>JAPPVO010000024.1:99120895-99720895 GCA_030407325.1 Camellia japonica
AGCGGCTGGAATGGTGGAATGGCAGTAGGAGAGGATAGAAGGTGAGGGTGGCCTGTATATCAACCGCCAAAATTTTTGAATTTCGGCAGCCGGTTGGCCGCTCGAGGACGAATCAGAAGCTGCCACGTGCCCCCATTTAATGACTTCGTCAGAGTTGAAGAGACGGGCAGTTGATGCGTCAGCCGGGAAAAACGATATGACACCGAGGCCAGATGTAGCATCAACCGGGGAGATTGCCGGGCAAGATTGAGAAAAGACCGGGCAAGTTTGAAAGCAAAACCGGGCAAGTTCGAAGAACGGAGCGTCGCCCAATCTGGTTACTAATTGATAAGCCGGGGACCGAGGAAACGAAGTTATACCTCGGTTGGAGTAGGTAATCCCTGTCACGCGAGAGCGGACGGAATTAAGGGGCAATTGAGAGGGAAAATAATGGTCTGGTACCGTGCCGGACAGATTTGGCCGGATAGAGTTACGCCGGGCAATATTTTGGCCGAGCAAATACTGGGCTGAGAAGGTGCTCGGTTAAGGCACCGATTGTGTGAACCGAGCTGCATGCTTCGCAGGAGGGCCGACCAGCCAAACAGATGACCGGCGCCAGGAAGGGCGTAGTCGACCGAGCTATGAGTTGTTCGGCAGGAAGGCCGACAAAGGTGAATGCAGATATCTCGGACACGGTCCAGCCGGGATGCTGCGTAGCCCGGTTCCCTCAAGCTTAGCCAGCGGCGTGTTTGGGCACGAAGCACAGCCCGGCTGTTTATTGGGCAGCTCGGCTGCCGGGCTCCAGCAGAGAAGGCTGGCATTTGGGATTAGGTAATGACCAGCATGGTGTGACCTGACAAAAGCATGGTTTATGTGCTGACAGACGGGATAGCAGAACCACGTGTTGAGAGATCATTGGGAGTAGATATGAAGCGCAGAGAGGTATATAAACAAGTCGGCGCCACCCCTTAGAAGGATGGACAATTTTTGTAAGTAAGACTTACACTCAAACTCTCTCCCTTCTCTCTAGTCATTTTTCCAGGTGTGTGGTTCTAACTTGAGCGTCGGAGGTGTTTTCCGGCCACACACCGCCGGATAGCTCACCGCTTTTGCACTTTCAGGTGATCGGACAGCTGAGGGACTTGGAAGAAAGGAAGTGCGGGTAGCCGGAATATTTTCCCCCCGCACAGCTTCAAATTCAATTTTTTTGGGCTAATTTTCTGGAAAACACTTAGAAACCCATAATACAACATGTTTTAAAGATCATTTTACAAAATCAAAGCCCAAAAGTATGCCAATTGAACACCAATTTTTGATGGAACTTGAAGAACAATGCAAGAACATAACATGCAAGAGTCCTTATGCTCCAAAGCATGATCAAATGCAAGATTGAGCTCAAAAACATGGTGAATTCATGGACTATAACTAAAATGTGAACATGCATGTGGGAATTTCATGGAAAACAATCTCAAAATTCTATGATATGGACATGCATGCAAACATTGCCACTCAATACAACACTTTAAGCTAATTCTTGACTCTAATCACCAATTTTCCATGAACTATGCATGTACCAACTTAAATTCACAATTGAGAGGAGGAATTTCCTACCTTAAGTCTTGAATTCCAAGTATGCTAGCTCAATTTTGCAAGTTCTCTTCAATTCCTCTAATTTCAAGCTAATTCTTGTTGAATCAATTCTTTTCTCCTACTCTCCCTCTCTCTCTCGGTTTGGTGTAGAAAATTGCTGAAGAATGGGGTGTCAAAGTGTATGAATTAAGCCCCAACCAATACTTTTGAGAATGGCCCACTCAATGGCAAAAACGTAAATGATCTAGGCTCAAATAATTTAACATTAACAATTCTAATTTAATCATTCCAAATTGGATTTTAATTAAACTTACCATAAAATCATGTAAATCCTAATTAACATATAACACTAAACAATTTCTGAATTGGTTGCCGATAAGGCTTTCAATTTGCAGTTCGAAATCAAAACATGAACAGATCATTCAATGACAAACAGATAGAAATGCAATCTAAACAACACACTCATGCAATCAATTCAGGATTTCATCTTAATCAATTACTTATCATGCTTAATCACAATTTAACACTAATAAGAGGTGAGGGTTGTCACACGTGGCTAGATTTGGATTAAGACCCAGAACGAGAAGCCCCTTTTTTAGATGAAGTAGTGAAGGGAGCTCGAGGACAATTGCTTTGGAGATGGCCCAGAGCAGTCTTGTGACAAGTCAAGCAGTCGCGAACCAGGTAGTGAACAAGAGAATGATTGGCTGGCAGGCCTCGATTGCGACAATAACTGCATATGATTGGCTATGAAGATGAGGAACTCTAAGAAGATGGCATAGCAAGAATAGAATCCATGTCTTGAGATCTGAGACTCCCAAAACGAGTCTCCTCTGATAAGAGCTCAGTAATGGCTTGCTCTAAAGTGGGCAAGGCCAAACGATGGAGCAAAAAAGCACGCACGGGCTCAAAAGTGCTATGAAGAGCCATAAGAAACTGTAATTGTGAAGACCCGACCCAACTTTTCGCCTTTTGTTTGACACCGTCAATGAATGGGGGTCACATCTCATATTTAATAAGTTCATCAATGTCATGTTAATAAATATTATCTATACTTCGTGTAACGCCCTCAAAATAAGACATACTTCATTCATTCATAAGATCTATAAAACAGAAAAGAAACATTATATCCCAAACATCAGAGTATTTTTTTACAAAAAGTATTACATGTTGACAACAAAAGTAAATGCCCTACGGGCTTACAAACTTTCCAAGTCAACACTTGGTTTCAACAAAAGAGAGTTCTAACTCTTAACAGATTAAGCCCTAGGCTTGAATTACATGTAATACAAAAGGTAACTACAAAAAAAAAAAATAAGCCTTCAACTTCTAAACCTCCCAAGCTACATCCTTGGAGGCAGCATATCACCTGTACCTGAAAATGATGTCCCATATAGGGTGAGCCAAATCCCAGTAAAGATACGCTAAACATAATATGAGAATTAACCAAAACAGTAGCATTTGATAAATGTTTAACTCATATAATTCAACGTACATTTCTTCCATAACCATTTCATAGTAACAATCATATTTCAATCCCTTTCTGTTTCATTAGCCAATCCAATTCATAGATGTGGTTCATTGTTTAACCGAACAGTTCAAAATCAGATTACAACTCATACTATCAACACTTCAATCATAATCAACTTATAATGAGGCTACAACTCATATTATTACCACTTCAATATTTCAACTCATCTACGTTATGCAAACGTAATTAAGATTTCGGGACTTTCACCCTGGACACTCCGGCCAACTTAGTTATCAATGGAGTCCATCCCTTATCTCCTCCCAAATAGGTTTGAGAGTACAACCCCTATCTCCTCCCAAACCATGGAGTGCATCCCCTATCTCCTCCCAAACAAGATACATATGTAATGTATTTAAACGTTTTATCATATACAATGATCAATCCAGGCGCATATTCAATGTGTTAATTCAACCGTCATATTCAATGACATAACTCATTTGATTAGTTTCAGTTTTCCCTAATCAACATACAGTGTCTACAACAATCAAGACTATCCTTCACCGATAGCCCAAAACAATTATTTCTAAACAGATAATAAATTTATCAAACAGATAAACTATCAACAATTTTATAGGTGAGTGATTAATCAATCTAACTACACCATTCATCCTCATAATTTCTCAATTTTATGATTTTTAACTCAATTTCATATCTTCCCAAATTAATTATTTAAACAACATTAGGGCATTTTCTCCTTTTCTCTACTTTAGCCCTAAGGCTCAATTTCCTCAATGTTACACCAATAATCCCATTTTCCAAGGTCTCACATATACATGGAGCTCAACAATTGAAAATCCCCTTTTTATTTTTTTCAAAATCAAACCCTAACTTTCCCAAAATTTCCATATTTCACCATTTATACAAAATGACTAAAATTTATGTTAAAACCCATAAGTAGGAGTAGATTATCCCTACCTCAAAGTTAGGAGCCCAAAGGAGAAGATGGAGAAACTTGAAAGTGCTCCAAACACAAGCTTTTTCAGATCAAAGTGAATCCCACACCAAGCTCTACCTTTCTTACAAAGAGACTAGGGTAGAAGGTCACTAGAACTAGGTGTATTTGTAGAGAGAAGGTGTAGGTAGAGAGAGAAATAGCCGATCTAGGGTTTTGGAGGAAGAAGAGAGTGAAAAAAGTGTGTAAAAACACACTGCTGCGAACTGATATACTCGAGGCTCGCTCGAGCAAAGGAGTGGTCGCTCGAGCGCAAGAAGCGTCGCTCGAGTGAACAATGCGAAGCTTCAGGTCAGTAACCCAGAAGCACGCTCGAGCGCAAGAATGCTCGCTCGAGCGAAGAAACTCAAAACATAGTCCTCCCTCGCTCGAGCGAAGGAAAGCTCGCTCAAGTGAAGAAACACAACCTTCAGGTCAAAAAGAGACGCAGACGCACGCTCGAGCGCAAGAGTGCTCACTCGAGCCAGGAGACACACCACTCAAAGCTCGCTCGAGTGAAGGAACTAAACCCCAAAGCTCGCTCGAGCGACAAAAGCCTCGCTCAAGCAAAGAAACCAAATCTGGGCAGCAACTATTTATTTCAAATCACATCCAACCTGTTTCAAACCTACCCAACACATCCCAAAACTCAAATACAAAGAATTTAAAGGACGAAAACAAGATAAAGACAACAACAACCATGACAGAACCCAAGTCCGGAATACAATAAACAATGGAGGGAAAATCGAGATCGCTATAACCTCCCCCCTTAAAGAATTTCGTCCCCGAAATTAGATATAAGTTTCAAAATTGTGATTTTTCAATTCTCAACCACATTATAATTCAACATTTACCATCTTGACCCATTACCTGTCATCCCACCTCTTTTCAAGAGAAAAACTTACAATACATTTCAACATGCATTATCAGTATGCATTCCTTTAAAATTCATCAACTTCAACATACATATCTCATGCTTCTCAAAACATATTCAATGTTCATATTCGTATTTGCATTTCTAAAACATATTTAACATATACAATATTAAAGTAAACTTTCATTTCCCCACCATATTCGATGGTTATAACATTTCCATAGTCCAAAACACATACAATGTTTCTAGAATTCATCAATAAAACAAAATTTCCAATACATGGTTAAACATTAACAAACAAGTCCGGATATTTCTCTCAGACCTCCAATTCACGTTCCCAAGTTGCTTCCTCAACTCCATGATGTTTCCACAAAATTTTTACCAAGGGTATCGTCTTGCCTCGTAAGACTTGGTCCTGTCTATCCAAGACCCTCACTGGTCTCTCCTCATACGAGGCATCCTCATCTACCTCTAAGCCGGTCCAATCCAATACATGTGACGGATCCAGCCCGTATTTCCGAAACATACTAACATGAAACACGTCATGCACTCCGGACAACTGCGGCGGTAAAGTTAGACGGTACGCAACCTCCCCAATCTGTTCAAGGATCTCAAAAGGGCCAATAAACCGAGGGGACAACTTCTCACTCTTCCCAAACCTCATCAAACCCCACCTAGGTGATATTTTCAGAAAGACGTGATCACCCGTCTCAAATGCCAAAGGCCTTCTCCTATGGTCGGCATAACTCTTTTGGCGACTCTGGGCTGTAACTAACCTCTTACAGATAAGTTCAACTTTCTCCGTTGTTTCCCGCACCAACTCCGGGCCCAACAAAGGTGCATCACCCACCTCGGCCCAACATACTAGGGACCTACACGGTCGGCCATACAAGGCCTCAAACAGTGCCATGCCAATACTCGATTGGAAACTGTTGTTATAGGCAAACTCCACTAAGGGCAAGTGTCTCTCCCACAACCCACTAAAGTCAAGGACACAGCCTCGAAGCATATCCTCAAGGATCTGAATAGTACACTCGAACTGCCCGTCAATCTGAGGATGGTAAGCCATGCTAAAGGTCAACTTAGTGCCCAAGGAACTCTGCAAACTTTGCCACAACCTAGCAGTAAAACGCGGATCTCTATCTGAGACAATCGACACTGGGACCCCATGCAACTTCACTATGTCCCGAATATATAAGTCGGCGAGATGATCTACTGAATCTCTTACGCACATAGGGATAAAGCGCGCTGACTTAGTCAACCGGTCCACTACCACCCAAATGGCATCACTGCCCCGTTGAGTCCTCGGAAGACCCACGACAAAATCCATTGTGACATGCTCTCACTTTCACTCAGCAATAGGCAAGGGTTGTAACAAACCCGCTGGCCTCTGATGTTTGGCTTTTACTTGCTGACAAGTAAGGCACTTAGATACAAAAACTGCCACATCTTTCTTCATCCCTCTCCACCAAAACTGGCGACTCAGAACACGATACATCTTTGTGCCTCCCGGATGCACCGCAAGGCGTGAATGGTGAAACTCTCAGAGTACTTCCTCTCGGGAAGACTCCGGCACAAACAAGCGGTCTCGGTACCTCACACTCAGGTCAGGATATGCAGTCAAGCCCTTTTCTACCTTCCCACTGGATATCTTTTCCCGGAAGGATTCTATCTCTAAGTCACCACTCTGTGCCCCTAACACTCGATCCACAAGTGTAGGTTGTGCAACCACAGAAAACAAGGCCGTAGACTCAACAGACTCACCCAGAAGCAAGTTGAACTCGCCAAGTGTACCCAACATCTCCCATTCCCGGATGGCTATACAAGCTACATCACTAATGGATTTCCTATTAAGGGCATCGGCCACAACATTGGTCTTTCCCGGATGATAATGCAACTCAAAGTCATAATCCTCTGTAAACTCCATCCACCTCATCTGCCTCAAATTCAAGTCCTTCTGTGTAAACAGATACTGCAGACTCTTATGATCCAAGAACACCTCGAATCTCTCACCATAAAGCTAATGCCTCCAAATCTTCAAGGCAAAAATTATAGCTGCTAACTCTAGGTCATGTGTAGGGTAGTTCCTCTCGTGTGTTTTCAACTAACGTGAGCCATAGGCTACTACTTTTCCCTCTTGCATCAACACACAACCCAAACTCTCTCGTGAGGCATCACAATATACTGCATAACCCAAACCCCTTTCTGGAATGATCAAGATTGGAGTGGTGGTAAGTCTAACTTTAATCTCTTGGAACGACTTTTCGCAAGTCTCACTCCATACAAATTTGACCCATTTACGTGTCAATCTAGTCAACGGCAATGCTAGCCTGGAGAAATCCTTCACAAACCGACGGTAATACCCTTGGAACGACTTTTCGCAAGTCTCACTCCATACAAATTTGACCCATTTACGTGTCAATCTAGTCAACGGCAAAGCTAGCCTGGAGAAATCCTTCACAAACCGACGGTAATACCCAACTAATCCCAGAAAACTGAGGATCTCAAAAATACTCTTAGGTTGTGCCCAATCTTGCACTGCCTCTATCTTGGATGAATCTACAGTCACCCATTCCCTGGATACCATGTGACCTTAGAAGTTAATCTCTCTTAGCCAGAACTCACACTTCCCAAACTTAGCATACAGCTTATGGGCTCTAAGTAACTTAAGCACCACTCGCAAGTGTTCCTCGTGCTCCTCCTCAGAAGGTGAATAAATCAGAATGTCGTCCACGAAAATGACCACAAAGCGATCTAAGAACTCTCGGAAGATCCAATTCATCAAGTCCATAAACACAGCTGGTGCATTGGTGAGCCCGAAAGGCATCACCAGAAACTCATAATGGCCATACCGCGTACAGAATGCCGTCTTCGGGATATCTTCCTCCTTGACCCTCAACTGATGGTAATCCGATCTCAAATCTATTTTAGAGAAACAACGAGAACCTTTCAACTGGTCAAACAAATCATCTATACGAGGCATAGGGTACTTGTTCTAAACCGTAGCCCGATTCAACTTTCGGTAGTCAATGCAAAGTCTCAGAGCCCCATCTTTCTTTTTAGCAAAGAGGGCCTGTGCTCCCCATGGCGAAGTACTAGGGCGAATAAACCCCTTATCTAGTAATTCCTGGAGTTGAATCTTTAACTCACTCAACTCGCCTGGGGCAAAACGATACGGTGCCATAGAAATCGGTATCGTGCCAGGCACTAAGTCAATAGAGAACTCAATCTCTCAATGAGGTGGTAAACTAACAAGATCCTCGGAAAAAACGTCCGAGTACTTACAAACAACTCTGGGAAACTCAGTCCGGGTCTCATCACACTCACTACTCATATAGCTAGCGAGAAGACAACTAAGTTCACTCCGCCCTCGCGGATCATACACTAGTGACAAGACTCTACCAACCTGATCTCCCAAGAAATGGAAACAATCCCCGTTCAAAGTACATACAGTAACCCTCTGGCAGTAATAGTCTATAACAGCTTGGTATGACGATAACCAGTCCATACCCAAAATCACATCAAAACCCAACATAACCATTACTACAAACGAAAATGGAAGAAGACAATCAACAACCTCTATATCACAGCCCCGACACCACTGTTTCAAAATCAACTCACCCCCAATAGGTGATATTACACAAATAGGAGATGCTAACTGCGCCAACTCCAATCCCAAAACAGAAGCAAAGGCAGAAGATATAAAAGAATGGGATGCACCCGTATCAATCAACACATTAGCAACCGAGTTGTAAAACAAAAAGGTACCTCTCACAATAGATGGAGCTGGTACAAAATCTGGCGCTGTAACAGCATACATGTGCCCTGAAGGTCTCTGATCAACCTGCTCACCCCTCGGAGCATAAGACTGCTGCATAGACTGAGCCGAAGAGGCTCCCTGATTGACTCTCAAGGCCTGAACTGACTGAGCTGGCTGATGGCTCTGAGTCTGCCTCGAACCAGATGCACCAGATGCACCAGATGTGCCACTCAACTGCGGCCAAAACCTCTTCAGGTGCCCCGCCTGACCACACTAATAACAAGAGAGCGGTTGGCCTCTACCCTGACTCTGGCTCTGAGGACGAGCCGAAGATGAAGCTGCTCTCTGCCCTCCTTCCCTCTACGGGCAAGCTGGAGACTTGTGGCCCAACTGACCACATTTGTAGCAAGTGAAGTCCCCCTGTCCGCCTCTCCCAGAACCTGAACTCGGTACTGGAAATGTAGATCTAGAATATGCTCCTTGGGACTGCTGAGGGTTAGGACCTCTCTACCTCTTACCGTCCCCCTGACCTTCCTGACTCCTCTTAGAGCCCCTCATCCTCTCCTCCTCCACCTGCATAATAGTCTCAAGATGCGCTGCAGCTTGCACAAGGTGCCCATACTCCCTAGTCATGGACCCGGCCACTTGAAACATGAGTTCAGTCCTCAACTTCTTCTCAAACTCCAAGCATCTACGCTCCTCGGTCGCTACCAACTCAGGTGCAAACCTAGACAAACTGGTAAAGGTGGCCTCAAACTCCACCACCGGTGTATTCAGCTGCTTGAGCCGACAAAACTGATCTCTCTACTTCTCCCTAACAGTGGGAGGCAAAAACTTTTCCTGAAAGGCATCAACAAAAGCCTTCCAAGTCCTTTATATGCGCTCTCACACAAACTTCCACCACTGACCTGCGTCTCCCTTCAACTAGAAGGATGCCAAGGTCACCATCAAGCCTCCGTCTTTGATGCCTAGCATCTCAAACGTCTTCAGCATCTGTTCAAGTCATTCGTCAGCTTTCAGTGGCTCTTTTGGATCACCCAAAAACTCGTCCGGATTCGACCGGAAGAACTCCCTCTTCAGAAAGAACGGCCCTGCCTCAGTTACATGGGCCTAGACTTGATTCTCAGCCTTGAGAATGTCCATGGATTCCCTCAATGCTCCTGCCATCTCGCGGGCTAAGGCGCCCATGGCCTGTTGACCTACTGGCTCGGCCACATTGGCCTGGCCAAAACCCTCCTCCTGTGCTGAAATTTCATCCGGTATAGGCATCTCTTGCCTCCTAGGCCTTCCACACCTCCTACCACGTCCTCGTCCTGACATCCTGATAAAGGTAAGCAAGACATTAGCACATTCACAAATGTGTCGAAGCTATTTCACTCGCGGCCTAATACATTGGACAATTGTAAGTCACTCCACGTAAACACATAATCACGTAAGCATTTACGAATTTCATTCCGGATAATGACCGTCCTGTGGCGTTGCTAGAGTTCCAGTTAGAAACGGCAGTGATCAAGTACTTTTCCAATAGGACTCCTAGAAATCCAAGGATCCAATCAACATCCTAGAAACTACATCCCATACCCACATAGTCACATAAGCATGTTATCAAGTAAACACATAACATCATACATAAGTCTCTAACAAGCGAGACAAACCCATCGTGTTACTAACCACTTCCCACGTACCCAAAGTATTCAAACCCGATACGCTCTGATACCAATTTGTAATGCCCTCAAAATAAGAGATACTTCATTCATTCATAAGATCCATAAAACAGAAAAGAAGCATTATATCCCAAACATCAAAGTATTCTTTACAAAAAGTATTACATGTTGACAACAAAAGTAAATGCCTTACGGGCTTACAAACTTTCCAAGTCAACACTTGGTTTCAACAAAAGAGAGTTCTAACTCTTAACAGATTAAGCCCTAGGCTTGAATTACATGTAATACAAAAGGTAACTCCAAAAAAAAAAAAAAAAAAAAAAAAAAAGCCTTCAACTTCTAAACCTCCCAAGCTACATCCTTGGAGGCGACATATCACCTGTACCTGAAAATGATGTCCCATATAGGGTGAGCCAAAGCCCAGTAAAGATACGCTAAACATAATATGAGAATTAACTAAAACAGTAGCATTTGATAAATGTTTAACTCATATAATTCAACGTACATCTCTTCCATAACCATTCCATAGTAACAATCATATTTTAATCCCTTTCCGTTTCATTATCCAATCCAATTCATAGATGTGGTTCATTGTTTAACCGAACAGTTCAAAATCAGATTACAACTCATACTATCAACACTTCAATCATAATCAACTTATAATGAGACTACAACTCATATTATTACTACTTCAATATTTCAACTCATCTACGTTATACAAACGTAATTAAGATTTCGGGACTTTCACCCTGGACACTCCGGCCAACTTAGTTATCAATGGAGTCCATCCCTTATCTCCTCCCAAACAGGTTTGAGAGTACATCCCCTATCTCCTCCCAAACCATGGAGTAGATCCCCTATCTCCTCCCAAACAAGATACATATGCAATGTATTTAAATGTTTTATCATATACAATGATCAATCCAGGCACATATTCAATGTGTTAATTCAACCGTCATATTCAATGACATAACTCATTTGATTAGTTTCAGTTTTCCCTAATCAACATACAGTGTCTACAACAATCAAGACTATCTTCCACCGATAGCCTAAAACAATTATTTCTAAACAGATAATAAATTTATCAAACAGATAAACTATCAACAATTTCATAGGTGAGTGATTAATCAATCCAACTACACCACTCATCCTCATAATTTCTCAATTTCATGATTTTCAACTCAATTTCATATCTTCCCAAATTAATTATACAAATTAATTATTTAAACAACATTAGGGCATTTCCCAATTTTCTCTACTTTAGCCCTAAGGCTCAATTTCCTTAATGTTACACCAATAATCCCATTTTCCAAGGTCTCACATATACATGGAGCTCAACAATTAAAAACCCCCTTTTTATTTTTTTCAAAATCAAACCCTAACTTTCCCAAAATTTCTATATTTCATCATTTATACAAAATGACTAAAATTTATGTTAAAACCCATAAGTAGGAGTAGATTATCCCTACCTCAAAGTTAGGAGCTCAAAGGAGAAGATGGAGAAACTTGAAAGTGCTCCAAACACAAGCTTTTTCAGATCAAAGTGAATCCCACACTAAGCTCTACCTTTCTTACAAAGAGACTAGGGTAGAAGGTCACTAGAACTAGGTGTATTTGTAGAGAGAAGGTGTAGGTAGAGAGAGAAATAGCCGATCTAGGGTTTTGGAAGAAGAAGAGAGTGAAAAAAGTGTGTAAAAACACACTGCTGCGAACTGATATACTCGAGGCTCGCTCGAGTGAAGTAGTGGTCGCTCGAGCGACCAGACACAACAGAACCTCGCTCGAGTGCAAGAAGCGTCGCTCGAGCGAACAATGCAAAGCTTCAGATTTGCAACCCAGAAGCACGCTCGAACGCAAGAATGCTCGCTCGAGCGAAGAAACTCAAAACATAGTCCTCGCTCGCTCGAGCGAAAGAAAGCTCGCTCGAGCGAAGAAACGCAACCTTCACGTCAAAAAGAGACGTAGACGCACGCTCGAGCGCAAGAGTGCTTGCTCAAGCCAAGAGACACACCACTCAAAGCTCACTCGAGCGAAGGAACCCTGGCTCGAGCGAAGGAACTAAAACCCAAAGCTCGCTCGAGAGACAAAAGCCTCGCTCGAGCGAAGAAACCAAAATCTGGGCAGCAACTATTTATTTCAAATCATATCCAACCCGTTTCAAACCTGCCCAACACATCCCAAAACTCAAATACAAAGAATTTAAAGGATGGAAATAAGATAAAGACAACAACAACCATGACAGAACCCAAGTCCGGAATACAATAAACAATTGAGGGAAAACCGGGATCACTATACTTCGCCATTCGGGGCGGACCTATAACAGAACAATAATTGATAATCCTCTTTGAGTGTGTCAAAAATGAAACTCGTAAAGATGTATATTTTTTTCTTTAGGCGAAACGGATCACACCATCGAACTCAGAATATCGAAATTAGTCAACAGTGATTAAATGAAATTTTTATTGAACCGATTTTCGGACAGCCCGAATGTCCGCGCACTATTTTTTTCCCCAGCAGTGCAATTTGTGGTGGTAAAATCAGCCACCATGGATGTAATTTCTTGGTGAGGTGAAAGATATATCCACCTCACTCCCCTTTTTACCACATACTTCACCATTCAATCCTAGCCATTGATCCTACCTACCCCTTTCTTCCTATATATATCCTATATGTGCAGAAACTTCATCTTCTTGCTGAAAATCTGTAGATTTAAGAGAGAAAATCAAACACTTTCATCTTTGTTCTTCAAGTCTAGGTAAATTCCTCTCTATATCTACTTAAATTCCATAAGTTAAAGCATTCATTTCTTTCCTTTGATTTCATGTTACAATGAACCATGAATCTAAATCCTAAAATACAGATTTAGACTTTATTTCCTCCCATTGATATCATGTTGCAATGAACCATGAGGCTAAAGCTCAAAACAAGGATTTTACCCAACAAACAGTTTTTTTTCTTGAACAGACAGTTTACTTTGAAAATTCGTCAAAAAAATATTTAGGCTACTTTAACGGTTAATTTTTGGACCAGCGTTAAATTAGAGTGTTATCTTGCCAACCCAATTTGTTTCAACTCGATCCAACGGCTAGATTGTTGTGGAAATGATTGTTTAGAAACTGCAATGGATCTGGACCAGCTTTGTTTTATTGCCATTTTACCCTGTTTATGAGCATTTTTGGGAGACGAGTTCTGCATGAAAAAGTTTCATAACATCTTGATTGATAACCCTATAAAATTTCAGAATATTTTAAAGTGTTTTGATTAGGATTTTATCCTCTGATCTAAAGTGCTGCAAACTAAGAATTTCTGGACCATAAGAGAAGGACCCCTTTTAAATTGTGCACTTTGGGATTATGGTTTGAATATTTATTTCATGCTTATAATTAATTCCTAGACCTACTATAATGTAGTTTTTCATATGTTATGTTTAGATCTCGGTTCCGATTGATTTTACCAAACTTCGTGTACATTTAGGTGAGTTCATGCTTACGCTTTTTACATGTATTTGATTATAATGACATGCTTTGATCGATGAATTATTTTGGAGCATGAGTTTGCATTGATTTATGAATAACCAAATAAACATATGATTTTGAACTTTAGCAAGTATGCCTATGATTGGAAAAGTACCTTGAATACATTTTGAAAATCATGTTATGTTTTAGAAAATGTGAGCTAATGGGATAAGCCGACTCACACATATTGCTTATATACATATTGTTTTCATGAAGCCATGGTTGAGACATTGTTATAAAACTCTTGCAAATGTAATAACGTACATTCGAACGGAACATCCCGGACGTTGGGGGAAATTAAAGATACCAACGGGTAAGGTGTTATAAGGGTGGTTGTTGGGACGCGGCCATCGTCCCTTGGCATGATCATGACCACTTGAAATTAGTATGGGTAGCTCACTACTTCTCTGGCAACATATCCAGTCGAATGGACATATGTATGTATATTTTGATATATATATATATATAAGAGCATTTATTTTGTCTTTTCGGCCATTGGGCTTTTGAACATGAACAGTTATGCTTGAAACTTGAAATATTTATGTTTGAACCGTGGCAAACTTGTAAACTGTGTAAATATGTTCTCACAAGCTTTATAGCTCACGGGGGTGTTACTAACCCATTTCAGGTAAGGAGAATGCTTAGTAGATAACCAAAGGCCTATTTTTGTGGTGTCTTGTGGCCTGGGATGGATTCTAGACCTATAGTTTTATATAAGTCATGTATTATCTCTTTTGTTGGCATAGGGCCAACTTATTGTTGTAACTTAACTTTCCTATATGACTTGTATAACTTATATAGCAACGCTCTAGTAAAATGTAATCACTTGGTATTTGCGATGATTTATTTATTTGTTCTCTAAACTAGTTAGTGGTAGGCCTAGGGTGCGAGATGAGGCGCTGGCCGGTCGCAATTTCGATTAGCCCCTATTTTGGGTCGTGACAGTAATAGTCACTGATGATTCTGATAAGTAATAAATAACTATGCATCATCATAATGAGCCTATGGAAGTTCAGAAAGAGCGAGCTAGTCCTAAACAGACGACATTTGGGAGAGGAAGTCATTAAGAGACTGATCGGGTGCCTAGCACATGTGATGAACAGTCTGCAACAGTTGATACTGATGAGCATGTCTAGTGGTCTGATAACGTTCCTTCAAGAAATCCCAAATTGCTTTGGCAGGAGAGGCAAGGGAGTCATCATCTTGAAAACGTCCAAATTGAAGGTGTATGGAAGGAACTGAGGTAGCTCGGAACCATGTGATAATTTGATAATTCTTACTTTTCCATTCGTCAAGACGGTCATCGAATGCAGAGTCCGTCTCATCCTCCTTCTGGTTGGGTTTGGAAAGAGCACTAGTAATGATCCGCCAAAGGCGTTTGCCTTTGATGAAACTAGAGAGAGCTTGAGCCCAACTAACATAATTGGACCCATCAAGGATAACAGAAACAGATTGAATGTTCTATGTACGATCCATAATTGCTAAAACGGAGGTCACCAACAGATTCAGAAGGCTGGAAAACCTTAGGGACAAGTAGGGCTGATGTCAGCCATATGGCTAGATGATGTCAGGAGCTAGGCAGTGGCTGATTAGGGTTGACATCAGCAGCTGAGGAGAGCCAACGTCAACAGCTGAGAAAGAAAGCAAACGGCTGGGCAAGCCGGGCAGAAGTAGCACGTGACTAAAAAAAGCTGGGCGTAAGTCGATGGGGAATTGGTTGGGGTGGAAGCCGAAGGTGAGTCGGCTGAGGCAGAAGCCGATGGTGAGCCGAGGGGCTAAAGTGAAAGCCGAGGGGCTGAAGCCGATGGAGGCTAGCTGAGACGACGCGTATGGAGCGTGGTGAGAGTGGGAACAAGGTCGACCGATGCACCACTCATTTGAAGGCGTGTGAGGGCACGTGGAAATTCCTATGGAGTCGAGTCTGGTGGCGTTGCCTTCGTCTTGAAGAGACGAAGAGGTTGGTATAGTCCAAACGTGGAAATACGGATGGACTAGATACACACAAGCCAGCAGAAACAAACAGGGGACATAAACAATTTGCCAAAAAAATGTGAGGAAAAAAAAAATTATGAGAGAATCCTAGGCTCTGATACTATGTTATGAAACTAGTGAGAGAAGAGAAAGGAGAAACTCTATATTGAATACTATAATCAAATACAAGAAGCCTGTATTTATAAGCTGAGAAGAAACCTAGATAAGTGTAGAAAAGAAGATAGAGATACATCAGAGATAGGTATAGAAAAAGAGATAAGATGCATCTATAATACAGATAGATAAATATTAATTAATAATAAATATATCTAACACATTATACTAATAAGCTACTCATTTAATCTTACTATACTAATAATTTCACCTAACTTAACTTTAAAAACGAACAAAGCCAACAAGACAAGTGAAGTCGTTGGCCGTTAATCACCCAAAAATAAAAAAGAAGAAAAAAAGTCATTGGCGGTTGGAAGTGTGACTTTTGGTCAGTCTTAAAATTCCCAAAAAATGTTAAATCTCCAAATGTTTGACAATAGGTTTTTTTTTGGAAATAAAATAACAAAAAAAAAAAAATATTTAAATAGTTTACAAGACAAAATGTTATATTAAATCCATAATCATTTTACTTTTTCTCTCACAAATATCATATTCAACAATAAAAAAATACATTCCTCTTTCTAAACACAATATTTTAACCTACAAAAATAGTCAAAATCTAAAATAGCATATTAAAATAGTCAATTTTCCAAACACCTCTATTATTGGTTAGAATTATTCATTCGGTAGAAATAGTGTGGGTAGTGTAGGATGGGAGTGATTATTTAATCATTTAGAACATTGCTCCATACTATTTATTATTTGATAATTTTAATTATTTTTTTAAAATTTTTTAAAAAATATTAAATCTTACTGTTTCAACCAATATGAAGTTGGAACAAAATTCGAACTATTACGCTCGTTGACTTCGGCCACAAAAAAAAGAGAAAAAAAAAAAAAAAACGACCCATGGCGGAGTCTACACGTTAACTCTTCTTTACTTTGGTTAATTTTGGAAAGTGGTTAAATTAGTAAAACAAAAATCAAAAAATTATTAAAAAAAACTAAAAAATTAAATAAGAAATTCAAAAATTTCTTCCATTCTCTTTATTTTTTGGACATTTTTTCATAAAAATCAAACAATTATTCTCACACATTTTAATTTTTTTAACTCATATTTTAACAAAAAAGATTAAGAAAAATTTTAAAAAAATGAATCCTTAGAATGACAAAAAGGATTGTGTTGCTTAGGAGTGGATAAACATAAGGCTAAACCGGTACTATATATGGTTATATTAAACTTGGCCTGTCTTAATATCGAGTGTAACTTAGCCATCTCAAGCTTAATCCTACAAAAATGTCTAAATTTCAAATCTACCCACTTCACTCAATAAATATTTCATCTTGAAAGGCTATTATATTATTTAAACCCTTTTAATAATTATTTGAATTTGAAACATTAACAAAACTCAATTATAAAATAAATATAATCCTTTACGAAATGTTTTAATATAAACTCTAGAAAGAAAGAAATTATATATGTTCTTTTCTTTATCTTTTATTACTTTTTTAATAAAAATAAAATAAGTATTTTATAAATGAACAGGCTGAGCTAAAACTCTTTATCCAAGTCTAGCCTAAAAATTAATTAAACTAAAAATTTAAATATTTTTTTTAAGCCCTAAAAATATTGGGTTGGGCTTGGTGGACCATCAGGCCCATGGCCACCCCTACTGTTACCCTTTTTGTAATACATTTTTTTTTTTTTTAAGAAGAAAATTAAGAATAACGTTTGGTAGAGTTTTTTAAATACGATTTAAGAATAAGAACTGTATTTTGAGTTTGCGAATTTTGAAATTATGATTTGAGTATGAAAAATTTGTTTAGTGAATGATTTTTGAATTGAATGGAGAATTTTTTATGTGACATATGATATTTGATATAAAAACTTATAACTCATAACCAAACACATAACTCAAAATTTTATTCAAAACTCATAAAAAATTAAAAAAAATTTGAATTTTTTTATTATTTAAAATATAAAAACTAACATGTGCCAATTGTATAAAATAAAAAAAAAAAAAAATTACATTGTTCCGGTCAACAAGCTGGATATCCGGGAGGACGACTGGCCGGACATCTAGGGGGATGACCAGTTAGCTCAAATTTTCCCGCATTGGAAAGAGTTTTCAAAAGTAGATGTGGAATTAATTTTTTAAAACTATAGCCAAACACCACGTACAAATCAAGAGATATCAAAACTTTTCCAAACAAAGCCTAATGATAGCCCCAAGAGATATCAATAAAGAACATAAAATACCAAAATATTTATAGTTTTGATACGCTTTTACATACATATTTATAACACTTTTATATATATTTATAGGGACCAATTTGTCGGTGTTGTTTGGGCCCACGACACCCACCACAAGTCCCACAATTCATACCATTCATTTTTTAGACCACAATCTGTTGATCATTCATGAAAAAAAAATTAAATCAATCTAACAATTATATCTATATTAATTTATGATATTTATTTTAAATAAATAAATAATATTTAAAAAGTAGAACAAAAATGTTTTGAAATTTTAAAACATGAGTTCTAAAAGAATTTTAGGAGTGGACCTCACTCAATATTTTGGTTTCTTTTTTTTTTTTTTTTTTTAAAACTAAAACTCTTTTTAAAAATCCCTATCATTGTCATTCCTTCCACAGGCATATGGTTCTTTTGCAGAAAACAATGTGTTGAGTTGGTCAATCCAAAATTTCCAGTCTCACACGGCACTTGACTGGAGACTCCACTATGTAGCTACAAGATAAACAAAGACCATTGCCCAAGTTTATACGCCAGAGTCAGTAGCTACAAGACAAACAAAGACCATTACCCAAGTTTATACGCAGAGTTAGTGTGCAATTCGGGCAGGTTTGATTAAATTGACAGATTATTTAATTTAACTAGAATTATACTGAGAGTTGTTCAAGTTTACTCATGTACAACTCAAACAAATTTTGTTATGAGTTTCATGTTTGTAGTTTTTGAGAAATTTTTTTCACCCTTTTTAAAGACAACTCAATACACAACACAATAAATTATTTTTTGTGTTAAAGTTCAAGCAACTTGAGCTAGAGTTAAAATTTTGAAATAAACTCTGTTCAGGTTTGGATAAGGGAATTAATAAAGGTCAGACTCAAGCCAGACTAGAGCAAATCCATCTACACTTCGGACCGGGCTTGTACAAACCTTTAATCCGACACATATCCCTAGCACAATGAAGAAAAGCACTTTAACCAAAGTTCACATATAACAAAATACAAAATGCTTTTATTAGTTTCTTTAACCATTAGCACAGTTCAAGGATGCTTTTATTCCCAGAAATCATCAGAATTGAGTGGAGTTAAAGTCCAGTCGAGTAGAATATTGCAATTAAAAGCAACAATTCGCAGAGCACTTCCCCAAAGCTAGTGATGGTATCTTCAGTAAATAGGAGCAATAGACTTGGCAAAACTGCTTAAGGAAAAATAAAAAATTAAAAGAAGAAGAATAAGAAAAAAGAAACATATAACAAAGGACTGCCCTCCTAACTCTAGAACAGGCTCTTGCGCTAAAAAATAACCCAAAACCTGCTTGCTTAGAGAATCAAACTGTTATTATCTGTTTTTAATTTTACGACTGATAGAAATGAAAACTCTTAACATTCTACACAAAAACTGCTTTCACAAAAATTCAAATTGCTGTTGAGAAGAATTAAACCAGGAACCATGTGTACATTATGCATGTACTGAAGCCACAATGCTAAAACACTTATTATTATTACATATGCTCTTCTTTTTAATTATTCTATTGTACATCTGAACAAAAAGACTTCCATTTTCAAAGTCTACTACGACAATAGACCAGTGGAAAAATGTGTATATAAATTAGAGCCTTGAACTACCCATTAGTTCATCAAAAAGAAAAACAATGGGACTGTTGGAGAAACAACTCTGCCTTGCTTCCTTAGTCCTGTTTGTTACACTCTTTTCTTCAACCATTAATGTTACTTCTGCTTCTGTTAAAGAAGCTAATGCTCTCATCACATGGAAAACCACCCTGCAAAGCACAAACCATTCCCTGCTAACTTCATGGGTCCTTCCACCTCATGATAACATCTCAACAAGTGCCGGCCCATGCAGCTGGTTTGGAGTTACTTGCAACTTCGATGGAAGCGTCAATGGGTTGAACCTCACAAATTCAAGTCTAAATGGTACGCTCGACAACTTTACATTTTCATCATTTCCTAATCTTGCATATATCGATCTTAGCATGAATAACCTCTTTGGTGTCATCCCACCTCTAATTGGTTCCCTCTCTAAACTCATCTATCTTGATTTGTCCATCAACCAGTTCTCGGGAAACATCCCACCACAAATCGGCCTGTTAACAAATCTTGACACTCTCCACCTAGTCGAAAATCAATTGAATGGCTCAATTCCTCAAGAGATAGGCCAGTTAAAGTCTCTTACTGAGCTTGCTTTGTACACCAACAGTCTTTCTGGACCCATTCCTGCTTCTTTAGGAAATTTGAGAAACTTGGCTTGTCTATATCTCTATGAGAATGATCTTTCTGGTCCCATTCCTCCCGAAATGGGAAACCTTGTCAATCTTGTTGAGCTTTACATGGATACCAACCATTTCACTGGTCCCATCCCTTCCACTCTTGGAAAATTGAATAAGCTAACTGTGTTGCACTTGTTCAACAATCACCTATCTGGTTCCATTCCACAAGAGATAGGAAAGTTGAAATCACTCCAGGACCTAAGCTTTGAAACCAACAATCTTACAGGCTCAATTCCAACATCTTTTGGTGATTTGAGCTCCCTAACACTCCTACATCTATGGAATAATCAACTCTCTGATTCAATTCCTAAAGAACTAGGAAATTTGAAGCTCCTCAATGATCTGGAATTGAGTGAAAATCAACTCAGTGGTCCTATTCCTGCTTCATTAGGCAATTTGTCTAGGTTAGAAAAACTTTTCCTTCGTTCCAACCAACTTTCCGGTCCCATTCCACATGAATTTGGCAATTTGAAAAACTTGCTTGTACTAGAAATGGATGACAACCAATTTTCTGGCAATCTCCCAGAGCTTTGCCAAGGTGGTAAACTTATAAACTTCACTGTGAACCACAACCAGCTCACAGGTACAATTCCCCAAAGTTTGAAAAACTGTTCAAGCTTAGCCAGAGCTCGCTTTGATGAAAACCAATTCATTGGAAATATATCCGAAGATTTGGGCACTAATCCAAACCTGGTCTACCTAGATCTGAGTAACAATAATTTTTATGGAAAATTCTCAGAAAATTGGGGAATATTCCCAAATTTGACACTCCTAAAAATAGCAAAAAATAACATCACTGGTAGCATTCCACCAGGGTTTGGAAAGTCAACACGGCTAGAACGACTTGATTTATCTTCAAATCGTTTAGTTGGGGTGATCCCAAAGGAATTTGGAAAGTTGACTTCTTTGGAGTGGCTAATTTTGGCTGATAATCAACTTTCGGGTTGGATACCTCAAGAACTCAGATCACTAACTAAGTTGTCGAAACTTGATCTATCCACAAACAAATTTAGTGGGCCAATACCAGGTATTTTGGAGAACTATCAAAATTTGTTTTACTTGAACCTGAGCAACAATATGTTCAACCAGAAAATTCCATTACAGATTGGTAAGTTATTTCAACTAACCGAGATGGATCTGAGTAGTAATATTCTTATAAGGGAAATACCATTGGAAATCACAAATTTGCAGAGCTTGGAGAAGTTGAACCTCTCGCACAATAAACTCTCTGGTCTCATTCCAAAGAGTTTTAAAGATATGCGTGGCTTGGTGTATGTTGATATATCGTACAATCAGTTGCAAGGTCCTATTCCCATGAGCAACGCCTTCATGAATGCATCAATAGAAGCACTGCGAGCGAACAAAGGTCTATGTGGACATGCCATAGGCCTGCAGCCTTGCTAAGTTCCTTTTGCATTGCACAAACACACTCTAGAAAAAAGGACACTTGTTCTTTTAATCGTGCTCCCTCTTGGTGGAGCACTCTTACTTCTAGGTGCATTCATTGGACTTCTCATCATGTTCAATTCAAGACAGACAAAGTCACAAGTGGAAGAGGGTGACACCCAACCCCCGAAAGATGATTTGTTGTCGATAGCAATATTCGATGGAAGAGCAATGTACAATGACATTGTACAAGCTACCAATGATTTCGATGCCACATATTGCATTGGACAAGGAGGATATGGAACTGTCTACAAAGCGAAGTTACCATCAACTAATATAGTAGCTGTGAAGAAACTTCATCCGTTATCCGAGAGGGCTAATAGGAAAGATTTCTTAAATGAGGTAAGGGCATTGACAGAAATTAAGCATCGAAACATAGTGAAGCTTTTTGGGTATTGTTCACGTGCTCGGCATTCTTTTCTAGTTTATGAGTACCTCGAAAGAGGTAGTTTGGCTACAATTTTTAACAAAGACGAAGAAGCTAAAGAATTGGATTGACCTAAGAGGGTGAATATTATTAAGGGTGTGGCAAGCGCTTTGTCATACATGCACCATGATTGCACACCGCCTATTGTTCACCGAGACATTTCCAGCAACAATGTTCTAATTGATGAGGAGTATGAGGTTCGTGTTTCGGACTTTGGCATTGCCAAGCTTTTGAAGCTAAATTCCTCTAACTGGAGTGCATTTGCAGGAACATACGGATATGTTGCACCAGGTAAACATAATTTTATGCTCTCCTAAATTGACATAGAATCTGAAGCATAACAAAACAAGTGCATTACCATGTCTCTCTCTTTTTTGTAGAGCTTGCTTACACAATGAAGGTAACTGAAAAGTGTGATGTCTATAGCTTTGGTGTGTTAGCACTGGAAGTGATCAAAGGAAAGCATCCGGGAGACTTCATCATGTCCCTGTTGACCCCGACTGTTGAGAACATACAGCTAAAGGATGTGTTGGACCAACGCCTTTCACCTCCCTCCCCTGAAGTTGACGAGGTAGTGATGTGTAGTGTAAAATTGGCAATTGCATGTTTGCATGTCAATCCACAATCTAGGCCAACCATGCACATTGTTTCTCAATTGTTATCCACCCGAAAAATTCCGTAGAGCCTCACCTATGTGCACCGAATTGCTGCCAATGAAAATGTGCAGAATTGATCCCTTTCTATTCTGCATATTTTTTCGTACACTAATTTTGTGCACTTAGCAAAACTCGAGCCTCAAAGACAGTGCAAAGCTATTTTCTTTAGTAAGGATATGCTAGATATTAGATAAAACCCAATCGTCTCTATTACCCACTAAAATATACTTTTCATATAGGGATTTTTATTGTAAGAATAAATGCTGAAGAGTGAAAATCCATAAAAAGAGAGGTGTACCCTTGGGGCCTTTGTGTGCCATGTGTGTATGGTAGTAACCGAAACACAGATATGGTGTGGTTTCTCTCTTTATTGTCATCTTATTTATTTTATTTTGTATTGTTTTTATTTTTATTTTTCTTACATATATACCTACCTTGTAGCACCAAAAATTGTTGGCTTCTTTTATATTGATTTCGAAAAGCAATGTTGCCGGTATAAATTACCAAAATGGTTCAAATTTGATATTGGTGGTGACGAGTTTGTGGCGGTGATTCTACAACAAGTTAGGTCTTGAATGACAAAGTTTTTTTTGTCTTCAAATAGCTAATTTCGTCACTATAGATATTTGTGAGGAAATATTTTCCTCACCAATTTCGTCATTGAATGTTTGTCACTAAAAATTGTTTTTCGTCACCAATGAAATTACTTTAGTGACGAAATTTTTTGTCACCAATAAAACAACATTTTGTCGCAAAAAATTCTCATTTTCATCACCAAATATAGTTATTCAGTATCATGTTTATAATTTTAGTTGACGAATAAATTTTTCACCTATGTTGATCATTGATGAGGAAATAATTTCGTCACAGTAAGATGTAAAGTTGACAAAAATTTTGTCTCCAAAAGTCAAACATGGGTGACGAAATATATTTTGGGACAAAAATATGTATACGTGACAAAATTTTTAGTGACCAAATAACAAAATCAATGAGAGCTTCCATATATATGCTGCAACAAATTTTGTCACAAAAAATATTTATTAGGGATGAATAATTACTTTGTCATAATTACAAGTACAAATGACCAAAAAATGTGTCACTAAATTTGTTTCATATTTTATATTTGGGTTAATTACACTAATAGTCCCTATAGTTTGGGACTTGTGTCACTTTGGTCCCTGACTTTTTAATTGTGACACATTTGACCCTGAATTTTGAATCTTGTTCCAAATAAGGACAATTGAAAATATCATTAGATTTTTCAAGGGTAAAATCGTCAATTTGACAAAATATAAACTAATTTGACAAAAATAAATGTCAAAAAAATATTTTTAATTTTTTAAAAATTATTTTTATCCACCAATGATAAAATTATGTAGAATTAATAAAAATTACATGATTAATTTTTTAAAATTAATTTTACATGATCATCATCCAAACACATAATAAAAATTAATTTGATAAAAAAAAAATATCTAAAAGATTTATCAATTTTATATAATTTTATTTTTAGTAGGTAGAAATAATTTTTAAAAATTCAAAAATATTTGTTTGACATTTATTTTTGTCAAATTAGTTTATATTTTATCAAATTGACAATTTTACCCTTGAAAAATCTAATGATATCTTCAATTGTCTTTATTTGAAACAAGATTCAAAATTCAGGGTCAAATGTGTTACAATTGAAAAGTTAGGGACCAAAGTGACTCAAGTCCCAAACTATAGGGACTATTTGTGTAATTTGCCCTTTATATTTCAATTGAAATTATTATTTCACAAATATCCCTACTCATATCCAAATAGCCTATGAAATGTACTAAAAAATCCACTAGCTATTATACACCACTCTACAAAAAAAATTCACCAAACAATTTATATTATAAATCAAAATATATCCATCAAACAAATTTAATAATAATCCATTAAGTATAACAAAAAAACTATCATAGCAAATCTCAAAATGAACTAAGAGCATCTCCAATGGTATTTGCTATAATAGCATTGCCATTGCTATAATTTGGCAATGAATAGTAGTAAATTGCCAAATTATTACTATGATGCTCCAATGGTTACATGCTATTTTCGCAAATCTCAACCAACTTTCCTTCCAAATCAACACTTGATCTTAATTTGTAACTAGAACTAAGTATTAGTTCAGAAAAAAAAAAAAAATCGACACTTGATCCTGATTTGCAAGTATGCTTCCAAATGTCACCAAAAACCAATTTGCAAAGAAAATAAATAAGGAGAACATTAACATATTATCAATTACATCTAAACTCATATATAAATAATTTTATTTTATAAACCAATTTAGTAGAAATGCATATAACAATCCAAAACTTCAAAGAGTTGAAGTGATCCTTGATGATGAACAACACGGATAACAGAAGATGCTAAAAGATTGTAGGAATACCATGTATCACTAGCACTAATGTCAACAAGAACCAGCGAGAATCACATGACATGTTTGATACAAACTAATCAGCCCATGGTTTTTACAAGAGTTACCATTTCATTTAAATGTAAATATTTTCCTGTTTTATTTTTAACCTCAAAGAGGTAAAAAGGTCAAAACACACATGCAAGCAAACATAAAAACAAAAACAAACACACATGAATATATATTGAAATAAAAACACGATTAGACCTCCAAATAGTTTGGGTTAATGACATTTTACCCCTTTATGGTTTGTCCAAAAACACTTTACCTCGTTCATGTTTAAAAATATATACATAACCCTATTGAAATTTAGAGTAAAGTGCAAAAGTTGCAAATTCTGGTTAAGTTTATTGTGCGTGTACAACACAACTAAATTGATCGTGTGTGATTCTAAGAAATATATATAATGACACTTTTGTCCCTTTTTTAATTTGTCTTTTTCTATTCTTTTCTTCTTCATTCCCTCTCCATCCTCCTCATTTCTATAGTAGCACTCTTCTTTTCACTTCCTCTTACACCTCACATGCCACCACTGACCAATAGCCTCATGGACCACCATGGCTATCAACCACCTCTAAAACAAAACCCAGCAGCCACTTCCCCAAACATCCAGGTTGGGTGACTCAGCAGCCTCATAGACACAGTCCACCAGGCCACCACAGACCAAACCCCAACACCTAGTGGACAAGCACCTTTCATCCTTCGCATCTTTCTCCCCCTCACAGGGAAGTAAAATTTAAAACTCATCTCCCTCTAACAGTCTAAAAATAGAAATTTCTTAACACAAGTTCTAAAGGCAGTGAATCACCTTCAAGTTCTGAACTATTTTAAGACAGATAAGCTGAGAACAATTAAGATGTTATTAATGAAATCATTGTACCAATGATGTGTACTAATCCATCACTACAACCAAACTTTATAAACAAGGCTGTGGCGATCTGTTTCAATTACTATGTTCATCAGATTCCAGAGAACCAAAGAAACTCCAGTAAGAAAAACAAAGAGCAAGTTTTCATACAGGCTGCAAAGCAAGACCAACACGTAATTTCCTGATCATGTCCACTTGAGAGCTGAAGTCCAAATTGACCTATAAAAGCCAGAAATGTATCCAACATTTCCCATTCAGAATACAACTTATAGATTTGGAAGGAAAAAAAAATGCTTAGTGACTTCAGGAGTCTTGATTTGAGATGACTAGAACACCAAAAATGTAAAATTTCTCACACCTGAACAGTGTATGTCTGAAACATCATGTCAAGTCCAAGAGTGCCAACTTTGGGCATGTAAGTCCTCATAATCTCATATCTTCCCTGAGCCAAAATACTGTGCAAGTACACGGATAGTTGATCTTGTATTCATATATCGATGTAACACCATGTTGGTTTTTCGCCTTTTCTTTTTGTGTGTGTGTGGATAATTTTGTTGTTGATGTTTGGCGTTTCTACAAATTTACATAATTGATCCATGAAACTTATTAATAATATGAACATTGTTTTAATGTTTTTCTCATAATCTAATCTCTTCTTTTTTTCCCCCTTAATGTGAAAATTAATTTAGGTTTGATTTTTATTTTCAAGCTCAAACTCTGCTCGTATATGTAATTGAGTTGACTTGAGCCGAGCTCAAGTTTTTCAAGCACTAGGCAAGCTGAGCTTGGGCTCGATTCTTTGAGCTCAACTCAAGCTCCAGCTCAACTAATTTCAATGAGCCAAACTTGAACACCCCAAAACTTGGCTCGCCTTGTTTGCAGCCCCAACAACAGGTAAGCTGAAGGAGTCATACAAAACTGGAACAGGAACCTTGATGGGTTAGGCTTAAATCTGGGCTATGCATGCTGACAGGTATCTGAATTCTTTTTTATTCCTAACTGATTCAAACTCTATGATAAAGTAATCAATTGTACCAGCGAGTTAAGTCTTTGCTAGCCATATGTACTACAGGTCATAAGCCATGCTCAACTGGTGGTAGTGGGGTAGGAAACTAATCTATAGCACAAACAACTAGCTCTGATTTGGAGGATACAATAAACCTGGTCCAAGTCACCAAGCTTAAACAATTCATCACATCTTGCTTATATATGATGAGTACATCTTCCTAAAATTCCCCCCACAACCTGTGATTTAATACATGTCATCAAGCATGTGTTCTTCCTTCAACTTCCTTCAAGTCACACGTGATCCTCAAATATGATAAGCTTGGCCTTCCATAACATCATGTGTGATTCATGATACCATCTAGCATAGCTAATAGTTCTTGGTCATCATAACAGAGACTTGAGATCAAAGATCAAATCCCACCTTCGTCAGAACCACATAAAAACTAAAAGCCATGATATATGGTTTGAGAATCACATGCATTCATTTTCTCATAAATCATAATTGAAGAATTCCTAACATATTATATATCATCCACATGTCTTCATCTATATGCTGAAGTTATATGTTTCAGACAAACCTGATAAAGATGTGAATTAACCTCAGCTCAAGCTTGATGTAAAGTTTCAAGAGGTGCACCACTAAGCTCAAATTGGCCTCCTGGTTCCAATGATATGCTTTGCTTTCCCTGGATGATAGTAATGTGAAGTCTCTGAAGTTGCGCTCCAGAAATACACCGAAAGCAAAAGGTAAAACTTGTTACTTTTATGAAAAAAAATTCAGAAAGAACAAGAATGAAATATTTTTTTATTGCTTTTGAACCAAAAAAATAGAGCATCATCATCCATAAAGAAGTAATACATAAACTAGAAAACAGTTAAAAACTTTCCAAGTATTTAGATAAGAAATTTTTTTTTTTTAATTGGAAAAACAAGATAGAAGAGTGTCTACCTGTTTGAGTCCAATAATGTTGTCACCCTCCATTATTTTATCCCAATCAAATCTCTAAGCAATACCATTGAGCAACTCTGCTATCTGTTCGTACTTCATGGGCCTTAAAGTTTCACTCTCAAAGCCAAACTTTTCATGTTCCTATTCTGTAGAATCCACATGATGAAGTTCACAACTCAAAACATGATAGATAAAAAGATTCAATAACCAGTAGTAATTGGATTCTGAAATTATTTTGTGACACCAGAAAATGGAATTGAAATTTGCAAACAGGTCCAGAATAAACATTAATTGATGTGGACAATGGAACTCAATGTTTAGTCCATTGCAATATTGGAGCTTCATGTCCAGGCAACCAAAATACCTCCTAGGTTCATTTCATTTTTATTAAAGTTATTAGCCAACCATGTGATCTGGTAAGTTAGACGTTAATCAAAAATAAATAAAAATAAAAAATAAAAACATCAAAGTATCTTCAAGCACAATATACAACAAGGGACGCAAACAAAAGTAATTACTAACAATTACCAATAGACTACTTAAATTAGTACTGAAAAAAATCACTGTAAACAAATTAATCCCTCACGACAAGTGCTGTGTAGTTGAGTCATTCACACATGATATTTTGTTATATAATTTTTTTTTTTTTTTTAAAAGAACAGAGAAGGGGGGAAAAATGCTACCAACTGAAAGGTGTAAGCAATGATCAATGCCTATATTTTTATGATGCCTCCTAGGATACCCTACCCAATTATTGTTTGGGTTTTCAAGTTGACTACTGTGGACTACAACAGCTCTCCTTATTTAGATTAGATGCACAATTTTGAGTTGAAATACAAGCAAATCAGCTATGTATTGTTATTGTGACTTGCAAACAATATGTGTGTAAACAATATCACATCTACAAGAGTAAATATCAAGGTCCAACTATAACCAAGCAACCTGCTAGAGTTATTAAAACAAAAGTAGCTGCACAGTATTATAATCATAACAAGAAGCCATGGCAATTATTTTTTAAACAAATTTTATTAAACTAATGGAAGTGATCAAAAGGACAAAAGCATTAATAAAAGCAAGGTGAAGGAAGAAAACAAGCTAGGAGCATATGGGTGCCTGAATTCCCCCCCAAAAAAGATTCCTTCATTCAGTGTTCATGTCTAAGGATAAGAAATACTGCTTTGACTTCTACACCATTAATTAATCATCAAAATTTTGAACACAATATAAAAGCAAGAGACATGGAATGCAAGCAAATAAACTACTCTCTGTTATGCAGTAAGTTGCCCCATGAAGCATAATTAAAAAATTAAATTAGGAAGGCATAGAATTTTCCATTGTGACCTAATCACCTGTGAGTTTATCAGTAGGCATTGAATTTTCCATTGTGACCTGACCCCTTAGAGAGACAACTTTGCCGAAAAGTTCAAAGAAGTCGTTGTCAAATGCAAGACCAAGATTGACTCAACCATTGCAAAAGCTAAAACTTTGATGTTTTCAATTTTAGGCTTGTTGTGCTTTTCGGTGTGAAGCTAAATTTTGGTACATTGAAGAATTTATTGAGTTCTCTGGTGGAGCAGTTGCAAAAGCTTTTTGGCTACGTGAAGGAGTTCATGAAATTGATGAGTGAAGTTGTGAAGCTAATTGGATATGGGTTTAAGTACAATTCATGTGATGATGAGAAAACATTTTTGGAAGAGTTAATCAATCTTATATCTGGGATTTTGGATATAGAGCAGAAAAGCCAGCCACATGAATTCTATTTCAGTCTTGAGAAATTGGTGAAAGAGAAAATTGACAGTTTCTTGAAGAAAAATTTCAAAAGTTTGGCTAAGGATCCACAAAGGAGAGGCTTCTTTGTTGATTTATGTCTTATAGCTTTGTTAGTTGTAACGCCCTCAAAACATGTGAAGATATAAGAGAAATAAACATCTTTCCATTCATCAGAGTAGTTAAGTACAAAAGTATTACATGTTGACAACAAAAGTAAATGCCCTATGGGCTTACAACTTTCCAAGCCAACACTTGGTCACAAAAGAGAGTACTAACTCAATTACATATTAAGCCCTTGGCCTGGATTTACATGTAATACAACAAAAGATAGCAAAATAACAAAAAAAGAGTCTTCAACTCCCTGGACCTCCCAAGCTATGATCTTGAAGGTGGCATGCCATCTGTACCTGAAAATGATGTCCCATATAGGGTGAGCCACAACCTAGTAGAAATATACTAAACCAACCATAAGCTATGACTAAAATAATAGCATTTGATAGATAGTTAACACTTATAAGCCAACTTATATCACAATACAGTATCATGACAATCATGTCTATGTTACAATCCATTTCCCTTTACTTATCAAATCATTTCATAAAGATGGCTCAGAACCTGACCAATCATTCAGTGAGACTATATCTCAGGTTATAACAGTTCCATAACTTACAATTCCTATGAGATCACAACTCATATTAAAACACTTCCAATACTTCAAATAATACACTTATTCGTTGTATTAACACTTCCATCTAATACACATATTTGCTGTATTAACATTTCAATCAGATACACATATTTGTTGTATCAATAGAGTCCATCCCCTATCTCCTCCCAAACAGGTTTGAGAGTCCATCCCCTATCTTCTCTCAAACCATGGAGTACATCCCCTATCTCCTCCCACACAACACACATATTCCAAGTATATAAACAATTATGATATACAAGGATCAATCAATACACATATTTGGTGTATTATTCCAACTGTCATACTCAGTGACATATTCAATGTGATTAGTTTCAGTTTTTCCTAATCAACATGCGGTGTCTACAACAATCAAGACTATCCTCCACCGATAGCCCAAAGCAGATATTTCTAAACAGAAATTAAATGCATCAACATATATAATATCAACATTTTCCATAGGTGAGTGATTAATTTATCCAACTCCACCATTCAATCCCATAATTTCCCAATTTCGTTATTCTCAACTCAATTTCACATTTCCCCAAATTAATTATACAAATTAATTATTCAATACAATTAGGGCAATTTCCCCTTTTTTCTAACAATAGCCCTAAGGCTCACTTTTCAACCATAATCCATAAACAACCTCCATTTCAAGTCCATAACACAACTATGACTCAAACATAGAAAACCCCTCTTTTAGAATTTACAAAACAAACCCTAACTTTCTCAATATTACCCAACGTTACCAACTAATCAAAATGACCAAAATTAAAGACAAAACTCATAAGATGGAGTAGGGTATCCCTACCGCGAAATGAAGAGCTCAAATGGAGAAGATGACCAAAATCCAAAGTGCTCTAAATCCACAAAATTTCAGATTAAAACAAAGCTCACACCACCCTTTATCTTTCTTACAAAGAACCTAGGGTAGAAACACTCAAGAATAAGATCAATCCCTGGAGAGAAGGTGTTTAGAGAGAGAGGGAGCTCGGATCTAGGGTTTTGAAATAAAAAAGGATGAAAAAGTGAAGTGTTTCCTCGCTGCTGCCTACTAATATAACACAGGCTCGCTCGAGCGAAGAAGTGGTCGCTCGAGCGACCAGACACAAGAAACTCTTGCTCGAGTGAAGAAAGTGCCGCTCGAGCCAACAATCCAAACCTTCAGGTCTTCAACCAGACGCACGCTCGAGCGAAGAGAATCTTGCTCAAGCGAAGAACTCCAAAACATAGTCCTCGCTCACTCGAGCGAAGAAAAGCTTGCTCGAGCCAAGAACTCAAACTCTCAGGTCCAAACCCAGACGCAGACGCACACTCGAGCAAAGAACTGCTTGCTCGAGCCACTAGACACATCAACCAACTCTCGCTCGAGCGACAAAACCCTGGCTCGAGCGAAGGATCTAAAACAAAGAGCTCGCTTGAACGACAAAGTCCTCGCTCGAGCGAAGACACCAAAAACTGGGCAGCAACCATTTGCTCCCAATCACTCCCAACTTGTAACAAACCTGCCCAACACATCCTATAGCTCAAATATAAGGAATTAAAGGATGACAACAAGATATATACAACCACAAGCTCCACGAAACTTAAGTCCGGATACAACAACCAAATGGGGAAAGACTGGGATCCCTATAACCTCCCCCCCTTAAAGAATTTTGTCCACGAAATTAGGTACAAGTTTTTCAAAAACAAGTTTTTCTCAATTCTCAATAACATCATAGTTCAACATTCCACATCTTGACCATTACCGGTCATCTCATCTCTTATCAAGTGGCATTTCACAATATATATTACAACATGCATTACCAACATGTAATTCTTTCAAATCCAACAATTTCCAATATACATGATTTACAATTTCATATCATATTCAATGTTCATGATATATTTCCATTTCTACAACACACTCAACATATACAATGTTATATTAAACTTCCATTTCAAGGCAAGTTCCACAATACTTCCATAAACTCAAAACATATACAATGTTTTTCAACTTAAGACATATTCAATACTCTTAAGGTTTAACAATACAACAAAATATACAACATATGCTTAAACATCCACAAATAGATCCGGATATTTCTCTCAGACCTTCAACTCACGTTCGCAAGTGGCTTCCTCCACTCCGTGATGTTTCCACAAAACTTTTACTAAGGGAATGGTCTTGCCTCGCAAGACTTGATCCCGCCTATCCAAGACCCGAACCGGTCTCTCATCATACGAGGCATCCTCATCAACCTCTGAGTCGGTCCAATCCAATACATGCGATGGATCCGGCTCGTATTTCCGAAGCATAGTAACATGAAACACGTCATGAACTCCAGACAACTGCGGCGACAAAGCTAAACGATAGGCAACCTCGCCAATCCTCTTAAGGATCTCAAAAGGGCCAATAAATCGAGGGGACAACTTCCCTCTCTTACCAAACCTCATCAAACCCCACCTAGGTGATATTTTCAAAAAGACATGATCACCCACCTCAAATACCAAAGGCCTCCTCCTACGGTCGGCATAACATTTTTGACGACTCTGGGCTGTAACAAGCCTCCTACGGATAAGCTCAACCTTCTCCATCGTTTCCCTCACCAACTCCGGGCCCAACAAAGGTGCATCACCCACCTTAGCCCAACAAACTGGAGACCTACAAGGTCGGCCATACAAGGCCTCAAACGGTGCCATACCAATACTCGACTGAAAACTGTTGTTGTAGGCAAACTCCACCAAGGGCAAGTGCCTCTCCCACTAAAGTCAAGAACACAACCTCGAAGCATATCCTCAAGGATCTGAATAGTACGCTCAGACTTCCCGTTAGTCTGAGGATGATAAGCCGTGCTAAAGGTCAACCTAGTGCCCAAGGCACTCTGCAAACTCTGCCACAACCTCGCAGTAAAACGTGGATCTCTATCTGAGACGATCGACACTGGGACCCTGTGCAACCTCACTATGTCTCGAATATACAAGTCAGCAAGATGATCTACCGAATCTCTCATGCGTATAGGGATGAAGTGCGCCGACTTAGTCAACCGGTCTACAACCACCCAAATAGCATCACTACCCCGCTGAGTCCTCGGAAGACCTACAACGAAGTCCATAGTGACATGCTCCCATTTCCACTCGACAATAGGCAAGGGTTGTAACAAACCCGCTGGCCTCTGATGTTCGGCCTTCACTTGCTGACAAGTAAGACACTTAGACACAAAAACGGCAACATCCTTCTTCATTCCTCGCCACCAAAACTGGTGACCCAAATCATGATGCATCTTAGGGCCTCCCAGATGCACCGCAAGGCGTGAATGGTGAAACTCTCGGAGTACCTCCTCTCGAAAAGACTCCGGTACAAACAATCGGTCTCGGTATCTCACACTCAGGTCAGGATACTCCGACAAACCCTTCTCAACCTTCCCACTGGAGATCTTCTCTCGGAGGGATTCTACCTTAAGGTCACCTCTCTGAGCCTCTAACGCTCGAGTCACAAGCGTAGGCTGCACAACAACAGAAAACAAGGCCGCAGCCTCAACGGATTCGCCCAAAAGCAAATCAAACTCGCCAAGTGCACCCAACATCTCCCACTCTCGGATGGCTATACAAGCTACATCACTAATGGATTTCCTGCTAGGGGCATCGGCCACAACATTGGCCTTCCCTGGATGATAATGTAACTCGAAGTCGTAATCCTCAATAAACTCCATCCACCTCCTCTGCCTCAAGTTCAAGTCTTTCTATGTAAACAGATATTTCAGACTTTTATGATCCGAGAACACCTTGAATCTCTCACCATAAAGGTAGTGCCTCCAAATTTTCAAGGCAAAGATTACAACTGCTAGCTCTAGGTCATGTTTAAGGTAATTCCTCTCATGTATTTTCAACTGCCGCGAGCCATATGCTACCACTTTCCCCTCTTACATCAATACACAACCCAAACCCTCTCTTGAGGCATCACAATAAACCGCATAACCCAACCCTCTCTCCGGAATAATCAAAACTGGAGTGGTGGTCAATCTAACTTTCAACTCTTGAAATGACTTTTTACAAGTCTCACTCCAAACAAATTTGACCCCTTTCTGCGTCAATCTAGTCAACGGTGAAGCTGGCCTGGAGAAATCTTTCACAAACCGGCGATAATACCCAGCTAATCCCAGAAAACTACGGATCTCAAAAACACTCTTAGGCTGTTCCCAATCTTGCACTGCCTCAATCTTGGATGTATCAACAGACACTCCTTCCCCGGAAACCACATGGCCTAAGAATTTGACCTCTCTTAGCCAGAACTCACACTTTCCAAATTTGGCATACAGCCTATGGGCTCTAAGTAACTCAAGCACCACTCTCAAGTGTTCCTTGTGCTCCTCCTCAGAAGGTGAATAAATCAGAATTTCGTCCACGAAAATGACCACAAAACGATCTAAGAATTCCCGGAATATCCGGTTCATCAAATCCATAAACACTGCCGGTGCATTGGTGAGCCCAAAAGGCATCACTAGAAACTCATAATGGCTATACCACGTACGGAATGCCGTCTTCGGAATATCTTCCTCCCTTACCCTCAACTGATGGTAACCCGATCTCAAGTCTATCTTAGAGAAACAACGGGACCCTTTCAACTAGTCAAACAAATCATCTATACGGGGCATAGGGTACTTATTCTTAACCGTAGCCTGATTCAATTTTCGGTAATCAATACAAAGTCTCAAGGAACCACTTTTCTTTTTAGCAAAGAGGGCCGGTGCTCCCCACCGCGAAACGCTAGGGCGAAGAAAGCCCTTATCTAGCAATTCCTGGAGCTGAATCTTCAACTCAATCAACTCGGCTGGGGCAATACGATATGGTGCCATAGAAATCGGCGCCGTGCTGGGCACTAGATCAATAGAGAACTCAATCTCTCGATGAGGTGGCAAACTAACAAGATCCTTGGGAAAGACATCCGAATACTCACAAACCACTCTCGGCAAAACAGTCTGGGTCTTATCACTCTCACTACTCATAAAGCTAGCAAGAAGACCACTAAGCTCACTCCGCCCTCGCGGATCATACACCGGCGGCAACACACTACCAACCCGATCCCCCAAGAAATGGAAACAATCTCCGCTCAAGGTACATACAGTCACCCTCTGGCAGTAGTAATCAATAACAGCCCGGTATGACGATAACCAGTCCATACCAAAAATAACATCAAAACCCGACATAGCCATAACTACAAAAGAAAATGGAAGCCGGCGGTCGGTGACCTCTATATCATAGCCCCGACACCCTTGTTTCAAAATCAACTCACCCCCAACAGGTGATAGAACACAAATAGGAGATGCTAACTGTGCCAACTCCAACCCCAAAATAGATACAAATGCAACAGATATAAAGGAATGGGATGCACTCGTATCAATCAACACATTAGCAACTGAGTTGCAAAACAAGAAGGTACCTCTCACAACAGATGGAGCAGATACAAGATCCTATGCGGTAACAGCATACACGCGTCCTGAAGGTCTCTGCTCTACCTGCTTACTCCTAGGAGCAAAAGACTGCTGCACAGACTGGGATGACGAAGCTCCCTGATTGGCCCTCGAGGCCTGAACTGACTGTGCTGGCTGAAAACTCTGCGTCTGCCTCGAACCTGACGCACCCGATGTGGCACTCAACTGCGGGCAGAACCTCTTCAGGTGCCCCGCCTGACCACACTGATAGCAAGACAGTGGCTGACCTCTGCCCAGACTCTGGCTCTGAGGTCGACCTGAAGATGAAGCTGCTCTCTGACCTCCTCCCCTCTGCGGGCAAGCCGGAGACTTGTGGCCCAGCTGACCACATTTGTAAGAAGTCACGTCTCCCTGACTGCCTCTTCCAGAGCTTGCACTCGGCACTGGAAAGGTATATCTAGCAAAACCACCCTAAGACTGCTGAGGGTTAGAACCCCTCTGTCTCCTGCCATCACCATAGCCATCCTGACTCCTTTTGGAACCCCTCAATCTCTCCTCCTCTTCATGCATTATAATCTCCATACAGGCTGTAACGCCCTCAAAATAATACATTAAACCCATCAACATTGACATGCATTGATATATAAAAGATCAACGTTCTTCTATTCATTCATTAGAGTAATTCATTACAAAAAGTATTACATGTTAACAACAAAAGCAAATGTCCTATGGGCTTACAACTTTCGAAGTTAACGCTTGGTTACAAAAAGAAAAGTGCTAACTCAATTACACATTAAGCCCTTGGCTTGAATCTACATGTAATACAACAAAAGAAAATAAGACAACAAAAGTCTGTCCGCCTCTAGCCTCCCAAGCTATGTCCTTGTAGGTGGCATGCTACCTGTACCTGAAAATGGTGTCCCATAAAGGGTGAGCCACAGCCCAGCAGAAGTACACTAAACTAGCTATGAACAATGACTAAAAGATTAGCAGTTGATAGATGGTCAACACTTATATTCCGACTTATATCACATTATAGTTTCATGACATTCAAGTCCATATTACATTTCATTTTCCACTTCTCCTTCAACCTTGAGTTTGAAAACAAGGCTCAACACTTAGCCAAATAATTTAATGTGACTGTAACTCATCTTTAAAATGCTTTCATAATTCATAATGGGTACACATTTTGATGCTGTATCTATAACACATAAACCACTTCCATACTTTACCGAAGATACACATTTTGTTGCTGTATCAACATAACATAGAAACACTTCTACACATCACAATTTATAACGATATACATTTTAGTGCTATATCAAATCAATTCAAACACTTCCATAATCAACACTTGATACACATGGTAGTGTTGTATCAATGTCACACAAAATTCGGTTTAGAGGTCCATCCCCTATCTTCCCCTAAACCGTGGAGTACATCCCCTATCTCCTCCCACACAACACATGTATATAAGCATAGATCATATATAGTCAATCAATACATAAGGTTAATGTATTATTCCAACCGCTATATTCGATAGCATGCTCATTCGATTAGTTTTAGTTTGCCTAATCATCATGCATTGTCTACAACAATCAAGACTATCCTCCACCGATAGCCCAAAGCAGTTATTTCTAAACAGAAAATAAATGCATCAAATGGATAAAATATCGACATTTCAGTTAGGTGAGTGATAAATAATCCAACTACACCCTTTAATCCTATACACTCCCAATTCCAACATTCCCAATTCAATTTCTCATTTCTTAAATTAATTTCATAAATTAATTTATCAAGGTAATTAGGGCATTAATCCCACAAGTTACATAACAACCCTAAGGTTCCATTTTCATCCTTAACCCATCATTTAGCTCATTTTTCTATGCCAAACATGCATACAAGTTTATTATAAATAAAACCCCATCTTTTGTAAAATTACATAAAGACCCAAACTTTTTGCAAAATTACACAACAACACCCAACATATCAAAATGCTAAAATTGAAAGACAAAACCCATAAGGAGGAGTAGGGTATCCCTACCTCGAAGTTTGAGCCCAAACGGAGATGAAGACCAAAAACCAAAATGCTCCAAATCGCCAAACTTTCAGATTAAATCAAAGCCCAAGACACCCTCTACCTTTTTAACAAAGGAGTAAGGGTAGAAACTCACCCTAGGTAGATCAAATCTTAGAGAGAGAGAAAGTTTAGAGAGAGAGAGAGTCTTGAATTTAGGGTTTCAAAAAGAAAAGGGGATGAAAAAGTGAAGTTAAAAACGCTGCTGTCTGCTGATATAAAACAGGCTCGCTCTAGCGAAGACTTGGTCGCTCGAGCGACCAGACACAAGAAACCTACCTAGCTCGAGCGAAGGACCTCTCACTTGAGCCAACAATTCAAACCCTCAGGTCTGCAATAGACGCACGCTTGAGCGACAGAACGCTCGCTCGAGCGAAGAATAACCAATTCGCTCGAGCAAAGAAAATCTTGCTCGAGCCAAGAAATGCAGCTCCCAGGTCTAAAACCAGACGCAGTTTCACGCTCGAGTGAATAAACCCTGGCTCGAGCCACCAGACACAAAACTCAACTCTCGCTCGAGCGAACAAAACCTGGCTCGAGCAAAGGACCAAAAGCAAAGAGCTCGCTCAAGCGACAAACTCCTCGCTCGAGCGAAAGGCCAAAAATCTGGGCAGCAACCATTTTTTCCCTAACACAGCCAACCTGTAACAAACCTGCCCAACATATCCTATAACTCAAATACAAAGTATGAAAGGACGTAAACAAGATATATACAACTGCTAACATCCACGGAACCATGTCCGGATCACTGTACAACAAGGGGTAAAACCCGGGATCGCTATAACCTCCCCCCCTTAAAGAATTTCGTCCCCGAAATTAAGTGCAAGTTTTCAAAAACAAGTTTTTTTCTCCATTTTAAACAATGTTACATTTCAACATTCAATAACTCGACCCAGTACCGGTCATCCCATCTCTTGTCAAGAGGCATTTCACAACAAATACATTTCAACATGCATTTTCTTTCCATATCATATTCAATAATCATGATATAACTCCATTTCTACAACACATTCAACATATGCAATGTTATATCAAACTTCCAATTCTAGGCAAGTTTTACAATATTCCCATTAAACCAAAACATACACCATTTTTCACAACCTAAGATATATTCAATACTCTTAAGGTTCAATATTACAACAAAATATACAACATATGCTGAAGCATCTACAAATAGGCCCGGATATTTCTCTCGGACTTCCAACTCACGTTCCCAAGTGGCTTCCTCCACTCCGTAATGTTTCCACAAGACTTTTACCAAAGGGATGGTCTTGTCCCGCAAGACTTGATCCCGCCTATCCAAGACCCGAACCGGTCTCTCTTCATACGAGGCATCCTCATCTACCTCCAAGTCGGTCCAATCTAATACATGCGATGGATCTGGCTCATACTTCCGAAGCATACTCACATGAAACACGTCATGAACTCCGGACAACTGCGGCGGCAAAGCTAAACGATAGGCAACCTTGTCGATCCTCTCAAGGATCTCAAAAGGGCCAATAAACCGAGGGGACAACTTCGCACTCTTCCCAAACCTCATCAATCCCCGCCTCGGTGATATCTTCAGAAAGACATGATCACCCACCTCAACTACCAAAGGTCTCCTCTTACGGTCGGCATAAGATTTCTGACGACTTTGGGCTGTATCAAGCCTCCTACTGATAAGCTCAACTTTCTCCGTCGTTTCCCTTACCAACTCTGGACCCAACAAAGGTGCATCACCCACCTCGGCCCAACAAACTAGAGACCTACACGGTCGGCCATACAAGGCCTCAAACGGTGCTATACCGATACTAGACTGAAAGCTGTTGTTGTAGGCAAACTCCACCAAGGGCAAGTGCCTCTCCCACATCCCACTAAAATCAAGGAGACAGCCCCGAAGCATATCCTTGAGGATCTGAATAGTACGCTCGGACTGCCCGTCAGTCTGAGGATGGTAAGCCGTGCTAAAGGTCAACTTCGTGCCCAAGGCACTCTGCAAACTCTACCACAACCAAGCAGTAAAACGAGGATCTCTATCTGAGACGATCGTCACTGGGACCCCGTGCAACCTCACTATGTCCCGAATATATAAGTCGGCAAGATGATCTACCGAATCTCTCACGCGCATAGGAATGAAGTGCGCCGACTTAGTCAACCTGTCTACAACCACCCAAATGGCATCACTACCTCGCTGAGTCCTCGGAAGACCTACAACGAAGTCCATAGTGACATGCACCCACTTCCACTCGGCAATAGGCAAGGGTTGTAACAAACCCGCTGGCCTCTGATGCTCGGCCTTCACTTGCTGACAAGTAAGGCACTTAGACACGAAAACTGCCACATCTCTCTTCATACCCCGCCACAAAAACTGACGACCCAAATCTCGATACATCTTAGTGCCTGCCGGATGCACCGCAAGACGTGAATGATGAAACTCTCGGAGTACCTCCTCTCGGCAAGACTCCGACACAAACAGACGGTCTCGGTATCTCACACTCAGGTCAGGATACACCATCAAACCCTTCTCAACCTTCCCACTGGAGATCTTCTCTCGGAGGGAATCCACCTCAAGGTCACCTCTTTGTGCCTCTAACACTCGAGTCACAAGTGTAGGCTGCGCAACAACCGAAAACAAGGCCGCAACCTCAACGGATTCGCCCAAAAGCAAATCAAACTCGCCAAGTGCCCCCAATATCTCCCACTCCCGAATGGCTATAACAGCTACATCACCTATGGATTTCCTACTAAGGGCATCGACCACAACATTGGCCTTCCCCGGGTGATAATGCAACTCGAAGTCGTAATCCTCAATAAACTCCATCCACCTCCTCTGCCTCAAGTTCAAGTCTTTCTGTGTAAACAGATATTTCAAACTCTTTTGATCCGAGAACACCTCGAATCTCTCACCGTAGAGGTAATGCCTCCAGATTTTCAAGGCAAAGATCACTGCTGCTAACTCTGGGTCATGGGTAGGGTAATTATTATCGTGTATTTTCAACTGACGTGAGCCATAGGCAACCACTTTCCCCTCTTGCATCAACACACAACCCAAACCCTCTCGTGAGGCATCACAGTAAATAGCATAACCCAACTCCCTCTCCGGAATAATCAAGACCGGAGCGGTGGTCAATCTAACTTTCAGTTCTTGGAACGACTTTTCACAAGTCTCACTCCATACAAATTTGACTCCCTTCCGAGTCAGTCTAGTCAATGGCGAAGCTAACCTGGAGAAATCCTTCACAAACCGGCGGTAATACCCAGCTAGACCCAGAAAACTGCGGATCTCAAACACACTCTTAGGCTGTGCCCAATCTTGCACTGCCTCAATCTTGGATGTATCAACAGACACCCCTTCTCCAGAAACTACATGGCCTAAGAACTTGACTTCTTCTAGCCAGAATTCACACTTCCCAAACTTGGCATACAGCCTATGGGCTCTAAGTAATTCAAGCACCACTCTCAAGTGTTCCTCGTGCTCCTCCTCAGAAGGTGAATAGATAAGAGTGTCGTCCACGAAAACGACCACAAAACGATCAAAGAATTCCCAGAAGATCCAGTTCATCAAGTCCATAAAGACTGCTGGTGCATTGGTGAGCCCAAATGGCATCACCAGAAACTCATAATGGCCATACCGCGTACGGAATGTCCTCTTCCCTGACCCTCAACTGGTGGTAACCCGATCTCAAGTCTATCTTAGAGAAACAACGGGAACCCTTCAACTGGTCAAACAAATCATCTATACGGGGCATAGGGTACTTATTCTTGACCGTAGCCCGATTCAACTTCCGGTAGTCGATACACAACCTCAAGGCACCATCTTTCTTTTTAGGAAAGAGGGCTGGTGCTCCCCACGGCGAAACACTTGGGCGAACAAAGCCCTTATTTAGCAACTCCTGGAGCTGAATCTTCAACTAAACTAACTCGGCTGGGGCAAAACGATAAGGTGCCATAGAAATCGGCGGCGTGTCGGGCATTAGATCAATAAAGGTGCCATAGAAATCGGCGCCGTGCCGGGCACTAGATCAATAAAGAACTCAACCTCTCGGTGAGGTGGCAAACTAACAAGATCCTCGGGAAAGACGTCCGAGTACTCACAAACCACTCTCGGCAACACAATCTGGGTCTCACCACACTCATTACTCAAAAGGCCAACAAGTAGACCACTAAGCTCGTTCCGTCCTCGTGGATCATACACCGGTGGCAACACACTACCAACCCGATCCACCAGAAAATGAAAACACTCCCCGCTCAAGGTACAAACTGAGACCCTCTGGCGGTAGCAATCAATAACAGCACGGTATGACGAAAGCCAGTCCATACCCAAAATGACATCAAATCCCGACATGGGCATTACAACAAAAGGAAACGAAAGCCGGCGATCAGTGACCTCGATATCACAACCTCTACAACCGTGTTTCAAGATCAACTCACCCCCAATAGGTGACACTACACAAATAGGAGATGCTAACTGTGCCAACTCCAATCCCAAAACAGATGCAAATACAGCAGATACAAAAGAATGAGATGCACCCGTATCGATCAATACACTAGCAACCGAGTTGCAAAACAAGAAGGTACCTCTCACAACTGATGGAGCAGGTACAAGATCCTACGCGGTAACAGCATACACGCGCCCAGTAGGGCCCTGATCAACCTGCTCACCCCTCGGAGCATATGACTGTTGCACAGACTAGGACAACGAAGCTCCCGGATTGGCCCTCAAGGCCTGCACAGACTGAGCTAGTTGAAAACTCTGCATCTGTCTAGAACCAGACGCTCTCGAAGTGGCACTCAACTGTGGGCAGAATCTCTTCAGGTGTCCAGGCTAACCACATTGATAACAAGATAAGGGCTGGCCCTTGCCCTGACTCTGACTCTGACTCTGCGGTCTAGCTGAAGATGAAGCAGCTCTCTGACCTCCTCCCTTCTGCGGGCAAACCGAAGCCTTGTGACCCAGCTGGCCACACTTGTAACAGGTGAACTCTCCCTGATTACCTCTTCCCGAGCCTACACTCGGCACTGGAAAGGTTGATCTAGCAACACCACCCTGAGACTGCTAAGGGTTAGCACCCCTCTGTCTCCTGCCACCACCCTGACCATCCTGGCCCCTCTTGGAACCTCTCTGTCCCTCCTCCTCCTGCATCATGATCTCCATATGGGCCGCAGCATCAACCAAGCGCCCATAGTCTCGGATCATAGAACCTCCAACTCTCATCTTGAGGCCACGCCTCAGCTTCCGCTCAAACTCAACACAACGGCGTTCCTCGGACGCCACGAGCTCAGGTGCAAACCTGGACAAGCTAGTAAATGTAGCCTCAAACTCGGCCACAGACAAACTCAACTGATTGAGCTGGTAAAACTGGTCTCTCAGCTTCTCTCTGACAGCTGGAGACAAGTATCTCTCCTGGAAAGCATCCACAAACGCCTTCCACATACCACCAATACGTTCCTTGATAAACTTCCACCACTGACCCGCATCCCCCTTAAGCTGGAAAGATGCCAAGGTCACTTTTAATGCTCCGTCCTCGGTGCCAAGCATCTCAAACGTCTTACTCATCTGCTCCAACCACTTGTCAGCCTTCAGTGGCTCCTTCGGATCCCCAATAAACTCATCTGGGTTAAACCGGAAGAACTCCCTCTTCAAGAAGGAAGGCCCTGCCTCAACAACCTGGGCCTACACCTGGGCTTGTACTGGAGCCTGAACTGGATTCTCGGCTCGGAGAATACCCATAGACTCCCTCAAAGCATCTGCTATATTGCCGCCAAAGCACCCAAGGCCTACTGACACAATGGCTCGGCCACATTAGCCTGGCCAACTCCCTCCTGCTGCACCGGGATATCATCCAGTAAAGGCATCTCCTGCCTACCACGCCTACCCCGTCTACCTCCACGTCCTCGTCCTGACATCCTAATAAAGGTAACGAAGACATTAGCACATCCATAAATGTGCCGAAACTAAACACTCGTGTCCTAATGCATGAACAACTGTAATTCACTCCACGTAAGCACATAAACACATAAGCACTTACGAATTTCATTTTCGGATAATGATAGTCCTGAGGCGTTGCTAGAGTTCCAGTTAGAAACAGCATTGATCAAGTGCTTTTCCAACAAGACTCCTAGAAACCCAAGGATACAATCAATATCCTAGAAACTAAGTCTCATACCCAAGTAGTCACATAAACATGTTATCAAATAAACACATAATGTCACACATAAGTCTCTAACAAGCGAGACAAACCCATTGTGATACTAATCACTTCCCACGTACCCAAAGTATTCGAACCCGGTACACTCTGATACCAAGTTGTGACGCCCTCAAAATAATACATTAAACTCATCAACATTGACATGCATTGATATATAAAAGATCAACGTTCTTCTATTCATTAGAGTAATTCATTACAAAAAGTATTACATGTTAACAACAAAAGCAAATGCCCTATGGGCTTACAGCTTTCCAAGTTAACACTTGGTTACAAAAAGAAGAGTGCTAACTCAATTACACATTAAGCCCTTGGCTTGAATCTACATGTAATACAACAAAAAAAAAAAAATAAGACAACAAAAGTTTGTCCGCCTCTAGCCTCCCAAGCTATGTCCTTGTAGGTGGCATGCTACCTGTACCTGAAAATGGTGTCCCATAAAGGGTGAGCCATAGCCCAGTAGAAGTACACTAAACCAGCTATGAACAATGACTAAAAGATTAGCAGTTGATAGATGGTCAACACTTATATTCCGACTTATATCACATTATAGTTTCGTGACATTCAAGTCCATATTACATTTCATTTTCCACTTCTCCTTCAACCTTGAGTTTGAAAACAAGGCTCAACACTTAGCCAAATAATTTAATGAGATTGTAACTCATCTTTAAAACACTTTCATAATTCATAATGGGTACACATTTTGATGCTGTATCTATAACACATAAACCACTTCCATACTTTACCGAAGATACACATTTTGGTGTTGTATCAACATAACATAGAAACACTTCTATACATCACAATTGATAAGGATATAGATTTAGTGCTATATCAAATCAATTCAAACACTTCCATAATCAACACTTGATACACATGGTAGTGCTGTATCAATGTTACACAAAATCCGGTTTAGAGGTCCATCCCCTATCTTCCCCTAAACCGTGGAGTACATCCCCTATCTCCTCCTACACAACACATGTATATAAGCATAGATCATATACAGTCAATCAATACATAAGGTTAATGAATTATTCCAACCGCTATATTCGATAGCATGCTCATTCGATTAGTTTTAGTTTCCTAATCATCATGCATTGTCTACAATAATCAAAACTATCCTCCACCGATAGCCCAAAGCAGTTATTTCTAAACAGAAAATAAATGCATCAAATGGATAAAATATCGATATTTCAGTTAGGTGAGTGATAAATAATCCAACTACACCCTTTAATCCCATACACTCCCAATTCCAACATTCCCAATTCAATTTCTCATTTCTCAAATTAATTTCATAAATTAATTTATCAAGGTAATTAGGGCATTAATCCCACAAGTTACATAACAACCCTAAGGTTCCATTTTCATCCTTAACCCATCATTTAGCTCATTTTTCTATGCCAAACATGCATATAGGTTTATTATAAATAAAACCCCATCTTTTGTAAAATTACATAAAGACCCAAACTTTTTGCAAAATTACACAACAACACCCAACATATCAAAATGCTAAAATTGAAAGACAAAACCCATAAGAAGGAGTAGGGTATCTCTACCTCGAAGTTTGAGCCCAAACGGAAATGAAGACCAAAAACCAAAATGCTCCAAATCGCCAAACTTTCAGATTAAATCAAAGCCCAAGACACCCTCTACCTTTTTAACAAAGGAGTAAGGGTAGAAACTCACCCTAGGTAGATCAAATCTTAGAGAGAGAGAGAGTCTCGGATTTAGGGTTTCAAAAAGAAAAGGGGATGAAAAAGTGAAGTTAAAAACGCTGCTGTCTGCTGATATAAAACAGGCTCGCTCGAGCGAAGACTTGGTCGCTCGAGCGACCAGACACAAGAAACCTACCTAGCTCGAGCGAAGGACCTCTCGCTCGAGCCAACAATTCAAACCCTCAGGTCTGCAACAGACGCACGCTCGAGCGACAGAACGCTCGCTCGAGCGAAGAATAACCAGTTCGCTCAAGCGAAGAAAATCTCGCTCGAGCCAAGAAATGCAGCTCCCAGGTCTGGAACCAGACGCAGTTTCACGCTCGAGCGAAGAAACCCTGGCTCGAGCCACCAGACACAAAACTCAACTCTCGCTCGAGCGAACAAAACCTGGCTCGAGCGAAGGACCAAAAGCAAAGAGCTCGCTCGAGCGACAAACTCCTCGCTCGAGCGAAAGACCAAAAATCTGGGCAGCAACCATTTGTTCCCAAACACAGCCAACCAGTAACAAACCTGCCCAACACATCCTATAACTCAAATACAAAGTATGAAAGGACGTAAACAAGATAGTTACAACTGCTAACATCCACGGAACCATGTCCGGATCACTGTACAACAAGGGGTAAAACCCGGGATCGCTATATGGGCTGTTGCATCTACAAGGCGCCCATACTCTCGGGTCATAGAACTCCCAACTCTCATCTTGAGGCCGTGCCTCAACTTCTTCTCAAATTCCAGACAACGGCGTTCCTCAGATGCCACAAGCTCAGGTGCAAACCTGGATAGACTGGTAAATGCGGCCTCAAACTCGGCCACTGATGAATCCATCTACTTAAGCTGGCAGAACTGGTCTCTCAACTTCTCCCTGATAGCTGGAGACAAGAACTTCTCCTGAAAGGCATCTACAAAGGCCTCCCAAGTACCACCAATACGGCCCCTTATGAATTTCCACCACTGACCCGCATCCCCCTTTAGCTGAAAAGATGCCAAGGTCACCTTCAATACCCCGTCTTCGATGCCAAGCATCTCAAACGTCTTAGTCATTTGCTTCAACCACTCATCAGCCTTAAGTGGCTCTTTCGGATCCCCCAAAAACTCATCCGGATTAAACCATAAAAACTCCCTCTTCAGAAAGGAAGGCCCTGCATCAACAACCTGGGCCTGAACTGGATTCTCATCTCTAAGAATGCCCATGGACTCCCTCAAAGCCCTTGCTATCTCGCGGGCTAAGGCGCCCATAGCCTGCTGACCTGCTGGCTCAGCCACATTGGCCTGACCAACCCTCTCCTGGTGCGCCGGAATATCATCCGGTAAAGGCATCTCCTGCCTACCACGCCTACCACGTCTACCTCCACGTCCTCGTCCTCGTCCTGACATCCTAATAAAGGTAACAAAGAACATTAGCACATTCACAAATGTGCCGAAGCTATAACACTCGCGTCCTAATACATGGACAACTTTAATTCATTCCACGTAAGCACATAATCACATAAGCACTTACGAATTTCATTTTTGGATGATGACAGTCTTGAGGCGTTGCTAGAATTCCGGTTAGAAATAGCATTGATCAAGTGCTTTTCCAACAAGATTCACAGAAACCCAAGGATCCAATCAACATCCTAGAAACTACATTCCATACCCATATAGTCACATAAGCATGTTATCAAATAAACACATAACATTACACCTAAGTCTCTAACAAGCGAGACGAACCCATTGTGGTACTAACCACTTCCCGCGTACCCAAAGTATTCGAACCCGGTACGCTCTAATACCAAGTTGTAATGCCCTCAAAATAATACATAAAACCCAACATTCTTGACATGTGAAGATATAAGAGAAATAAACATCTTTCTATTCATCAGAGTAGTTAAGTACAAAAGTATTACATGTTGACAACAAAAGTAAATGCCCTATGGGCTTACAACTTTCTAAGCCAACACTTGGTCACAAAAGAGAGTACTAACTCAATTACATATTAAGCCCTTGGCCTAGATTTACATCTCTTGAATTAAGTGTATCCTGACCCTCAAAAAAAAAAAGAAAAAGTCTACTATAATGCTTTGAATCTAATTTGTGTTTTTTATATCTCTACCTAGAGCAGCCCTAGCAAGAACGTGGGCCAGCTTTACACCCAGTCTCATGAACTCAAGTAAATTTTTTTTTTCGGGTGGAAAAGGTGCTTCATAGAAGAAAAGTTAATATTTAACAGAGTATTTTGTATTTTAATACCCCTAGCACCATCAAACAGTTGATAAGAGAAATAAAATTCAGCATAATGAAGAACATTATGACCTCAATGTCTCTGTTAAATTCTTCTTTGGTTAAATAGGTTAATAGCACTTTAACATCTTCAAGCAAACCAAATAAATTATAATCAATCTATTTTTTCATGATGAGATAATTGCAAGGATAATTGAATTTTGACACCATTTACTTAAACTACCATTGAAAGATTAGTGTAAAGATAATTATGGTAGAGAATTCTAATATACTTGGTAATAGAATCTTAGACTTGACCCTCGGTGATTTGTATTTATGGCCAAAAAGAATGACTATCAACAAAAATTACAGAACCTACAAACCAATTAAATCTTCAATTAAAACATGACTATTAACAAAAATTACAGTCACATTGACCACTGTTCAATGAATAGAAGAAACAGTCACATTGACCACTGCTCAAGGTATGAACCTTCGAATTAAAATATGGAATTCATTATTCATAATCAATCACTGTAAATCTCATAGGATTTTGGATAAATGACTATCGACAAAAATTACAGAACCTACAAACCAATTAAATCTTGAATGCACAATTCAATTGAATTCAAAGGGTAGGGTTCCAATGAGGTTCTTCCATTGTTGTTTCAAATATTGCCCATAATGAAGTGTGTATTTAGTTCTTTTTTAAGATGTTCAAAGTTTGTAATTCTGATGAAAATTAATGAGTGTAGATGTTGAATAAGCAAGGGAAATTAGCAACAAAGATCGAAAAACAGAGAAATTGAGTGAGAGACAGAGACATGACCCATACTTGAAAATAGAAGAATAGAGAAATAATCGAATACTACTCGAAGCGACGGGGGCGGCGCTGACGAATGCTCGGAGGAGAACGCGGGTAACATTGCACTGAAGGAGGAGAACGGATGACGTCGGTAGCGGCGCTGAAGGAGGAGAAGGGGGGCTGTGTTTTGTGAGAGAGGGATGAGAAGAAAACTGATGAACCAAATAGTCTTAAGTTTTTTAAAATCAAGTTTCTCAAAAAGAAATTATGTAGAATTATTGGTGACGAAAATATATTCTTCACTAATAATTTTATAATTTGTGATAAAATTTTTTTATCAAAAGTCTCAAAATTTTGGTGTTACTAAAAAAAAATTAGTGGGAAAACCTTCGGTGACGAAATTTAATTTTTCCTCACCTAGAAAGAAGTATTTATTGACGAAAATAAATTGTGTCACCTATTATTTTTATTTTATTATTATATTTGACAAAATTTTATAATTCGTCACGGAATATTCTTATTTGGTGACGAAATTTATTTTTTTTCACTACTTTTCGTCACCATAGATTACGTTTGAGATTTGGTGAATAGGAAGGGAGGTGGTGGTTGGCGGAGGAGGCGGTGGTTTATGATGGAAGCTCTAAAAGAGAGGGGAGAGAGAAAGAGATTAATACATTAGGAAGAGTCATGACAAGCTTGATCCACTTTTTCTATTACAAATAACATCATAAATTTCTTCAAATGATGCACTGCAATTTGGGAAGATTGGCTTTTTTAGTTTTTTTTTTATTTATTTATAGTTTTTTGGCTTTTTTGAGTCACATCATCTTTTTATTTTTTTACACAAAAAAGTCAAAAAAAAAAAAAAAAAGCCAAGTAGCTAACTTTTTACCATCTTTTCAATATGTTTTTATCTGTTTTTATTTTGTTTTGTTTTGGATTGTGAATCTAAATCTCAGTTTAGTAAATGAATTTTAACAAATTGCATTAACATAAAGCTTGAAGATTGTAATGAGATTAGTAGAGACGGCTATAACAATGCACGAGCATTCTTATATCATCTTTTACAAGGAAATTGGATATTCTTCTTTTCCATTTATAAGGGATTTGAAAATTTTGGATACCATTCAATAAGTATAAATTATGGAAAACACTATGATATACATCTAAGTATGTATCATGTGCATCTTATAACTTAAAAAGAAAATAATATAACCTTATACTTTTTAATTCATAATTAAAAAAAATAAAAAAAGATGTCATAAACAAACACAACATGAAACATAATTAAAAAATTCAAGAGTCATAATTAAAATAATATTATAACTAAAAAAAAATTGTTATAACTAAAGAAAAAAAATGTCATAGCTAGGGGTGCATATGATGCACCGGTTTGAAGAGTGTGTATGTTAGAATTTTTCATAAATTACCCATCTATAAAAACCATAAATTTAATAATCTCAAATCTTTTTAAAATAGGGATAACCAAATGATAATTTCAAACATGTAGAGCTTTATCACAAGAATATTATTGTTATTGCCTGGTTTTAAGGAAGAGATTCTGAACGTGGTTTGGGCGATTTCATCCAAAGAGTCAAAACGACATCATCATTATAATAAATTGGTGAGCTTCTCTTGCAGCGTGGTAGCTTTTGGGCACATGTTCTACAAATGTTACAAACATTTGGAGATGATCCAAACGCATAAATTAATAACTTTCATAAATTATTTTTTATGTATTAATGTGATATTTATTACATTATTATAATTAATTTTATTTTATGTTTAGAAGTGAGTTAAAAAAAAAAAACAATGATCTGTTTTTATTTTAAAGATATGATTAACTAAATATATTAGTGAGAGAGAAGTATAAATCATTGCTTTAATTTTTTTATCTTACTTTTACCTTTGAACCCTTATCTCTACTTTCCTTCTCTATTCTCATACGCTAGTATCAATCGCCCCCGATCGCCAGTGTTGGAAAGTCGCCACGAAATAGCCAGTGTTAGAAAAGTCACCGACGATCAGTGGCGGATAGATAGGTGAACATATGGACAAATAAATGAGTAATATAATTTTTCAAATTATTATTCTTCTTATAGGAAAAAAAAAGAATAAAATTTGGAATAATTTTTTAGACTTATAGCCCTAGTGCCTTAAAATGTAAACAAAATTGCACTGAACATTTAGTACAAACCCAAAAAAAAAAAAAAAAAAAACATTATAAGCACCCATAAATTGCTTCAAACAAGACATCTATTGAGATCAAATACTCAAATATGGGATACACAAGAAGATGGGGTTTGTATAGAGTTTATGTAGTTGTACAACCTGTACGTATAAAATAATGGGATGGTTATTAAATTTTTTTAATATCATAACCGAACGCTATTTATGTTTTGATGATCGATTAAATTCATCCGATAGTAGAGAGCTGTGTTTTGATGATCGATTAAATTCGTCCAATAGTAGAGAGTTGTATGGTCTTTAAGTTAAAACTAATCAACTGGAATGGAATATATTATAGAGTCTGGTGACTAATTGATCACATTTTTTGTGGTGACCAAGTGATCACTAATGGGGCTCAATATAATATTTTAGTTTTTTTTTTGTGTTTTTTTTTTTTTTTTGACAAGTAGTGGGTAGGATATTAATTACTAATATGAAAACAATTATATCAAACTGGTCCATCAAGCACAAGAATACATAGCTAGAAACCCATCAACCATCAAGCCCAACAATCACTATAAGAAGAAAAATGTTTGGGAGCACAAATTTGACACCCCAAAAGTGCTATATTGGGGGATATAGCACCTCTCCTATAAGAAATAGCCGAACTTGAAAAGAGATAAACAATTATATACAACTCTCATAATACAACTCTCTTAATAGGAGAGAAAATATAATAAATCTTTGTCATTGAATAGGATTGATCCCAGGACATTGGGGTATGGCTCAAGGGTCTACTAGCCATACATTAAAGTGTGGTAAGTGAGAAGTCAGAATTTTGAGCTAATGAATCAACAAATCCTTTAATCGTAATCTAACTATACTAATATACCATTGCTATCTTTGATTTTTTTTTTAATAATAATAATAATAAAATAAAAATAAAAAAACAACAACTAGAATTGACCCCCTCATCTTATGAATAGAAGTATACAAAAGTGGCCAATTGAACAATCACAATTAGTTAAAATTCTACAACCCATTTGTACCAAAAAAAAATCAATATTACGGTTCGACTTTTTTTTAGTGACTTCTTATACCTAGTTTGGTTAACTTTTTTCAATGACTTTTAACATTTTTTTTAATTTATTGACTTTTTAGCCAAAAACTTAGGATAAATTACAACGGTGATCCTTGTAGTTTATCCTTTATGTCAATTTAGTCTATCTACTTTCAATTGCACTAATTGAATTAATTACATTTTTACAACAAGTTGGGTCTTAAATGACGAATTTTTTGTCTTCCAAGAGCTAATTTCGTCACTATAGATATTTGTGAGGAAATATTTTCCTCACCAGTTTTGTCATTGAATGTTTGTCACTAAAAATCGCCGTGAAAAAAAATAATTTCGTCACCAATGAAACTACTTTAGTGACAAAAACTTTTGTCACCAATATGACAACATTTTATCACCAAAAATCATCATTTTCGTCACCAAATAGTTATTCAGTACTGTATATATAACTTTAGTTGACGAATAAATTTGTTACACATGTTGATTATTGATGAGGAAATAATTTCGTCACAGTAAGATGTAAAGTTGACAAAATTTTTCGTCTCCAAAAGTCTAACATGGTTGACGAAATATATTTTGTGGCAAAAATATATATACATGACGAAATTTTTAGCAACCAAACAACAAAATCAATAAAAACCTTCACATATAAACAAGGATAAAGTTTGCACAAAAAATATTTATTAGCGACGAATAATCACTTTGTCATAATACAAGTACATATGACGAAAAAATTCGTCACTAAACTTGTTCCATATTTTATATTTCAATTTAAATTGTTATTTCACAAATATCCCTACTCATATCCCAATAACCTACTAAATGTACTAAGCACAGAAAAGTACTCAGAAACCACAGCTACTTCATTCTCATTAAGCACATCCAAATCGTCCGATTCTTTGGTTACAACAGACTCAAAAGAGAAAGAAAAAGATGACCTGGACAGGACTGTGGCATCCGAGTTATCACCCCCTGGAATACCGGACTCAGACTCAGTCGAGCTGGAACCTGATTCCGACTCACAAGACTCGGTGGAATCAGATTTCGGCACACTACCTGACCCGGTGCTGCTGGACAAAAATCCCTCTTCATACTGCCAAATGAGAGAGGGTACGATAGATGCATCCAAAATAGTTGATGGTAGGCCTGCAGCCGATTCATTCCCGATCACGCATACCGATAAGTTATCCCCTAAGCACTTCTGTTCGATCAAAGGATCTGAAAGTAGACACGCCAGTGCTACCCCCATTTCACTTTCGGCGTCCTCAGACTCCACTTTCTTGCTCTGCTTAACCTTAGTCGATGGGTCTGTCTGCTCTTCGGCAACGTCATCCCCGGATAGTTGTAGGTCAAAGAAAATCTCAAAACCTGGCATGCGCTTCCTCTCCGCATTCAGCCACGGCTCTGGGAAGCCACAAAACGGAAAGTCTTCCCCCTTCCGGACGAAGCGTCCGTTTAGGGTACCCTGGATGGGTCTATGCATCAGCTCAAAAGGCTTCCCTACCTGCTTCGCTCTGGCTCTCCCAACCATTTCCTTACCTTTTCTCACCCAATCCTCCTTGGTGGGCAGATAACCCAAGCCAAAGGTGTATGGGTTGTGTGGCACTTCGGCCAACGTTGCAACGCCCTTCTGGCCGCTCTTTCCCAATCCCATCCCGGGGATATGTTGAAGCTTGTTCATGAGGTATACTGATTGAGCACTGACATACACCCCCTCACTAACAGCCAAAATGTTCTGCACGACCTGGGCCTCAGCCAGAGTAAAATCAGATAACAACACATCCTCCATACCGTGTTCGATTTTTAGGACTAGTGTAGACACCTCCGGCGGTGGATGGATCGATGAATTCCCAAAAACAATGGCTACTCCCTTCCCATGGGGGTATTTCACCATCTGATGCAAAGTGGATGAAACTGCCTTTACTTGGTGCAACCACGGCCGCCCCAAGAGCAGATTGAAAGTTGCAGGAACTTCTAAGACGTGGAAGTCTATCTCATGTTGTCCCAGCCCAACCTTGGTCTGAATTTTTACTGTCCCCATGACTTCTCTGCTCGTGTTATCATATGCCTGAATCACCTAAGCTGTTGGCACAAAATCTGCGGTCTTTAAACCAATTGCATATGCAGTTCTTGCCGGGCAGACGTTGATGGCGGATCCGGTATCGACAAGCACCACGGGTATCCATTTATTTCTACACTCCACAGAGATGTAGAGTGGCTTGTTATGGTTCGCACCCTCAGGTGGCAATTCTTTGTTGGAGAAAGTCAACATCGGGGTAGCCCCTCCCGGAAAAACTAATCCAACTAGCTGCTCTGGTGTGGTATCTATGGAAAGTTTGGCTTTGTCCATGGCCGATAAGACAGCTTGTCGATGCACTCGCGATGCCATAAGCAGTCCCCAGATGGAGATGTCTGCTTGTATCTTTTTCAACTGCTTCAGTACAACTTCTTCCTTGAGTTGCTTCTCTTTCTGTTTCTCAGCCTCCTTATCCTTCCCAGATGCCTCTGGCTGGTCTAGGTGCGGGGGCTTGAAATACCGCCCGCTCCTGGTCAAATGATCGACTTCGCCGATATTCCAGGTATCGTCTGGCTGATTGCTCCCCCAATCTTCATCTATGTGGGCAAGACATAAATCATCGTCCTCCCACCACATTCCGTCGGCAGCCGACAGGCATCTGTCCGGCTCCAGTACAATTGTACTCGCAGTACTTTCAGTCTACATGCTCGCAGCATTCTCTGTCCTCGTGCACACAGCACCTTCAGTCCCCACGGGGGCCTTAGCTTTTCTGATTCTCTCAGATTCTTCAATTCCTTCTTGTTCCAACTGCGTCAGTACAACTGGCCATTTAATATTCCCTGCATTCACAATACCCAAGTCCCGAGCGAAATTCTTAGTACCGGCGCTCTTCGGCGATGCATTCTGACTTCCGGCCCTTCCGGCCATAACTGACATTCTCGCCCCTGCCGGGCCCTATTCTGGTTGGACCTCTTCTACAATGTCCGGTTGATTATCCAGCCAACCGGTAGCCTCCGCCGATTCCTTATAATCAAACCAGTTGACTGCCGCGTCCCCTGGGTCTTGGTCATGGAAAAACTGGAGGTTGGCAAAGTCCTCTTCCACAGCCGCCAAATCATCTATTCCCTGCTCAAATTCATCCCCTTGGATCACACACAACTCTGCCCTCTCTGGCAATTCCATATTTGGCCCAACCTGGCCTGCTGACTGAATGTAATCACTCGGATCGTAGGCTTCCTCAACGAAACTCCCAGACTGCTCAAACCCTGATTCAACAATTCCATCCTCCTCTGAAATCTCCTCTGTTCTGCCTTCGACAGTCACCACCATTGGCTCTGGTTGGTTTCTGGAGACGTCCAACATGCACAAGTCAGTGCTGTCGGGAAGGAACACCTCCGGCTTAGGTAGGTGGGAAGGAGTGATGTAGACGCTAGGATCGTAAGACACGACCCCAGTCTAGATGAAGTTGATACGTTTGAGAGGTGGAGCTTGGTTGTGTGGCAGGAGAGGGTTGGTTGTGATGTTGGGTTTTTCGGGATGCAAAATCACCTGTTTGTCAATGAGGTCTTGAATCTCATGACGTAATCTGAAGCATTGGTCTGTATCATGACCGTGTTGTTGGTGATATGCGCAGTATTTGGTTGGATTGTGAGAGGGAGGGAGTGAATTTGGCAATGGCCTCGGCTCCAGGGGCTTTAGATGCCCTTTCCTGATTAATACCCCTAGAGCCTTGGACAGGGGCATATATAACGGGGTGAAGGTTCTTTGGCCTCGGGGTTGGTATTTGGTGGTATGTGTAATTCTTCCGGATGCACCGGAGAAAGGTGTAGCTGCCATGGGTCTTTGAGGGAGAATGGTGGTGACCATGCTTACATCCGAAGTTCTTGTATTCGCAACACTGCTTGTGCCTGCATTGTTGTTGCGGTTGAAAGTTCTTCTGGGCTGCTCCTTGTCTTGGTCAATCAGACCCTGTCTCATTGCATCCTCAATTTGTACCCCCATCTCATGCAGATCTGAAAAGGTAGGGAAGGGGAGCACATTCATTTTCTGCATCAGTTTCGGCTGGAGATTGCGCACAATCATCCAAATTTGGTCCTTATCAGTGGGCCTTAGGGTCATCACTGAAGCCTTCGCCCTCCACCGAGTTACAAAATTCGAGAAACTCTCCTTAGGCTCCTGCCTTGTTGTTTCAAGATCACGGGTTGTAACCTCGATTTGAGTGTTGTAAGAGTATTGCAAAATGAAGGCCTCAGCCATTTCATCCCAACTCTACTTGACATCGTCCTCTAATTTTGCGTACCAGATAGCGGCCACACTCGACAGGGTCCGGCTAAATAACGAAAGTTTCTGCGGTCTAGTGAGGCCCATCGGCCGTAATATATCTGAGAATAACCGGAGGTGGACCATGGGATCCCCAGATCCGTCGAAGCGGTCGATTTGCGACATTTTGAACCTATCTGGCAGCGTCACAGCCACGTCGGTATATCCGTCCTCGATATCCGGGATAGCTTTTACCCCTTGGGATTTCTTGAACAACTTCTCGAGCTTGCTCAATTTCAATGCTGTTGGGTCTACTTCGAACTCGAAGGGAGAGTCCGGGTGATTGATAGGTGTATGTGCTTTGGATAATTGAGGTAGAATCGGGGGCGGAGCCTACCCCATTAGGATGTCTGTGTCCTCCTGGATGTTTTGGACATTCGGCAGGGTGTTCTGGATATTTGGTGTATGCTCGGGTAGCGGGACCCCTGGTGGGGAAGGAGTTTGCTGTGAGGCTGATGCTCCAGCTTGCTGCTGTAGCCGGGTAATTAGCTCCGCCTACTGGGTCATAATTGTAGCTTGCTGTTTGGAGAATTTCGCTTGGCGGACAGTGTCTTCCTGCATTTGCTTCAGGCTCTCTTGAAGCTGACGCATCATTTCTTCCATCCCGGCCATACTCTGCTGATCTTGCTGACTAACTGGTATGTGTATCTCTATGGCAGAAACTAAGACCTCGGTCTGACTATCCACTGCTAGGGTAGACCATTGCTCTGGTAACCTCTGCTCAGACACACTGCGCTTTCTGGACCTCCGTCTGATAACCGGGGGTAGAGAATGAAACACTGGTTGTCTGTCAACCAGATCCTCAGATCGATTGAGTCGGCGACCTCTTGTCCAGAGTGCTTGGGGAATATCTTCTTGGTTTGAAGCAATTGTGCTAAAACTACCTAGCAAAAAGATAAATAAAGCAATAAGGAAATAAACAACCAGACAAACGGACAGCATAACAGCTTAAAATAAACACACAACACACAGTTGAGCATAACAACACACGATCGATAAGCTGAATACACACTGTTCTCAAACACCGATTGTTATCCCCGAATCACTATCCCCAAAAACTGAATCTGATACCCGCAGATAACTGATTCCCAAAATACTGAATTGGTGCCCGCAGGCCTGATGCCCAAGCTCGCAAACTGATACATATATTCCCTGTAGAGACGTACTCTAAAAGCACATAACAGATAAGTGAGAGCCAAAACACCCCTATGTTGGGGTAGGGTTTCCCTGTCCTATTTTGTCAGGAGCTAGGGTTTCACTACGCACGCAGCGGTTTCAAACAACCTATATCGGGTAAGCAACCTATCCTAGCTTGGAATGGTCACTACGGATTTCGATATGCACTAGGTCGAATGGTCAAAAAGGGTGCCCCGATAAAATCGGGGTTTGTGTTCCCGTCGTGGCAGAGCCCGCAACTGGTCAGCCTTATGGCACACATCTCAAAGCATGCCTCTGGCAAACCGTTCAGGAATAGCATATGACAAACACGGTGTCCTAGACGCACCAATGCAAATGCAATGCAAAGAAACACATAAGTGTAGTCAAAACCAGATATCATGAGTTCAAGTCAAGTTCTCTAATTCCCCAGTAGAGTCACCAGAAACTGTAGATGTCCCCGAACGTCCCGAGAGGGAATCCCCCGTTTTGTTCATTTGGGCTCACTACAGTTTAGGACTCAATGTCACGGTCCTGTATCTAATCTCGCAGAGTGCAATACAAGACCGATGAATCATCAAAGAGTCCAAATCCGACAAATCGTTTTTGAAAAACAGATTTTTTAGAAAGAATTGCCAAACATGGACTGTTTTGCCAGATACAGAGTCGCCACCTAAATATTTTATTTTGGGAAAATTTAGGAAACCCTGACTCGTTGCCTAAGGCCACATGTCTGTCATCACCAAAGTTGCCTCGGCTAGGGAACTTGGGTACGATTGGGGAAGGTCACTTCGTGAGCACCCCCGCTCGCCCGATCAAAGATCGGCCTCTACTAACCATGATATCTAGTTTTGAAAACATTATACGTTCTTATTCCGGTTATTAGCCTAGATTTACTATGTGATGCACGCAGCATACAAGTATAGACTAGGTCGCCTAAATTGGAACAAAATATTTCATATTTGTTTATTTTGAAAATGGTTTGATGGTGCTACCTACAAGTAGGCTAAGACGTGGATTTGCCACCCTCAAGTGGGCTTAAGAAAACATGATTTTGCCACTCTCAAGTGGGCTTAAAACTTGTAATCAATGCATTGTTCCAATCCAAATAACCCAACCTTCACCCATAGGCATTCAGGCAGGTATATCACATAAGCATATAGCCTCATGGTAAGCATGCTATCATGGCAGTCACTCACACACATGCAAGGATGCTAAAGCATAAATACTTACCGAGTACTCCAAGCCAAAACAGAAGCTATGTTAGAAATCCATACATGGTCCTAACTATGCTGAAATGCCTAATGCAACACATACAGGAATGCAACTAAGATAGGCTCGGCTATTCTAAAGATGGCATGTGAAGATGCTACAACTAACAAGTATTCAACTCGGAATTGAAATACAATGCAGTTCGTACGATGCGCCGAGCCCGGTGCATGCAAGACAGATGAATGGATGCAAACATGTGAGCATAAGTATGCTAATTGAAACATGCCCTAATCTAACCATCATAAGCTGGTAAATAAAAGGGAGAAAGATGTGGGGTTGGAAGACATACATCACACACACGCACACTTATTACAACGTTGCCCTCGCTCGGAGGGTTTGAATAAATAATATACAGTCCAAATAAATAATTAACTACTCTAGCTAATTAAATATTACAATACCCTAATTAATTAACAAATTTAACTAGGAAAAGCAGGTAAACTAGCATGCAAATCTATGGACTGCCTCAGCTCTGTTCCGAATGATGAAAGATGCATGCTTGAGTCACCTTGCGTGGAAATCCATCGCGATGCCCCAATTCGCCTCTGTTTGCAATTGATCCTGGAATACTGTGCAAAGCTCCAAATGGCTGTTGATTTCTGATTTGCTGCAACAGAGAGCAAGAAAGGGGCATGGCAAAGTATTTTCACATATGTATGCACACCTCGATCCTCGTGCCACCAATCACGCATCTCGATGCATGATGGCCGAGGAGTCGAATTGCATGACTCAATGTGAAATGAATGCACATGAAAACACAACAAGGCCTAGACTCCATCATGGATAATCCGGAGTGTCGGCGACTGGGAATTGAGACACGATTCGTCACTTTGAGTACGAAACGCCCCTCGTTTCCCGTGTTTGGACTAAAACCCTGCTCCAAACACAATGTAATGAGATGGCATACACAATGCGACTAATATGCAACCTAGCATACACAATGCTATAGGCTAAAATGGCATACACAATGCACGTGACATAACATGGCATACACAATGCACTATCGAAAACTATCATGCGCACATGAACTAAATGGCATATACAAATGCAAAATGGACTTAAACCAATGTGAGTGGACCTCAGCCACACCCACATCAGTGGCCATAAGATGGAAATGAGACAACCGAAATACATGCAAACATGCACGGATGCAAAGGACCGATCCTAAGGCATAACATGCAACTCTAACTAAGCATGGCAAAGGATGAAACATGGCATAAACTGACACATGATACAGCTCTGAAACAGCATACACAATGGTCCCAAAACATGCAAATATGGCACACAATGCAAGCTAGGGGGTCCAGGTACCGAAACTAGTGAAGTGCGTTACACTAGAGGTACCCAAAGCAATGCACCAAAGGCAAAACCAACCCCAAACAGACCCTAGGCAGGTTTGAAACAGTGGGGAAATGGCCTAAAATGATGGCTCGGAATGCAACGAAATGAAGCTCATTCAATGGTCCGAAAACAAGGCATTTATGGACAACTCTCAAGAACACTTAAAGAGATGAAAACATGGCAATATGGCATTCAAACAAGCTCTGAAATATGATGTATAATAGGCCCAAAACATGAACACACCTCAGTATATGCATGGAATGGACCTCAAAACTCAAAGTTAGGCATGGGTATTGAACTACAAGCATGCAAAACCAACATCATTCAACCATGAGACCCAAAAACAGAGCTAGGGCAGTCCAAAATAAGCACAATATCAGTTTGAGGCATGGCCAAAAAGTGCTAACATGAAGGGTCAACGAGGCATACAAAGAAAGCTAGTGAACCATGAGTTACACTACAACTCTATGAAGCATATGAAGGCTCACCAAACCAGCCAAAAACAAAAGTATGCCATGCCAAAATATACCCAAATAACCACTAAAACTCAGTCAACGCATGCAAGAATGATGGGCTCCTTTGAAAGGCCAATAAGAGGGTTGTTCTACACATGCATCATGGACATACAAAATGGAAAAACCACCTCTGGAAATAGATTACGACAGACCTAAAACCCAGCAAATAGGCCCTGAAATTGGTCTAGGAAGCATGCAATGAAAGGTCCCTTTGAAAGGCCTTGAATAGGATTGTTCTACACATGCATCATAGACACAAAATATGGCCAAAAGGGCTCTGGACAGAGTTAAGGCAGACCTTAAAACTCACAAAATAGGGCCTGAAATGTGACTTCACAACATGCAAAATGGAGCTCCTTTAGAAGGCCAACAAAGCTAGTAAAGAGAACAAGGGGTGAGAGCGTCACCCCTCTCTGATTTTGAGGCTCAAAACACATCTAAGCCACTGAAAATCCACTGGATTTTAGTGGTTAAAAGGCCAAACCAAGGCCAATGCAAATGCTCCAATGCATGGCTCAAAGCATGAGAAAATGAAGCATGGAAGGGGGTAGATGACCCCAAACAGAAAAGAGTCCTTAAACAAACATGTTTAAAAGATCAAAACAAGACTTTTTCTAGTTTATGCCAAAGTCCAAAAATGCTTGCAAATAGGGCTAAGTTATGAAGCAAAATAATGCAAAAATGGGGGAAATTGAGGCTTACCCTTGTAGAGCCAACCCTCAGCAACTTCTAGACCAAGATGGTGAACCTTCAACCTCTTCAAATCAGTTCCAAGATGATTGAATGGATGGTGGAGGTGTTGTGCTAGGAGGTGTAGTGTAAATGGCCAAGAATATTAGGATTTGGAGCTTGGAGAAGAGAGCTATGGAGGGAGAGATGTATCTATCTCAGCCAAATGTTTCTAACCCTTGCAAATGGAGGGGGAAGGTTTGTTTTATAGAAGAAGAAGGCCAAGGCTTCTTGGAGAAGCCTCAAGGGAGGGTCAAAGCTTCTAAAAGAAGCTTAACCAAAAGGGTCAAGAAGAAATACTGGTCGGCCTGCCCATATTGGTGGCCTCCCAGATGAGTATAACACAATGGTGATATGGGAGACCAGAAATTATGGCCCAAAAGTGAGGGAGACCACCCCCCTAACAAGAAAATCGGGCGACGGAAAGAAAAGTGGTCTCCAAGAAGAAAAGGTGGTCTCTCACCATACCACCACTTTCCTAGCAATGAAAAAAGGGTCCCTACCAAAAATAGACCAAGACGGATGCAAATCAAAGGTTCGGGGGCCAAAACGCGTAGTCCGGGGCCCCGAAAACAGGCTGTTAGGCACCGGAAGTGGCGTGCGACCACGAAGGTGGTCTCCCGGACCACAGTGTCCCTCAAAAGAGAGGAAACAAGGTATGTGTCAAAAACCGGAGCAAACTGAGGTAGTTAAGCGGTTCCGAACCAAGGCACACGGCCGACGGCTCCGAAAAACCGGAAACTGGTCTCCAAACGGGAAAAATGCCCTACGACCATGAAACGTAGCCTACGGCCACTGAGAGATGGTTTACGAGACCTCTCCCTCCCTTCGGGAAGAGAAAACAGAGAAAACAGGACCCGATTTGCAAACCGAGTCAAAGCACAAAAGGGCCCCGAAGTCCGGAAGCAAGGCTCGCAGCCGAGACTTTGAAACCTCAGAACAAGCATAATATGCGTCATCACCAAGTGCCCAGTCGGTGACATCTGAGTCTTAAGGTCGGTCAAAAATGGGGTGTCTACAGTTGCCCCACTTTAGAACGAGAACTCGGAAGTCACACCAAGTGACGGGCAGCTGAATGTCACAAGACGCCAAGAATGCACAAGCAACAACTACATTTCATGCAGTTTTAAGAATGCGGAGAATTATTCAATTCTCGCCACGTCTCACATGGAGAAGATACAATACCTGCGTGGCTCGTCTGGTCGCACCAGCCTCAAATGAACCGTACATACAATATCGTGCCTGTAAAAGAGAGAAACTTAACAAGCACAACACAGTTAGCAACATATGTTCAACCTTATATCAAACGCAGACAAACATAGTGCCGATGGAAAAGCGCATCGCAATGCAAGAGAAACGCACATGACAACGCAAGTTAAGCATGAGGGTATGACAATATCTGTGAAACATGCACAACAATGCAAGTGGTGTGCATGAGAATGCAAGTGACGTGCATAACAATGCAGGATAGGTGCAAACTCGAATGCGTGTTTGACACGAAACAATGAGCAAAGAAATGCAAGTTTCGACGAGGGCGACTCAATCACGGCCTCCGGTTTACCTCCCAGAAGGGTCACAACGTATTCAAAAAGGATACATCTTGCTCTTGACGAGTAACAATGAAACACGCGTCAAAAATTGGAGTTAAAGTTCCCGCGGAGGGATTTCGCGACGAAAGGTGCACTTTCCTTATACTTTCTCGGGTGCCGGGGACTCCGATCATCACCAAAATTTACAGGGAGCTCAAAGGGACTTGGGGACCACCTTGGGAACACCACCGACCAGGTGGGAGTGTCACACCCCAAACCTGCCCCTAAAAGTTTGGGCATGACCCGTTCGTAACTGGATAGGAGACCTAATATATATATATACCATACGGGGCCTTGTCGGAAGCATAAAGTAGTTATATAAAATAGATACTAATTACATTCCATTGAGCTATTGCTAACATGCCAGGATCTCACAAAACACATACATCCTTATAAGCAAATAAAGTTTGACCATTGGTTACAACCACATACATTTACAGTCCCAGCCCGAACTGGGCATAACCAAAAAGAACATGCGAGTTATGTACAACAATCTTAGATGGCACTCAAAGTAAACCCACAAAAATAATTGGTCTGGTCTGGTGCCTGGACGCGTAAAGGTTGACAAAAGAAAGCAGCATCAGGGCTAGGACTGACCTCCTGATTGATGACCTACAGAAACAGACATAAGAGAGAGTGAGCCGGGCTCAATGAGTAATAATACATAAATAAAACCTTGTTTAGCTTGATCATATTATGTATCAATACGATAGTCTGAATCTGTATCGCGTACATAATGGCCTTAGGCCGAATCTTGTAACATAACTTGGCGGCTATAAGCCCTTGAAAGTGGTGGCACGAGGCCCTTGGAAATGTGGCATAAAGCCCTTGATAACATGTTGGCACTACGGCCCTTGAAAATGGCACTACGGCCCTTGAAAGTGGCATATAGCCCTTGTAAACATGTTGGCACTACGGCCCTTGAAAATGGCACTACGGCCCTTGCAATTCCTTTTTCCGTATATACTTAAAGTTGACATTAGCATTAACATTATTAAACGTTAAACATTAGCTTAAGTACATTACATGCTTGGGACATGAACATAATTGTCTTACATGCCTTGATACATTGACATAGTTGCATAACATTTAAAGAAGTATTACTACTCACAGTATTGAGATGGCGTGTTACTTCCTCCTGGAGTGTGTCCTGCACACAGTTAAACTTACACATTAGTTTCCTTTTCTTTCTTACTTTATTTCCTGAATCCTTACATTTTGCATGAAGTTAAAATCCTCATAACTCATCAAAAAAAATATTCTAAAAACACCCGAGAGTCGAGCACGAAAAACCGAACAACCACATTTTTCTTGCTGAAAGCAGTCCTCCGCTCGAGCGCAAACTTGTCCGCTCGAGCGGACAGTACAAAGTCACCAAAAATACTGAGAGGTCGATTTTTACGCTCGAGCGGGAAGTTCTCAGCTCGAGCGGACAGGGTAATTTTCAGAAAAACTGCTGAGAGGTGCATTCTCCCGCTCGAGCGGCCCTGACCTCCGCTCGAGCGGACGACGACCCAGATTCAGGGCAGCCCGATTTCAATCCAAAATTTAACATCCCAAACTCATTTTCCATGAAATCAAAGGTTACATTCATGCAATACTTCAACCTAACATCACTATTCTATGGATTCTACCTTGTAAACATGGCACACAGCACAATTAGAAGCTTAATCAAGCCATTCCTCACTCAATTTTATTCTTGGATTCAAGTTCTTTATGTTTATTGAAACATAACACATGATATACATATATATCCATGGAGTGATGGTATAAACTAAGGATTGAAGCATAATTTCATATAACACCCAAATTAAGTTGCAAAAGAACCAATTGATGAAAACCCTCATAATTCAAACATGAAGCATACATGAAGCAAACAAAAACATGAATTACAACTCTTGAGTTGTTATGATCTTGGGCTTACCTTGAATTTAGTCCCAAACTTCTAACAATTTGCCCAAATTCCTTGTTGAATCCCTTCTTCCCCAATTTCTCTTCTTTACTACTTCTTCTTTTCTCCCCCAAAATGGTATCCACGTTTTTGATCAAGCTCCTCAAGACTAAGTATATATAAGAGTCATATCTAATGGCATATAATGACAAAAATGAATCGTTTAATCGTTCCAAAATCAAAATTTCGCGAACATGCTTAAAATTACCTAAAAATTATGCTGATCATGGATATATAATCAATTTCTGACAATTAAGCCATTAAGGCCTTCAAATTCTGTTTCAAGCATTCTAGTGGAACAGATACCTTTCTTAAGAAACAGATAGACATTCATAAACATGCATTTCATTTCCTTAACTATAATTCTTCATGAAATTTTTCAGCAACCATATTAAGAGCACAAACAAGAGCTGCAATATATCAAAAACATGGATGAGGGTCAGGTCATTACAGGGAGGGCCACTGACCATAGTTGGTGAAGAGGGGTGGTCGGCCTACCACAAAAGGTGGTCGGCCGACCACCTAGCCCAAATTAGGGGCAATTTTGACCTTTTGCTCTTGTTTCTTTAAATTCACAAAGCCAAACACCTTTTTGCTCATACCTCAGATCCGAAATCACCTTCTCCTCCTTCCTAGACCATTTTCTTCCTCAGATCTACGCTCTATACGCGTTTTCCAACGCCCCACGCAAAGTTGTTTCGCGAAAACTTTCAATTTTCTTCACTTTGAACCGATTAAATTTTGATTTCGGTGCTTCTTTCTTCATTTTCGCCACTTGAGGTGAGTTTGTCTCAACATTTGGAAGATTTTCTCGGGAGTTGACTTTTGTTGGCTTTTTCATTTCTCGAGAGTTGACTTTTGTTGACTTTTTTCAATTTTGGCTCATTTTGCTCATTTTTGCTCCTTTTTTGCAGATTTCTCGAAATGGCCGGTCACTTTCCTCAGGGCAGAGGTCCTCCAGATGCCGGAGGTGAGCCAGACATTATGGCTTTGCCTCCGAGGGTTCGGCCATTCGATCCCGAGAGGTATCATCCTCGGGAGCATATCCTCCCTCGGGCCGTTTTCTATCATTTCACCGATTTCGATGATCGAGCACTTGTGGATCTGCTATTGCGGGAGCCGAAGTCCCACCTCTCTCATCAGGCACGAGAGGTATGTACTTCACTTTTACATTTTCCGCAATGTCTTATGTATTTTCCATGCATTTCATGCTTTCACTATTGCTTATCTGCTTATTCTAGCACACAGCTTGTTCTGAACACTTAGTTTATAACACATTATGTTGTTTGCATCTTGAACACACAGCTCAATCACTTGAATTTCTGAACCCGCAGCCCATATATTGATTGTGAACACACAGCACACACTTGTTGAAGGTTGAACACGCAGCCCAAACTTTGAATTTCTGAACACGCAGCCCATTGTTGATTGTGAACACGCAGCACACACTTGTTGAAGGTTGAACACGCAGCCCGAACTCTGAATTTCTGAACACGCAGCCCAAATTTGAGGTGAACACACAGCACACACTTGTTGAAGGTTGAACACGCAGCCCAAACTGTTGACGTGAACACACAGCACTCACTTGTTGAAGGTTGAACACGCAGCCCAAACTCTGAATTTCTGAACACGCAGCCCAAATTTGAGGTGAACACACAGCACACACTTGTTGAAGGTTGAACACGCAGCCCAAACTCTTGACGTTGAACACACAGCTCAAACTTTGAGGTGAACACACAGCCCACTGATTTTGAAGTCTGAACACACAGCTCAAACTCTTGAAGTTGAACACACAGCTCAAACACTTGACGTTGAACACACAGCTCGAACTTTGAGATGAACACATAGCCCACTGATTGAGATGAACACACAGCCCACTTTTGAAGTCTGAACACACAGCCCAAACACTTGACGTTGAACACACAGCTCGAACTTTGAGATGAACGCACAGCCCACTGATTGAGATGAACAAACAGCCCACTTTTGAAGTCTGAACACACAACCCAAACACTTGACGTTGAACACACAACTCGAACTTTGAGATGAACACCCAGCCCACTAATTGAGATGAACACGCAGCCCACTTTTGAAGTCTGAACACACTGCCTAAACACTTGACGTTGAACACACAACTCGAACTTTGAGATGAACACACAGCCCACTGATTGAGATGAACACGCAGCCCACTTTTGATGTCTGAACACCCAGCCCAAAAACTTAACGTTGAACACACAGCTCGAACTTTGAGATGAACACACAGCCCACTGATTTTGAAATCTGAACACACAGCTCAAACTCTTACCGTTGAACACACAGCTCGAACTTTGAGATGAACACACAGCCCACTGATTGAGATGAACACGCAGCCCACTTTTGAAGTCTGAACACACAGCCCAAACACTTGATGTTGAACACACAGCTCGAACTTTGAGATGAACACACAGCCCACTGATTTTGAAATCTGAACACATAGCTTGAACTTTGAGATGAACACACAGCCCACTGATTGAGATGAACACGCAGCCCACTTTTGAAGTCTGAACACACAGCCCAAATACTTGACGTTTAACACACAGCTCGAACTTTGAGATGAACACACAGCCCACTGATTGAGATGAACACACAACCCACTTTTGAAGTCTGAACACACAACCCAAACACTTGACGTTGAACACACACTGATTGAGATGAACACGCAACCCATTTTTGAAGTCTGAACACAAAGCCCAAACACTTGACGTTGAACACAGAGCTCGAACTTTGTGATGAACACACAGCCCACACACTTCCATTCTCAACACACAGTTCATATACTTCATGTTGAACACACTGCTCATAGCATTGTATCTGATTTGGTTTGCACATAGCTTAGTCATTTCATTCTGGAACTAAATACATCTGTTCATTTTGAATGTAGGTATATTCCCATATTACACGGGGATATGGCTCCATCGTTGCGAGGGAGTGGTACACGGAGCTCCCGGAGGCTGTCCGTGATTTAGTTGATGAGGCAGGGTTCGGACCCTTCTGCTCGGGGATATCTCGCTATCCTGCTAGCAGGACATTGATGGGCACCTTGGTAGAGAGATGGTGGGACACCACCAACTCCTTTCATTTCTCAGCTATCGGGGACATGACTATGACCCCGTTCGACTTTGCTATGTTGACGGGTCTCGACGTGGGAGGCTGGGCGATCCCTTATGATGAGGAGATGAGTGAGTGGGAGGCTGCCTGGGTCTATTTATTGGGAGCTCGCCCACCTGTTGACAGATCCTCGGGCAGGGTCCGATATACTTGGTTTTCTACACACTTTAGGAGGATAGAGCCCGAGACCGCCGAGGAGATAGCACAGTATACTCGTGGATTTTTGATGTTCCTCTTCGGGACCACTCTGTTCTCCGACAGGGGGAACACCGTTGGACTCTACCTACTGAGCGCTCTGGTAGACCTATCACAGGTCAGTCACAATGACTGGGGGGGCGCCGGCTTGGCTACCCTCTATTGCTACATGAGCACGACCTTCTGCGGACGGGGGAACATAGTCGGCGGCTATTGGAGAGCCTGGGAGGTACTTTCTACCCTCTTGATTTACATTTCTGCTTTTCATTATCTGTACACTGCACACACGGCACACTTTACATTCTGTACTTTGCACTTTGCTCACAGCATTCTGTATTCACATTCTGCATTCAGCATTCTGTGTTCTGATGGCTATTTCTTTGTTTTCCACAACTATAGGTTTTTGCGTACTTCCCGACGCTAGCCTCGGAGCTTGAGGTGGAGGTGTCTCTCATGACCCCTTACTCACTTGTATTCGAGGGCCAGTACCGGCCGAGAGCTCGGGAGTCTCTCCCCTACCTACGGCAGTTTTTTGACACTGTACGGCCGACAGAGGTAATTCAGAACTCTCAGTTCTCCGTGTTTTCATCTTTGATTTATCTTGCACATTTATGATTTCTGATCAGCTTATGCATTGGTTATCCGCAGATCACATGGCAGCCCTAGGTGCCATTGGGTAGAGATACCCGATTCTAGTTTGCTGGGGCATGGGCCTCTTCCCGGTACCGGATCCTATTTGAGGGGCCCGTTGGCAGGGCCTAGTTTCTGGGGGACTGCTTCATGCGCTAGACTATGGGCGACCCCGAGTAGAGTGTCCCTTCAGCTCCTCCGGACGACATGCAGACTACTGGGAGACTCACTCCCCAGGATGTCATTTCGGCTGGGCTGGGCACTGATGTGCTTCTACATTTGGAGGAGGGAGATTACGCGACCTATCGTCACACATACTTGATGCCTCCATTGACTGGTGTCCGTACCTCCACGAGGAGGTCTGCTGGCATGCCATCTTCGAGCCGGGCCCGGGCTACAGATATCCCTTCTTCCAGCAGGGCTGGCACATTGCGAGGCGGGGCTGGACGGGTTCCCCCGATTCCTCCGACTTATTATCATGCCGGATGGCCGGAGATCCCGACCGAGTTGACGGGATGGAGATACGAGACTTCCTGCCCGATTTCGATAGAGCCATCTATGCCTGATCACCGATATGTCAGAGACCCTGACTCGCCACCGGTATGTTTTACAGCTTTGATTTATCACTCAGATACTCGGACATTCATTCATTTACTGATAATCTTACATTTACATCTGCAGCCTCCCATCGAGTACATGGATGGGATGCTCGGGTTGGTGGCCTCACTCGAGGGCATGATCCTACAGAGAGAGGCGCAGTTGTCCGTCCTCGGCGTTCCGGTACTCTTTAGCTTTTTTTTTTTGCTTTATCATACTTCTGATGACATGCTGAACTTGGACATTTCACTGTATTGATTGACTGTATATGTAGAGCACATTTGATACACACCACATTCATGTACTGTATCTGCATACACCCACTCTGTGTAGTTTCCTTGCATCTGCATCTGATATACATACTTTAGTTGATGTATTCTAATTGTGTTCGTTCTTTTCAGATGCCTCCACTACATACTCAGCCACAGGCCGGGCCATCTAGGCCTTCCCGGGGAGATAGGGGAGGGGGTTCGACTCGCGGTCGAGGCAGACGCAGAGCACCTGTCGTGGAGGAGTCTAGCGAGGAGGAGGAGCCTGCACATCCCCAGTCAGAGACATCTACTGACAGAGAGGGTGGCTTCGATTCAGGTTCCGGTTCCGGCGGTGGAGATGATGCTGAGAAGGGTTCCGAGGATGGCGGCTCTGACTCAGATGATGATAATGGTGCAGAGGCTGTTCCGCAGAAGATGACGAAGAGAGCCTCTTATTCCTGCAGTTGATAGCACTGATGTAGCCTTGTTTCCTGCTTTATTTTCCTTTTTTTACTAGTAGTTGTAGCACATTTTACATTGTTAGGCAGTTTTATTTTCTGTAAAACTTTGTACCCTTGTTGTAAAATGTTGTAACAAAGGAAGCATGATGGAATGAAACATCTTTTTGAAAAAATGTTGTATTTTATGTTCTTAGCATCGCATCGCATCATTTTGCACGAAAATGAGGTTGAATGAAATTGTGCACTGAAAATTGCTGAGTCAGGTAGCGAACCGATGCAACAAACTTAACAACTTAGCTTACTAAGAAACAACAAAACCTTAGCAAGTTTACAACTCGATAAGCAAGACACAACAATGTTGATAAACAAAGAGCAACAACTCAATAAACAAAAACTCAACAGCTTGACAAAACTTAACAACTCGATAAACAAAACAACTCAATAATCAAAACAACAACTCGATAAGCAAAGCAACAACTCGATAAGCAAGACTTAACAACAACTCGATAAACAAAATGCATTTCGGACGATCTGGGTGATGGAACGCATCCGAAACAGAGGAAAATTCGCACCTTCAACACTCCCAATGCATGGAAATGATAGGAACTCTCTTCTAGAGGCTAGGACAAGACCAAAGCCATATTTCTCTTCATGGCCGACCATCAAAGGCAGCTGGCATACCAGCTTTTTTATTTGGAGACCAAGAGGTGGTCGGCCTACCAGAAAAGGTGGTCGGCCAACCACCTGGTTTGGCAACCACCAGTTTTTCGACACGTGTCCCCCAAACAGTGCCTTATCCTCTTTAAAAGTCCTAGCTTCGTGGCTTATTCATTTCATCTCAATTTTGCACCAAAATGGAGGCGTTCCTCGTCCAAAATTTAACAGTTTGGATTACTTCTCTAGATGGCTTGGAAAAGTTGAACTTCCGGGGCTTCGGCTTGAATGCACTATTCACGCTGGGCCGTACTCCGCTGCATCTTCCTTTCCTCCATGCCGCAGAAAGGTTTTGGAACCCGGTAACACACGTCTTTGGCTTTAGCGGGCAAGAGATGTGTCCTACTTTCGAAGATTTACAAGCTTTGATAGAATCCGAGCGCAATAAGGAAATCTTGCCTCAACTCCGATTCGGCCACGTCCAAGCCTTGGGACGAATGTGCGGCCTCACTTTGCATGACGCTTGATCATTGATTCATGACGGGGAGTTGGAAATCCCAAGCTTGGTTTGCCGGTATTCTGATGCTGGTGACCGCGACGACCATCATTGGCAGGGCTATCGGCGACACGCGCTTTGCCTATGCTTGCTATCTCATTTCTTGCTTGCCTCAGGTTCCGGAGGGTTTAGCACTCGTTTGATTGAGGTGGCCCAAGGTTTGAAGGAGGGCAAGAGCTGCGTCGCCATGACATTGGCTGAGACATTGATGGGCTTAGACGCTTTCATCGCCGGGAGATGGCTAGGTTTGCGGGGAGCCCACTACTATTGCAGGTAATGTTTCCCACCCTATCTCACATGTATTGCTTACACCACTCGGCCCTCAGGCTCGATTTTTCTCACAAAACCCTTTTCTTACTTTTCTCTCCTCGTACATCTCTCTATTCTTTATTCTCTCATTTTTCATCCCTTCCCAGGTGAGTGGTTGATGGACAAGTTACAGATTGTGGACTCTTGCCCAGCATACTCAGCCCGCGGCTACTTTTTTCGACAACGTCTGGTTGATGCCCTTGATGAGGGATGGTGGTACAATTGGATGTGCAGTTTGTCCGCGGACCGCATCGCTTGGCGCTGCCCTTGGCTCAATCTGCCGGCAATGAGTTACAACATGACCCGTCAACCTGGGATTCAATTGATTGGCATGACACACTACGTCTTCTATTTTCCATTCCGGTTCTGGCGCCAGTTCGGACATGATCAGACTTGCTCACCAGAGAGGATAGAGTATCCGACTACATTCCTGGTCCGAGGCGCACAACTTGCTCGGTATGCCATATCATGGAGGACGAGAGAACTCCTGGCTCCCGCTCCCACTTTCAGTTGCACTTTGTCTGATGAGTGCATAGATTGGCTCAATGAAGAGGCACAGATTGGGCCCAGCTTGGCGTCGAAGGCTTCAACCTACTCTGGGAAGGGGCGCAGGAACACCTGACTTATCTATGCCCTGGATTTATTGCCTTATTTTTTACTTTCAAGTTTTCTTTATGAATGTAATAAAAAGCAACTTCAATTTGTATGCAAGAGCAGGAGAACTCTATATTGAAATCAATGAAATTGAAGGTTGTGGGTACTGAAAATTTTTCGCTTCAGTCCAAAAATGGTCTAAGTTGTGAAAAGATTATTTGAACAAAGTCAACTTGTATTAAAACTTTTCAAAACCATTTTCGATATGGATCAGAACTAGACACGCCTGAGATCTGTCACTGGGATGCACGACCCCGGATCCAAGCAACTGGAAAGTTGCCCCTAGTTTGAATAGTACCGCGGCACTGCATGGCAATGGGAAGTTGCCCCTAGTCTGGATAGCACTGCACCGGAGATTACAATCGAAGCTCTCGAATGCTGAATAGACAAAGATGACCGAGATGATCAAATGGACAAAGTTGATCGGGGAAAGGTTTATGGCTGAACTCCAAGATGAAGTTGCCTACGTATCCCAAAGATGGGAATCAAGCCTTACGTAGTTCAGGCTCGGGTTCACTCGATTATTTTCACTCTCCTTTTACGCTCTAACTTTTGCCAAGGCCGCCCTTTGCAGGTTTTCAACCTTGCGAGCTCAGTTTTTATATTTTCTAATTTTTTGTGCTCTAACTTTTGCCTAGGTCGCCTTTTCGGGTTTTTGGCCTAGCGAGCCTCTCAGGGGTAATATTTCTTCAACTTGTCCATATTGATCGGTTGTGAGAACTCTAGGCCATCTAGGTCCATCAGAACCACAGCTCCACCTGACCAGATTGACTCGATGATGTAGGGACCAGTCCAATTGGGTCTGAACTTGCCCCTAGGGTCATGAATCGGAGCTCGGTTGTCCTTGAGCACCAGATCTCCTTCCTTCAGATTCCTGGACTTAACTTTCTTGTTAAAAGCCCTGGCAATTCTACGCTGATAACCCTGAACATGGTACAGTGCTTTCAGTCTTCTTTCATAAAAGAGCATGAGTTCCTCAAACCTGCTCTACTGCCAATCTGCTTTGGCTATTTGACACTCAGCCAACACTCGCAAAGACGGAACCTCAATCTCGATAGGTAGAACGGCCTTCATCCCATAAACTAATGAATACGGAGTCGCCCCTGTAGAAGTTCTTATTGAAGTCTGGTAGCCCCACAGAGCAAACGGCAGCTTATCTGGCCAATCCCGGTAGGTCTCCACCATCTTCTGCAATATGTGTTTGATGTTCTTGTTGGCGGCCTCAACTGCTCTATTGGTCTGCGGCCGATAGGTAGATGACTTATGAAAAGCCACATTGTATTTTTCCAATAAGTCAATCACTTCCTTCTTGAAGTGGGAACCATTGTCTGAAATTATCTCGTTTGGGACCCCATAGCGACAGATGATGTTGTTTCTGATAAACTTTGCAAAGTGTGATGCCTTCAACACCGCATACGATTGGGCCTCAACCTACTTTGTGAAATAATCTATCGCGACCAGGATGAACTCATGCCCATTTGACCCCTTCGAAGTGACAGCCCCGATCACATCAATTCCCCAAACTGAAAATGGCCATGGCGAAGTCATATTGTACAGCTTTGACGGCGGGATGTTCATGCGGTTCGCATGGATCTGACATTTGTGGCATCGCCGAACAAAGCCGATACAATCCTCCTCCATGGTGGACCAATAGTAACCTTGTCTGAGGATCTTCCGCGCTAGCATTATCCCGTTCATATGTGCTCCACATTCCTCTCCATGGATGGCCTCCATCAGGCGCTTAGATTCTTCAGCTTCGACGCACAGCTTATGCATTCCCAGATGACCTCTCTTATACAATTTACCTCCACAGATGATGAATTGAACGGCCATTCTTCTGATCGCCCTCTTATCTTTGGCATTTGCCCCTGGTGGACACGTCTCTTTCTCCAAGAAGTTCCAAATGTCGTAATACCAGGGGTTCTCGTCCTGAACCTCATCTATGGCAGCAATTGACTCGTAAGCCGGCACAAATTTCTGGTCAATAATGACTGGACGCATCCGAACTCCAAACGGGATGTCTATCGTGGAAGATAGAGTTGCTAGTGAATCTGCGAACCTGTTGTTCTCTCTTAATAGATGAGCAAAGTTTAGCTTCTCAAACCGAGGAATTAACAAGTCTAAGGTCTGGTGATACATTATCATCTTTTCTTCTTTGGCTTTCCAGTCTCCTTTTGCTTGAGACACAACAAGGTTCGAGTCCCCGATGACGTCCAACCGTTTTGCCCCTAGTTCCAGGGCTGCTTCTAGACCGGCAATGCATGCCTCATATTCTGCTTCGTTGTTCAAGACTTTGAACCGGAGTTTGAAGGCTAAAGGGATACGGGAATTGTCAGGTGCTATCAGCAACACCCCTATCCCATACCCGTACTGGTTTGAGCTCCGTCAAAGTACATCGTCCAAGTTTCATCTTCGATGTGCAAAATGCCCTCATCTGGGAATAAGTACTCAACTGTTTCGCCTCCTTCCACTGGATGATCGGCTAAGAATTCTGCTACTGCTCTTCCCTTGACTGGTGGACACGTCTCTTTCTCCAAGAAGTTCCAAATGTCGTAATACCAGGGGTTCTCGTCCTGAACCTCATCTATGGCAGCAATTGACTCGTAAGCCGGCACAAATTTCTGGTCAATAATGACTGGACGCATCCGAACTCCAAACGGGATGTCTATCGTGGAAGATAGAGTTGCTAGTGAATCTGCGAACCTGTTGTTCTCTCTTAATAGATGAGCAAAGTTTAGCTTCTCAAACCGAGGAATTAACAAGTCTAAGGTCTGGTGATACATTATCATCTTTTCTTCTTTGGCTTTCCAGTCTCCTTTTGCTTGAGACACAACAAGGTTCGAGTCCCCGATGACGTCCAACCGTTTTGCCCCTAGTTCCAGGGCTGCTTCTAGACCGGCAATGCATGCCTCATATTCTGCTTCGTTGTTCAAGACTTTGAACCGGAGTTTGAAGGCTAAAGGGATACGGGAATTGTCAGGTGCTATCAGCAACACCCCTATCCCATACCCGTACTGGTTTGAGCTCCGTCAAAGTACATCGTCCAAGTTTCATCTTCGATGTGCAAAATGCCCTCATCTGGGAATAAGTACTCAACTGCTTCGCCTCCTTCCACTGGATGATCGGCTAAGAATTCTGCTACTGCTCTTCCCTTGACTGACTTGCGTGTCACATATTTCAGGTCGAATTCGGAAAGCAACAGCAACCAACGAGCTAGCCTACCCGTAAGTGCCGATTTCTCGAAAAGATATTTGATAGGATCTAATCTTGAAACCAACATTACAGAGTGAGCTAACAGATAGTGCCGCAGCTTCCTAGTAGCCCATACCAAGGCTAAGCAAGCCTTCTCCAACGGTGTGTAGCGAGTCTTATACTCCAGCATCTTCTTGCTCAAATAGTAGATGGCTCTCTCTACTTTGTCTTCTGATTCTTGCGCGAGCATACAGCCCATTGTAGTCTCAGTTACTGAAAGGCACAAAATCAACGGTCTCCGCAGCTCTGGTGGTGACAACACGAGTGGGTTCTGTAGATATTCCTTGATCTGTTCAAAAGCAGCTTGGCATCAGCCGTCCCATTGGAACTTCTTTCCTTTCTTCAGGAGACCAAAAAGTGGTTCACAAGTCAAGGTTAATTTTGAGATAAACCGTCTTATGAATTGCACTTTACCCAGAAAGCCTCGCACCTCCTTTTCAGTCCTTGGTGGTGGCATTTCTAAGATGGCCTTGATTTTGGAAGGGTCGACTTCGATGCCCCTTTGTGTAATCAGAAACCCCAGCATTTTCCCTACTGTAACACCGAACGTACACTTCTGAGGATTCAGCTTCAACCGGAATTCTCTGATCCTTTGAAAGAACTTTTACAAGGCGGTGTAGTGGCCCTCTCTCTCTTTGGACTTGATGATCATGTCGTCCACATGCAACTCTACCTCTTTGTGGATCATGTCGTGCAATATTGTGGTCGCAGCCCGTTGATATGTAGCTCCAGCATTCTTCAGCCCAAATGGCATCACTCTGTAGCAGTATGTCCCCCACGGGGTGGTGAATGCAGTCTTTTCTCGGTCTTCAGGTGCCATCACTATCTGGTTGTAACCTGAGAAGCCATCCATGAATGAAAGCAAAACATGCCCCACTGTGAAGTCCACTAACTCATCAATATGCGGCAAGAGAAAGTCGTCCTTCAGACTAGATCTGTTCAAATCCCTGAAATCCACGCATACTCGGATCCTGCCATCCTTCTTCGGCACTGGAACTATGTTGGCCAACCAAGTTGGATATTCAGATACCAGCAGGAAGCCTGCGTCAATTTGCTTGGTGACCTCTTCCTTAATCTTGAGAACCCAGTCCGGGCGGATCCTCCTGAGTTTCTGTTTAATGGGTCGGGCCTCGGGGTTAAGAGGGATCCGATGCTGTACAATCTCAGGATCGATTCCAGGCATGTCTTCGTAGGACCACGCAAAAACTTCTTTGAAATCTTTTAATAAAGCGACTAAGCGCTCGCGTTCCTCTGAAGACAACGTGGACCCGATCTGAAACAACCGCGGGTCCTCCTCAGTACCAATATTCACAGTAGTGATTTCATCAACTAAAGGTTTAACAAATCTTTCCTGCTCTTGTTCAATTAAGCGTTGCAAAACCGGAGGAATTTCTTCCTCGTCGTTTTCATCAAAATTTTGAAAATCTGAGTTAATGTAATAAATCAACGGAATAGAAAAGTACATAGAAACCACAGCTACTTCATTCTCATTAAGCACATCCAAATCGTCTAATTCTTTGGTTACAACAGACTCAAAAGAGAAAGAAAAAGATGACCTGGACAGGACTGTGGCATCCGGGTTATCACCCCCTGGAATACCGGACTCAGACTCAGTCGAGCTGGAACATGATTTCGACTCACAAGACTCGATGGAATCAGATTTTGGCTCACTACCTGACCCGGTGCTGCTGCACAAAAATCCCTCCTCATACTGCCAAATGAGAGATGGTGCGATAGATGCATCCAAAATAGTTGATGGTAGGCCCGCAGTCGTTTCATTCCCGATCACGCATACCGAGAAGTTATCCCCTAAGCACTTCTGTTCGATCAGAGGATCTGAAAGTAGACACGCCAGCGCTACCCCCATTTCACTTTCGGCGTCCTCAGACTCCACTTTATTGCTCTGCTAAACTCAGTCGATGGGTCTGTCTGCTCTTCGGCAACGTCATCCCCAGATAGTTGTAGGTCAAAGAAAATCTCAAAACCTGGCACGCGCTTCCTCTCCGCATTCAGCCACAGCTCTGGGAAGCCACAAAACGGAAAATCTTCCCCCTCCCGGACGAAGCATCCGTTTAGGGTACCCTGGATGGGTCTATGCATCAGCTCAAAAGGCTTCCCTGCCTGCTTCGCTCTAGCTCTCCCAGCCATTTCCTTACCTTTTCTCACCCAATCCTCCTTGGTGGGTAGATAACCCAAGCCAAAGGTATCTGGGTTGTGTGGCACTTCGGCCAACGTTGCAACGCCCTTCCGGCCGCTCTTTCCCAATCCCATCCCGGGGATATGTTGAAGCTTGTTCATGAGGTATACTGATTGAGCACTGACATACACCTCCTCATTAACAGCCAAAATGTTCTGCACGACCTGGGCCTCAGCCAGAGTAAAATCGGATAACAACACATCCTCCATACCGTGTTCGATTTCCAGGACTGGTGTAGACACCTCCGGCGGTGGATGGATCGATGAATTCCCAAAAACAATGGCTACTCCCTTCCCATGGGGGTATTTCACCATCTGATGCAAAGTGGACGAAACTGCCTTTACTTGGTGCAACCACGGCCGCCCCAAGAGCAGATTGAAAGTTGCAGAAACTTCTAAGACGTGGAAGTCTATCTCATGTTGTCCCGGCCCAACCTTGGTCTGAATTTTTACTGTCCCCATGACTTCTCTGCTCGTGTTATCATATGCTCGAATCACCTGAGCTGTCGGCACAAAATCTACGGTCTTTAAACCAATTGCATATGCAGTTCTTGCCGGGTAGACGTTGATGGCGGATCTGGTATCGACAAGTACCACGGGTATCCATTTATTTCTACACTCCACAGAGATGTAGAGTGGCTTGTTATGGTTCGCACCCTCAGGTGGCAATTCTTGGTCAGAGAAAGTCAACATCGGGGTAGCCCTTCCTGGAAAAACTAATCCAACTAGCTGCTCTGGTGTGGTATCTATGGAGAGTTTGGCCTTGTCCATGGCCGATAAGACAGCTTGTCGATGCACTCGCAATGCCATAAGCAGTCCCCAGATCGAGATGTCTGCTTGTATCTTTTTCAACTGCTTCAGTACAGCTTCTTCCTCGAGTTGCTTCTCTTTCTGTTTCTCAGCCTCCTTATCCTTTCTAGATGCCTCTGGCTGGTCTAGGTGCGGGGGCTTGAAATAGCGCCCGCTCCTGGTCATATGATCGACTTCGCCGATATACCAGGTATCGTCTGGCTGATTGCTCCCCCAATCTTCATCTGTGTGGGCAAGACATAAATCATCGTCCTCCCACCACATTTCGTCGGCAGCCGACAGGCATCTGTCCGGCTCCGGTACAATTATACTCGCAGTACTTTCAGTCCACATGCTCGCAACATTCTCTGTCCTCATGCACACAGCACCTTCAGTCCCCACGGGGGCCTTGGGTTTTCTGATTCTCTCAGATTCTTCAATTCCTTCTTGTTCCAACTGCGTTAGTACAGCTGGCTGTTCAATATTCCCTGCATTCACAATGCCCAAGTCCCGAGTGAAATTCTTAGTATCGGCGCTCTCCGACGATGCATTCTGACTTCCGGCCCTTCCGGCCATAACTGACATTCTCGCCCCTGCCGGGCCCTGTTCTGGTTGGACCTCTTCCACAACATCCGGTTGATCATCCAGCCACCCGATAGCCTCCGCCGATTCCTTATAATCAAACCAGTTGACTGTCGTATCCCCTGGGTCTTGGTCATGGAAAAACTGGAGGTTGGCAAAGTCCTCTTCCACAGCCGCCAAATCATCTATTCCCTGCTCAAATTCATCCCCTTGGATCACACACAGCTCTGCCCTCTCTGGCAGTTCCATATTTGGCTCAGCCTGGCCTGCTGACTGAATGTAATCACTTGGATCGTAGGCTTCCTCAGCGAAACTCCCAGACTGCTCAAACCCTGATTCAACAATTCCATCCTCCTCTGAAATCTCCTCTGTTCTGCCTTCGACAGTCACCACCATTGGCTCTGGTTGGGTTCTGGAGATGTCCAATATGCACAAGTCAGTGCTGTCGGAAAGGAACACCTCCGGCTTAGGTAGGTGGGAAGGAGTGATGTAGACGCTAGGATCATAAGACACAACCCCAGTCTGGATGAATTTGATACGTTTGGGAGGTGGAGCTTGGTTGTGTGGAGGGAGAGGGTTGGTTGTGACGTTTGTCAATGAGGTCTTGAATCTCATGACGTAATCTGAAGCATTGGTCTGTGTCATGACTGTGTTGTTGGTGATATGCGCAGTATTTGGTTGGATTGTGAGAGGGAGGGAGTGGATTTGGCAATGGCCTCGGCTTCAGGGGCTTTAGATGCCCTTTCCTGATTAATACCCCTAGAGCCTTGGACAGGGGCATATATAATGGGGTGAAGGTTCTTTGGCCTCAGGATTGGTATTTGGTGGTCTATATGTTACTTCCGAATGTACCGGAGAAAGGTGTAGCTGCCATGGGTCTTGGAGGGAGAATGGTGGTGACCATGCTTACTTCCGAAGTTCTTGTATTCGTAGCACTGATTGTGCCTGAGTTGTTGTTGCGGTTGAAAGTTCTTCTGGGCTGCTCCTTGTCTTGGTCTATCAGACCCTGTCTCATTGCATCCTCAATTTGTACCCACATCTCATGCAGATCTGAAAAGGTAGGAAAGGAGAGCACAATCATTTTCTGCATCAGTTTCGGCTGGAGATTGCGCACAATCATCCGAATTTGGTCCTTATCAGTGGGCCTTAGGGTCATCATTGAAGCCTTCGCCCTCCACCGAGTTACAAAATTCGAGAAACTCTCCTTAGGCTCCTGCCTTGTTGTTTCAAGATCACGGGTTGTAACCTCGATTTGAGTGTTGTAAGAGTATTGCGCAACGAAGGCCTCGGCCATTTCATCCCAACTCCGTTTGACATCGTCCTCTAATTTTGCATACCAGATAGCGGCCACACCCGACAGGGTCCGGCCGAATAACGAAAGCTTCTGCGGTCGGGTGAGGCCCATCGGCTGTAATATATCTGAGAATAACCGGAGGTGGACCATGGGATCCCCAGATCTGTCGAAGCGGTCGATTTGCGGCATTTTGAATCTATTTGGCAACGTCACAGCCACGTCAATATATCCGTCCTCGATATCTGAGATAGCTTTTACCCCTTGGGATTTCTTGAACAACTTCTCGAGCTTGCTCAATTTCAATGCTGTTGGGTCTACTTCGAACTCGAAGGGAGAGTCCGGGTGATTGATAGGTGTATGTGCTTTGGATAATTGAGGTAGAATCGGGGCGGAGCCTGCCCCGTTGGGATGTCTGTGTCCTCCTGGATGTTCTGGACATTTGGCAGGGTGTTCTGGATATTTGGTGTATGCTCGGGTAGCGGGACCCCTGGTGGGGAAGGAGTTTGTTGTGAGGCTGATGCTCCGGCTTGCTGCTGTAGCCGGGTAATTAGCTCCGCCTACTGGGTCATAATTGTAGCCTGCTGTTTGGAGAATTTCGCTTGGCGGACAGCATCTTCCTGCATTTGCTTCAGGCTCTCTTGAAGCTGACGCATCATTTCTTCCATCCCGGCCATACTCTGCTGATCTTGCTGACTGACTGGTATGTGTATCTCTATGGCAGAAACTAAGACCTCAGTCTAACTATCCACTGCTAGGGTAGACCACTGCTCTGGTAACCTCTGCTCAGACACACTACGCTTTCTCAGCCTCCGTCTGATAACCGGGGATAGAGAATGAAACACTGGTTGTCTGTCAACCAGATCCTCAGATCGATTGAGTCGGCGACCTCTTGTCCAGAGTGCTTGGGGAATATCTGCTTGGTGTGAAGCAATTGTGCTAAAACTACCTAGCAAAAAGATAAATAAACCAATAAGGAAATAAATAACCAGACAAACGGACAGCATAACAGCTTAAAATAAACACACAACACACAGTTGGGCATAACAACACACGGTCGATAAGCTGAATACACACTGTTCTCAAACACTGATTGTTATCCCCAAATCACTATCCCCAAAAACTGAATCTGATACCCGCAGATAACTGATTCCCAAAATACTGAATTGGTGCCCGCAGGCCTGATGCCCAAACTCGCAAACTGATACATGCATTCCCTGTAGAGACGTACTCTAAAAGCACATAACAGATAAGTGAGAGCCAAAACACCCCTATGTTGGGGTAAGGTTTCCCTGTCCTATTTTGTCAGGAGCTAGGGTTTCACTACGCACGCAGCGGTTTCAAACAACCTATATCGGGTAAGCAACCTATCCTAGCTTGGAATGGTCACTACGGATTTCGATATGCACTAGGTCGAATGGTCAAAAAGGGTGCCCCGGTAAAATCGGGGTTTGTGTTCCCGTCGTGGCAAAGCCCGCAACCGGTCAGCCTTATGGCACGCATCTCAAAGCATGCCTCCGGCAAACCGTTCAGGAATAGCATACGACAAACACGGTGTCCTAGACGCACCAATGCAAATGCAATGCAAAGAAACACATAAGTGTAGTCAAAACCAGATATCATGAGTTCAAGTCAAGTTCTCTAATTCGCCAGTAGAGTCGCCAGAAACTGTAGACATCCCCGAACGTCCCGAGTGGGAATCCCCCGTTTTGTTCATTTGGGCTCACTACAGTTTAGGACTCAATGTCACGGTCCTGTATCTAATCTCGCAAAGTACAATGCAAGACCGATGAATCATCAAAGAGTCCAAATCCGGCAAATCGTTTTTGGAAAACAGATTTTTTAGAAAGAAGTGCCAAACATGGACTGTTTTGCCAGATACAGAGTCGCCACCTAAATATTTTATTTTGGGGAAATTTAGGAAACCCTGACTTGTTGCCTAAGGCCACGTGTCCATCATCACCAAAGTTGCCTCGGCTAGGGAACTTGGGTACGATTGGGAAAGGTCACTTCGTGAGCACCCCCGCTCGCCCGATCAAAGATCGGCCTCTACTAACCATGATATCTAGTTTTGAAAACATTACGCGTTCTTATTCCGGTTATTAGCCTAGATTTACTATGTGATGCACGCAGCATACAAGTATAGACTGGGTCACCTAAATTGGAACAAAACATTTCATATTTGTTTATTTTGAAAATGGTTTGATGGTGCTACCTACAAGTAGGCTAAGACGTGGATTTGCCACCCTCAAGTGGGCTTAAGAAAATTTTGCTACTCTCAAGTGGGCTTAAAACTTGCAATCAATGCATTGTTCCAATCCAAATAACCCAACCTTCACCCACAGGCATTCAGGCAGGTATATCACATAAGCATATAGCCTCATGGTAAGCATGCTATCATGGCAGTCACTCACACACATGCAAGGATGCTAAAGCATAAATACTTACCGAGTACTCCAAGCCAAAACAGAAGCTATGTTAGAAATCCATGCATGGTCCTAACTATGCTGAAATGCCTAATGCAACACATACAGGAATGCAACTAAAATAGGCTCGGCTATTCTAAAGATGGCGTGTGAAGATGCTACAACTAACTAGTACTCAACTCGGAATTGAAATACAATACAGTTAGTATGATGCGCCGAGCCCGGTGCATGCAAGACAGATGAATGGATGCAAACATGCGAGCATAAGTATGCTAATTGAAACATGCCCTAATCTAACCATCATAAGCTGGTAAATAAAAGGGAGAAAGACGCGGGGTTGGAAGACATACATCACACACACGCACACTTATTACAATGTTGTCCTCGCTCGGAGGGTTTGAATAAATAATATACAGTCCGAATAAATAATTAACTACTCTAGCTAATTAAATATTACAAAACCGTAATTAATTAACAAATTTAACTAGGAAAAGAAGGTAAACTAGCATGCAAATCTATGGACCGCCTCAGCTCTGTTCCGAATGATGAAAGATGCATGCTTGAGTCACCTTGCGCGGAAATCCATCGCGATGCCCCAATTTGCCTCTGTTCGCAATTGATCCCGGAATACTGTGCAAAGCTCCAGATGGCTGTTGATTTCTGATTTGCTGCAACAGAGAGCAAGAAAGGGGCATGGCAAAGTATTTTCACATATGTATGCACACCTCGATCCTCGTGCCACCAATCACGCATTCCGATGCATTATGGCCGAGGAGTCGAATTGCATGACTCAATGTGAAATGAATGCACATGAAAACACAACAAGGCCTAGACTCCATCATGGGTAATCCGGAGTGTTGGCTACTGGGAATTGAGACACGATTCGTCACTTTGAGTACGAAACGCCCCTCGTTTCCCGTGTTTGGACTAAAACCCTGCTCCAAACACAATGTAATGAGATGGCATACACAATGCGACTAACATGTAACCTAGCATACACAATGCTATAGGCTAAAATGGCATACACAATGCACGTGACATAACATGGCATACACAATGCACTATCGAAGACTATCATGCGCACATGAACTAAATGGAAAATGGACTTAAACCAATGTGAGTGGACCTCAGCCACACCCACATCAGTGGCCATAAGATGGAAATGAGACAACCGAAATACATGCAAACATGCACGGATGCAAACAACCGGTCCTAAGGCATAACATGCAACTCTAACTAAGCATGGCAAAGAATGAAACATGGCATAAACTGACACATGATACAGCTCTGAAACAGCATACACAATGGTCCCAAAACATGCAAATATGGCACACAATGCAAGCTAAGGGGTTCGGGTACCGAAACTAGTGAAGTGCGTTACACTAGAGGTACCCAAAGCAATGCACCAAAGGCAAAACCAACCCCAAACAGACCCTAGGCAGGTCTGAAACAGTGGGGAAATGGCCTAAAATGATGGCTCGGAATGCAACGAAATGAAACTCATTTAATGGTCCGAAAACAAGGCATTTATGGACAACTCTCAAGCACACTTAAAGAGATGAAAACATGGCAATATGGCATTCAAACAAGCTCTGAAATATGATGTATAATAGGCCCAAAACATGAACACACCTCAGTATATGCATGGAATGGACCTCAAAACTCAAAGTTAGGCATGGGTATTGAACTACAAGCATGCAAAACCAACATCATTCAACCACGAGACCCAAAAACAGAGCTAGGGCAGTCCAAAATAAGCACAATATCAGTTTGAGGCATGGCCAAAAAGTGCTAACATGAAGGGTCAACAAGGCATACAAAGAATCTAGTGAACCATGAGTTACACAACAACTCTATGAAGCATATGAAGGCTCACCAAACCAGCCAAAAACAAAAGTATGCCATGCCAAAATATGCCCAAATAACCACTGAAACTCAGTCAACGCATGCAAGAATGATGGGCTCCTTTGAAAGGCCAATAAGAGGGTTGTTCTACACATGCATCATGGACAAACAAAATGGCAAAACCACCTCTGGAAATAGATTACGACAGTCCTAAAACCCACCAAATAGGCCCTAAAATTGGTCTAGGAAGTATGCAATGAAAGGTCCCTTTGAAAGGCCTTGAATAGGATTGTTCTACACATGCATCATAGACACAAAATATGGCCAAAAGGGCTCTGGACAGAGTCAAGGCAGACCTTAAAACTCACAAAATAAGGCCTGAAATGTGACTTCACAACATACAAAATGGAGCTCCTTTGGAAGGCCAACAAAGCTAGTAAAGAGAACAAGGGGTGAGAGCGTCACCGCTCTTTGATTTGGAGGCTCAAAATACATCTAAGCCACTGAAAATCCACTGGATTTTAGTGGCTAAAAGGCCAAACCAAGGCCAATGCAAATGCTCAAATGCATGGCTCAAAGCATGAGAAAATGAAGCATGGAAGGGGGTGGATGACCCCAAACAGAAAAGAGTCCTTAAACAAACATGTTTAGAAGATCAAAACAAGACTTTCTCTAGTTTATGCCAAAGTCCAAAAATGCTTGCAAATAGGGCTAAGTTATAAAGCAAAATAATGCAAAAATGGGGAAAATTGAGGCTTACCCTTGTAGAGCCGACCCTCAGCAACTTCTGGACCAAGATTGTGAACCTTCAACCTCTTCAAATCAGTTCCAAGATAATTGAATGGATGGTGGAGGTGTTGTGCTAGGAGGTGTAGTGTAAATGGCCAAGAATATTAGGATTTGGAGCTTGGAGAAGAGAGCTATGGAGGGAGAGATGTATCTATCTCAGCCAAATGTTTCTAACCCTTGCAAATGGAGGGAGAAGGTTTGTTTTATAGAGGAAGAAGGCTAAGGTTTCTTGGAGAAGCCTCAAGGGAGGGTCAAAGCTTCTAAAAGAAGCTTAACCAAAAGGGTCAAGCTTCTTGAGGAAGCTAAACCAAAGGGGTCAAGCTTCCTCAACAAGCTTGACCAAAGGGTCAAACTTAAGCAAAAGGGTCAAGACTTGCTTAAGAAGACAAAAAGGAGGGTGAAATCTCGGAGAGTGGGTCAAATGCAACACAGCTGGCACAGTTGTGTTGCACTCAGGGAGACCAAAAAGCAAAAGGTAGGCCGACCAGTTCAAGTGGTCGGCCGACCACTTGCCCTGGTCGGCCGACCCGGGTTCAAAAGGGTCAAGGTGAATTTTTGGTCGGCCATACTAGAAAGGTGGCCTCCCAGATGAGTAGAATACAGCTGTATGGTGGGAGACCAGAAATTATGAGCCCGGAGAGAGAAAAACCAGCTTTTTAGCAAGGTTCAAAAGGGTCAAGAAGAAAAACTGGTCGGCCTACCCATATTGGTGGCCTCCCAGATGAGTATAACACAATGGTGATATGGGAGACCAGAAATTATGGCCCAAAAGTGAGGGGGACCACCCCCCTAACAAGAAAATCGGGCGACGGAAAGAAAAGTGGTCTCCAAGAAGAAAAGGTGGTCTCCCACCATACCACCACCTTCCTAGCAATGAAAAAAGGGTCCCTGCCAAAAATGGACCAAGACGGATGCAAATCGAAGGTTCGGGGGCCAAAACGCGCAGTCCGAGGCCCTAAAAACAGGCTGTTAGGCACCGGAAGTGGCGTGCGACCACGAAGGTGGTCTCCCGGACCACAGTGTCCCTCAAAAGAGAGGAAACAAGGTATGTGCCAAAAACTGGAGCAAACGGAGGTAGTTAAGCGGTCCCGAACCAAGGCACACGGCCGACGGCTCCGAAAAACCGAAAACTGGTCTCCAAATGGGAAAAATGCCCTACGACCACGAAACGTAGCCTACGGCCACTGAGAGATGGTCTACGAGACCTCTCCCTCCCTTCGGGAAAAGAAAACAGAGAAAACAGGACCCGATTCGCAAACCGAGGCAAATCACAAAAGGGCCCCGAAGTCCGAAAACAAGGCTCGCAGCCGAGACTCTGAAACCTCAGAACAAGCATAATATGCGTCATCACCGAGTGCTCAGTCGGTGACATCTGAGTCTTAAGGTCGGTCAAAAATGGGGTGTCTACAGTTGCCCCTCTTTGATAGAACTCGGAAGTCACACGTGACGGGAGTGAATGTCAAAGCCCAGAGATGACCCATTTTTGACAAGGCCGAAGACTTAGACAAACAGGCGAGATAAACAAAGATGGGCCAGCAGGCATGTCCGCAGGTAGGGGCAAAATGCAAAACGATATGCACCAAGTCGGACGTAACTCATGATCATGCAAATGCAGCAAGCTGTAATGAAGCACCTATTCACGATAGATGCAACAGTTTTAAGCAAGAATGCAAAGCAACAACTACATTTCATGCAGTTTTAAGAATGCGGAGAATTATTCAATTCTCGCCACGTCTCACACGGAGAAGATACAATACCTGCGTGGCTCGTCTGGTCGCACCAGCCTCAAATGAACCGTACATACAATATCGTGCCTGTAAAAGAGAGAAACTTAACAAGCACAACACAGTTAGCAACATATGTTCAACCTTATATCAAACGCAGACAAACATAGTGCCGATGGAAAAGCGCATCGCAATGCAAGAGAAACGCGCATGACAACGCAAGTTAAGCATGAGGGTATGACAATATCCGTGAAACGTGCACAACAATGCAAGTGGTGTGCATGAGAATGCAAGTGACGTGCATAACAATGCAGGATAGGTGCAAACTCGAATGCGTGTTTGACACGAAACAATGAGCAAAGAAATGTAAGTTTTGACGAGGGCGACTCAATCACGGCCTCCGGTTTACCTCCCGGAAGGGTCACAACGTATTCAAAAAGGATACACCTTGCTCTTGACGAGTAACAATGAAACACGCGTCAAAAATTGGAGTTGAAGTTCCCGCGGAAGGATTTCGCGACGAAAGGTGCACTGTCCTTGTACTTTCTCGGGTGCCGGGGACTCCGATCATCACCAAAATTTGCAGGGAGCTCAAAGGGACTTGGGGACCACCTTGGGAACACCACCGACCAGGTGGGAGGGCCACCGACCATAGTTGGTGAAGAGGGGTGGTCGGCCTACCACAAAAGGTGGTCGGCCGACCACCTAGCCCAAATCAGGGGCAATTTTGACCTTTTGCTCTTGTTTCTTTAAATTCACAAAGCTAAACCCCTTTTTGCTCATAGCTCAGATCTGAAATCACTTTCTCCTCCTTCCTAGACCATTTTCTTCCTCAGATCTGCGCTCTATACGCGTTTTCCAACGCCCCACGCAAAGTTGTTTCGCGAAAACTTTTAGTTTTCTTCACTTTGAACCGATTAAATTTTGATTTTCGTGCTTCTTTCTTCATTTTCGCCACTTGAGGTGAGTTTGTCTCAACATTTGGAAGATTTTCTCAGGAGTTGACTTTTGTTGGCTTTTTCATTTCCCGAGAGTTGACTTTTGTTGACTTTTTTCAATTTTGGCTCATTTTGCTCATTTTTGCTCCTTTTTTGCAGATTTCTCGAAATGGCCGGTCACTTTCCTCAGGTCAGAGGTCCTCCAGATGCTGGAGGTGAGCCAGACATTATGGCTCTGCCTCCGAGGGTTCGGCCATTCGATCCCGAGAGGTATCATCCTCGGAAGCATATCCTCCCTCGGGCCGTTTTCTATCATTTCACCGATTTCGATGATCGAAAACTTGTGGATCTGCTATTGCGGGAGCCGAAGTCCCACCTCTCTCACCAGGCACGAGAGGTATGTACTTCACTTTTACATTTTCCGCAATGTCTTATGTATTTTCCGTGCATTTCATGCTTTTACTATGCTTATCTGCTTATTCTAGCACACAGCTTGATCTGAACACTTAGTTTATAACACGTTATGCTGTTTGCATCTTGAACACACAGCTCAATCACTTGAATTTCTGAACCCGCAGCCCATATATTGATTGTGAACACACAGCACACACTTGTTGAAGGTTGAACACGCAGTCCAAACTTTGAATTTCTGAACACGCAGCCCATTGTTGATTGTGAACACGCAGCACACACTTGTTGAAGGTTGAACACGCAGCCCGAACTCTAAATTTCTGAACACGCAGCCCAAATTTGAGGTGAACACACAGCACACACTTGTTGAAGGTTGAACACGTAGCCCAAACTGTTGAGGTGAACACACAGCACTCACTTGTTGAAGGTTGAACACGCAGCCCAAACTCTGAATTTCTGAACACGCAGCCCAAATTTGAGGTGAACACACAGCACACACTTGTTGAAGGTTGAACACGCAGCCCAAACTCTTGACGTTGAACACACAGCTCGAACTTTGAGATGAACACACAGCCCACTGATTTTGAAATCTGAACACACAGCTCAAACTCTTGAAGTTGAACACACAGCTCAAACACTTGACGTTGAACACACAGCTCGAACTTCGAGATGAACACACAGCCCACTGATTGAGATGAACACACAACCTACTTTTGAAGTCTGAACACACAGCCCAAACACTTGACGTTGAACACACAGCTCGAACTTTGAGATGAACGCACAGCCCACTGATTGAGATGAACAAACAGCCCACTTTTGAAGTCTGAACACACAACCCAAACACTTGACGTTGAACACACAGCTCGAACTTTGAAAAACACACAGCCCACTAATTGAGATGAACACGCAGCCCACTTTTGAAGTCTGAACACACTGCCTAAACACTTGACGTTGAACACACAACTCAAACTTTGAGATGAACCCAACAGCCCACTGATTGAGATGAACACGCAGCCCACTTTTGAAGTCTGAACACACAGCCCAAACACTTGACGTTGAACACACAGCTCGAACTTTGAGATGAACCCAACAGCCCACTGATTTTGAAATCTGAACACACAGCTCAAACTCTTGCCGTTGAACACACAGCTCGAACTTTGAGATGAACACACAGCCCACTGATTAAGATGAACACGCAGCCCACTTTTGAAGTCTGAACACACAGCCCAAACACTTGACGTTGAACACACAGCTCGAACTTTGAGATGAACACACAACCCACTGATTTTGAAATCTGAACACACAGCTCAAACTCTTGACGTTGAACACACAACTCGAACTTTGAGATGAACACACAGCCCACTGATTGAGATGAACACGCAGCCCACTTTTGAAGTCTGAACACACAGCCCAAACACTTGACGTTTAACACACAGCTCGAACTTTGAGATGAACACACAGCCCACTGATTGAGATGAACACACAGCCCACTTTTGAAGTCTGAACACACAGCCCAAACACTTGACGTTGAACACACACTGATTGAGATGAACACGCAGCCCATTTTTGAAGTCTGAACACACAGCCCAAACACTTGACGTTGAACACAGAGCTCGAACTTTGAGATGAACACACAGCCCACACACTTCCATTCTGAACACACAGTTCATATACTTCATGTTGAACACACTGCTCATAGCATTGTATCTGATTTGGTTTGCACACAGCTTAGTCATTTCATTCTGGAACTGAATACATCTGTTCATTTTGAATGTAGGTATATTCCCATATTACACGGGGATATGGCTCCATCGTTGCGAGGGAGTGGTACACGGAGCTCCCGGAGGCTATCCGTGATTTAGTTGATGAGGCAGGGTTCGGACCCTTCTGCTCGGGGATATCTCGCTATCCTGCTAGTAGGACATTGATGGGCACCTTGGTAGAGAGATGGTGGGACACCACCAACTCCTTTCATTTCTCAGCTACCGGGGACATGACTATGACCCCGTTCGACTTTGCTATGTTGACGGGTCTCGACGTGGGAGGCTGGGCGATCCCTTATGATGAGGAGATGGGTGAGTGGGAGGCCGCCTGGGTTTATTTATTGGGAGCTCGTCCCCCTGTTGACAGATCCTCGGGCAGGGTCCGATGTACTTGGTTTTCTACACACTTTAGGAGGATAGAGCCCGAGACCCCCGAGGAGGTAGCACAGTATACTCGTGGATTTTTTATGTTCCTCTTCGGGACCACTCTGTTCTCCGACAGGGGGAACTTCGTTGGACTCTACCTACTGAGCGCTCTGGTAGACCTATCACAGGTCAGTCACTATGACTGGGGGGGCGCCGGCTTGGCTACCCTCTATTGCTACATGAGCGCGACCTCCCGCGGATGGGGGAACATAGTCGGCGGCTATTGGAGAGCCTGGGAGGTACTTTCTATCCTCTTGATTTACATTTCTGCTTTTCATTATCTGTACGCTGCACACACGGCACACTTTACATTCTGTACTTTGCACTTTGCTCACAGAATTCTGTATTCACATTCTGCACTCAGCATTCTGTGTTCTGATGGCTATTTTTCTGTTTTCCACAGCTATGGGTTTTTGCGTACTTCCCGACGCTAGCCCCGGAGCTTGAGGTGGAGGTGCCTCTCATGACCCCTTACTCACTTGTATTCGAGGGCCAGTACCGGCCGAGAGCTCGGGAGTCTCTCCCCTATCTACGGCAGTTTTTTGACACTGTACGGCCGACAGACGTAATTCAGAACTCTCAGTTCTCCATGTTTTCATCTTTGATTTATCTTGCACATTTATGATTTCTGATCAGCTTATGCATTGGTTATCCACATATCATATGGCAGCCCTGGGTGCCCTTGGGTAGAGATACCCGATTCCAATTTGCTGGGACATGGGCCTCTTCCCGGTACCGGATCCTATTTGAGGGGCCCGTTGGCAGGGCCTAGTTTCTGGGGGACCGCTTCATGCGCCAGACTATGGGCAACCCCGAGCAGAGTGTCCCTTCAGCTCCTCCGGACGACATGCGGACTACTGGGAGACTCACTCCCCAGGATGTCATTTCGGCTAGGCTGGGCACTGATGTGCTTCTACATTTGGAGGAGGGAGATTACGCGACCTATCGTCACACATACTTGATGCCTCCATTGACTGGTGTCCGTACCCCCACGAGGAGGTCTGCTGGCATGCCATCTTCGAGTCGGGCCTGGGCTACAGATATCCCTTCTTCCAGCAGGGCTGGCACATCGCGAGGCGGGGCTGGACGGGTTCCCCCGATTCCTCCGACTTATTATCATGTCGGATGGCCGGAGATCCCGACCGAGTTGACGGGATGGAGATATGGGACTTCCTACCCGATTCCGATAGAGCCACCTATGCCTGATCACTGATATGTCAGAGACCCTGACTCGCCACCGGTATGTTTTACAGCTTTGATTTATCACTCAGATACTCGGACATTCATTCATTTACTGATAATCTTACATTTACATCTGCAGCCTCCCATCGAGTACATGGATGGGATGCTCGGGTTAGTGGCCTCACTCGAGGGCATGATCCTACAGAGCGAGGCGTAGTTGTTCGTCCTCGGCGTTCCAGTACTCTTTAGCTTTTTTTTGCTTTATCATACTTCTGATGACATGCTGAACTTGGACATTTCACTGCATTGATTAACTGTATATGTAGAGCACATCTGACACACACCACATTCATGTACTGTATCCGCATACACCCACTCCGTGTAGTTTCCTTGCATCTACATCTGATATACATACTTTAGTTGATGTATTCTAATTGTGTTCGTTCTTTTCAGATGCCTCCACTACATACTCAGCCACAGGCCGGGCCATCTAGGCCTTCCTAGGGAGATAGGGGAGGGGGTTCGACTCGCGGCCGAGGCAGACGCAGAGCACCTGTCGTGGAGGAGTCTAGCGAGGAAGAGGAGCCTACACATCCCCAGTCAGAGACATCTGCTGACAGACAGGGTGGCTTCAATTCAGGTTCCGGTTCCGGCGGTAGAGATGATGTTGAGGAGGGTTCCGAGGATGGCGGCTCTGACTCAGATGATGATAATGGTGCAGAGGCTGTTCCGCAGAAGAGGACGAAGAGAGCCTCTTATTCCAGCAGTTGATAGCACTGATGTAGCCTTGTTTCCTGCTTTATTTTCCTTTTTTATTAGTAGTTGTAGCACATTGTACATTATTAGGCAGTTTTATTTTCCGTAAAACTTTGTACCGTTGTTGTAAAATGTTGTAACAAAGGAAGCATGATGGAATGAAGCAGCTTTTTGAAAAAATGTTGTATTTTATGTTCTTAGCATCGCATCGCATCATTTTGCACGAAAATGAGATTAAATGGAATTGTGCACTGAAAATTGCCAAGTCAGGTAGTGAACCAACGCAACAAACTTAACAACTTAACTTACTAAGAAACAACAAAACCTTAGCAAGTTTACAACTCGATAAGCAAGACACAACAATATTGATAAACAAAGAGCAACAACTCAATAAACAAAAACTCAACAGCTCGACAAAACTTAACAACTCGACAAACAAAACAACTCAATAATCAAAACAACAACTCGATAAGTAAGACTTAACAACAACTCGATAAACAAAATGCATTTCGGACGATCTGGGTGACGGAACGCATCCGAAACAGAGGAAAATTTGCACCTTCAACACTCCTAATGCATGGAAATGGTGGGAACTCTCCTCTAGAGGCTAGGACAAGACCAAAGCCATATTTCTCTTCATGGCCAACCATCAGAGGGAGCTGGCCAACTAGCTTTTTTATTTGGAGACCAAGGGGTGGTCGGCCTACCAGAAAAGGTGGTCGGCCGACCACCTGGTTTGGTAACCACCAGTTTTTCGACACGTGTCCCCCGAACAGTGCCTTATCCTCTTTAAAAGTCCTAGCTTCGTGGCTTATTCATTACATCTCAGTTTTGCACCAAAATGGAGGCGTTCCTCGTCCAAAATCTAACAGTTTGGATTACTTCTCTAGATGGCTCGGAAAAGTTGAACTTCCGGGGCTTCGGCTTGAATGCACTATTCACGCTGGGCCGTACTCCGCTGCATCTTCCTTTCCTCCATGCCGCAGAAAGGTTTTGGAACCCGGAAACACACGTCTTTAGCTTTAGCGGGCAAGAGATATGTCCTACTTTCGAAGATTTCCAAGCTTTGATGGAATCTGAGCGCAATAAGGAAATCTTGCCTCAACTCCAATTCGGCCACGTCCAAGCCTTGGGACGAATGTGCGGCCTCACTTTGCATGACGCTTGATCATTGATTCATGACAGGGAGTTGGAAATCCCAAGCTTGGTTTGCCGGTTTTCTGATGCTGGTGACCGCGACGACCATCATTGGCAGGGCTATCGGCGACACGCGCTTTGCCTATGCTTGCTATCTCATTTCTTGCTTGCCTCAGGTTCCAGAGGGTTTAGCACTCGTTTGATTGAGGTGTCCCAAGGTTTGAAGGAGGGCAAGAGCTGCGTCGCCATGACATTGGCTGAGACATTGATGGGCTTAGACGCTTTCATCGCCGGGAGACGGCTAGGTTTACGGGGAGCCCACTACTATTGCAGGTAATGTTTCCCACCCTATCTCACATGTATTGCTCACATCACTCGGCCTCAGGCTCGATTTTTCATCCCTCCCCAGGTGTGGTTGATGGACAAGTTACTGATTGTGGACTCTTGCCCAGCATACTCAGCCCGCGGCTACTTTTTTTGACAACGTCTGGTCGATGCCCTTGATGAGGGATGGTGGTACAATTGGATGTGCAGTTTGTCCGCGGACCGCATCGCTTGGCGCTGGCTTAATCTGCCGGCAATGAGTTACAACATGACCCGTCAACCTGGGATTCAATTGATTGGCATGACACACTGCGTCTTCTATTTTCCATTCCGGTTCCGGCGCCAGTTCGGACATGATCAGACTTGCTCACCAGAGGGGATAGAGTATCCGGCTGCATTCCTGGTCTGAGCCGCACAACTTGCTCGGTATGCCATAGCATGGAGGACGAGAGAACTCCTGGCTCCCGCTCCCACTTTCAGTTGCACTTTGTCTGATGAGTGCATAGATTGGCTCAATGAAGAGGCACAGATTGGGCCCAGCTTGGCGTCGAAGGCTTCAACCTACTCTGGGAAGGGGCGCAGGAACACCTGACTTATCTATGCCCTGGATTTATTGCCTTATTTTTTACTTTCAAGTTTTCTTTATGAATGTAATAAAAAGAAACTTCAATTTGTATGCAAGAGCAGGAGAACTCTATATTGAAATCAATGAAATTGAAGGTTGTGGGTACTGAAAATTTTTCGCTTCAGTCCAAAAATGGTCTAAGTTGTAAAAAGATTATTTGAACAAAGTCAACTTGTATTAAAACTTTTCAAAACCATTTTCGATATGGATCAGAACTAGACACGCCTGAGATCTGTCACTGGGATGCACGACCCCAGATCCAAGCAACTGGAAACTTGCCCCTAGTTTGAATAGTACCGCGGCACTGCATGGCAACGGGAAGTTGCCCCTAGTCTGGATAGCACTGCACCGGAGATTACAATCGAAGCTCTCGAATGCTGAATAGACAAAGATGACCGAGATGATCAAATGGACAAAGTTGATCGGGGAAAGGTTTATGGCTGAACTCCAAGATGAAGTTGCCTACGTATCCCAAAGATGGGAATCAAGCCTTACGTAGTTCAGGCTCGGGTTCACTCGATTATTTTCACTCTCCTTTTACGCTCTAACTTTTGCCAAGGCCGCCCTTTGCGGGTTTTCAACCTTGCGAGCTCAGTTTTTATATTTTCTAATTTTTTGTGCTCTAACTTTTGCCTAGGTCGCCTTTTTGGGTTTTCGGCCTAGCGAGCCTCTCAGGGGTAATATTTCTTCAACTTGTCCATATTGATCGGTTGTGAGAACTCTAGGCCATCTAGGTCCATCAGAACCACAGCTCCACCTGACCAGATTGACTTGATGATGTAGGGACCAGTCCAATTGGGTCTGAACTTGCCCCTAGGGTCGTGAATGGGAGCTCAGTTGTCCTTGAGCACCAGATCTCCTTCCTTCAGATTCATGGACTTAACTTTCTTGTTAAAAGCCCTGGCAATTCTACGCTGATAACCCTGAACATGGTACAGTGCTTTCAGTCTTCTTTCATCAAAGAGCATGAGTTCCTCAAACCTGCTCTACTGCCAATCTGCTTTGGCTATTTGACACTCAGCCAACACTAGCAAAGACAGAACCTCAATCTGGATAGGTAAAACGACCTTCATCCCATAAACTAATGAATACGGAGTCGCCCCTGTAGAAGTTCTGATTGAAGTCTGGTAGCCCCACAGAGCAAACGGCAGCTTATCTCCCGGTAGGTCTCCACCATCTTCTGCAATATGTGTTTAATGTTCTTGTTGGCGGCCTCAACTACTCCATTGGTCTGCAGCCGATAGGTAGATGACTTATGAAAAGCCACATTGTATTTTTCCAATAAGTCAACACTTCCTTCTTGAAGTGGGAACCATTGTCTGAAATTATCTCGTTTGGGACCCCATAGCGACAGATGATGTTGTTTCTGATAAACTTTACAAAGTGCGACGCCTTCAACACTGCATATGATTGGGCCTCAACCTACTTTGTGAAATAATCTATCGCGACCAGGATGAACTCATGCCCATTTGACCCCTTCGAAGTGACAGCCCCGATCACATCAATTCCCCAAACTGAAAATGGCCATGGCGAAGTCATATTGTACAGTTTTGACGGCGGGATGTTCATGTGGTTTGCACGGATCTGACATTTGTGGCATCGCCGAACAAAGCCGATACAATCCTCCTCCATGGTGGACCAATAGTAACCTTGTCTGAGGATCTTCCACGGTAGCATTACCCCGTTCATATGTGCTCCACATTCCTCTCCATGGATGGCCTCCATCAGGCGCTTAGATTCTTCAGCTTCGACGCATAGCTTATGCATTCCCAGATGACCTCTCTTATACAATTTACCTCCGCAGATGATGAATTGAACGGCCATTCTTCTGATCGCCCTCTTATCTTTGGCATTTGCCCCTGGTGGACACGTCTCTTTCTCCAAGAAGTTCCAAATGTCGTCATACCAGGGGTTCTCGTCCTGAACCTCATCTATGGCAGCAATTGACTCGTAAGCCAGCACAAATTTCTGGTCAATAATGACGGGACGCATCCGAACTCCAAACGGGATGTCTATCGTGGAAGATAGAGTTGCTAGTGAATCTGCGAACCTGTTGTTCTCTCTTAATAGATGAGCAAAGTTTAGCTTCTCAAACCGATGAATTAACAAGTCCAAGGTCTAGTGATACATTATCATCTTTTCTTCTTGGACTTTCCAGTCTCCTTTTGCTTGAGACACAACAAGGTTCGAGTCCCCGATGACGTCCAACCGTTTTGCCCCTAGTTCCAGGGCGGCTTCTAGACCGGCAATGCATGCCTCATATTCTGCTTCATTGTTCGAGACTTTGAACCGGAGTTTAAAGGCTAAAGGGATACGGGAGTGCTATCAGCAACACCCCTATCCCATACCCGTACTGGTTTGATGCTCCGTCAAAGTACATCATCCAAGTTTCATCTTCGATGTGCAAAATGCCCTCATCTGGGAATAAGTACTCAACTGCTTCGCCTCCTTCCACTGGATGATCGGCTAAGAATTCTGCTACTGCTCTTCCCTTGACTGACTTGCGTGTCACATATTTCAGGTCGAATTCGAAAAGCAACAGCAACCTACGAGCTAGCCTACCCGTAAGTGCCGGTTTCTCGAAAAGATATTTGATAGGATCTAATCTTGAAACCAACATTACAGAGTGAGCTAACAAGTAGTGCCGCAGCTTCCTAGTAGCCCATACCAAGGCTAAGCAAGCCTTCTCCAACGGTGTGTAGCGAGTCTTATACTCCAGCATCTTCTTGCTCAGATAGTAGATGGCTCTCTCTACTTTGTCTTCTGATTCTTGCGCGAGCATACAGCCCATTGTAGTCTCAGTTACTGAAAGGTACAAAATCAACGGTCTCCCCGGCTCTGGCGGTGACAACACGAGTGGGTTCTGTAGATATTCCTTGATCTGTTCAAAAGCAGCTTGGCATCGGCCGTCCCATTGGAACTTCTTTCCTTTCTTCAGGAGACCAAAAAGTGGTTCACAAGTCAAGGTTAATTTTGAGATAAACCGTCTTATGAATTGCACTTTACCCAGAAAGCCTCGCACCTCCTTTTCAGTCCTTGGTGGTGGCATTTCTAAGATGGCCTTGATTTTGGAAGGGTCGACTTCGATGCTCCTTTGTGTAATCAGAAACCCCAGTATTTTCCCTACTGTAACACCGAACGTACACTTCTGAGGATTCATCCGCAACCGGAATTCTCTGATCCTTTGAAAGAACTTTTACAAGGCGGTGTAGTGGCCCTCTCTCTCTTTAGACTTGACGATCATGTCGTCCACATACAACTCTACCTCTTTGTGGATCATGTCGTGCAATATTGTGGTCGTGGCCCGTTGATATGTAGCTCCAGCATTCTTCAGCCCAAATGACATCACTCCGTAGCAGTATGTCCCCCACGGGGTGGTGAATGCAGTCTTTTCTCGGTCTTCAGGTGCCATCACTATCTGGTTGTAACCTGAGAAGCCATCCATGAACGAAAGCAAAGCATGCCCCACTGTGAAGTCCACTAACTCATCAATATGCGGCAAGAGAAAGTCGTCCTTCGGACTAGCTCTATTCAAATCCCTGCAATCCACGCATACTCGGATCCTACTATCCTTCTTCGGCACTGGAACTATGTTGGCCAACCAAGTTGGGTATTCAGATACCAGCAGGAAGCCTGCGTCAATTTGCTTGGTGACCTCTTCCTTAATCTTGAGAGCCCAGTCCGGGCGGATCCTCCTGAGTTTCTGTTTAACGGGTCGGGCCTCGGGGTCAAGAGGGATCCGATGCTGTACAATCTCAGGATCGATTCCAGGCATGTCTTCGTAGGACCACGCGAAAACATCTTTGAAATCTTTTAATAAAGCGACTAAGCGCTCGCGTTCCTCCGAAGACAACGTGGACCCGATCTGAAACAGCCGCGGGTCCTCCTCAGTACCAATATTCACAGTAGTGATTTCATCAACTAAAGGTTTAACAAATCTTTCCTGCTCTTGTTCAATTAAGCGTTGCAAAACTGGAGGAATTTCTTCCACGTCGTTTTCATCAAAATTTTGAAAATCTGAGTTAATGTAATAAATCAACGGCATAGAAAAGTACTCAGAAACCACAGCTACTTCATTCTCATTAAGCACATCCAAATCGTCCGATTCTTTGGTTACAACAGACTCCAAAGATAAAGAAAAAGACGACCTGGACAGGATTGTGGCATCCGGGTTATCACCCCCTGGAATACCGGACTCAGACTCAGTCGAGCTGGAACCTGATTCCGACTCACAAGACTCGGTGGAATCAGATTTTGGCTCACTACCTGACCCAATGCTGCTACACAAAAATCCCTCTTCATACTGCCAAATGAGAGACGGTGCGATAGATGCATCCAAAAATAGTTTATGGTAGGCCCGCAGCCGTTTCATTCCCGATCACGCATACCGAGAAGTTATCCCCTCAGCACTTCTGTTCGATCAGAGGATCTGAAAGTAGACACGCCAGCGCTACCCCCATTTCACTTTCAGCGTCCTCAGACTCCACTTTCTTGCTCTGCTAAACTCAGTCGATGGGTCTGTCTGCTCTTCGGCAACGTCATCCCCGAATAGTTGTAGGTCAAAGAAAATCTCAAAACCTGGCACGCACTTCCTCTACACATTCAGCCACGGCTCTGAGAAGCCACAAAATGGAAAATCTTCCCCCTCCCGAACGAAGCGTCCGTTTAGGGTACCCTGGATGGGTCTATGCATCAGCTCAAAAGGCTTCCCTGCCTACTTCGCTCTGGCTCTCCTAGCCATTTCCTTACCTTTTCTCACCCAATCCTCCTTGGTGGGCAGATAACCCAAGCCAAAGGTGTGTGGGTTGTGTGGCACTTCGGCCAACGCTGCAACGCCCTTCCGGCCGCTCTTTCCCAATCCCATCCTAGGGATGTGTTGAAGCTTGTTCATAAGGTATACTGATTGAGCACTGACATACACCCCCTCATTAACAGCCAAAATGTTCTACACGACCCAGCCCTCAGCCAGAGTAAAACCGGATAAGAACACATCCTCCATACCGTGTTCGATTTCCAAGATTGGTGTAGATACCTCCGACGGTGGATGGATCGATGAATTCCCAAAAACAATGGCTACTCCCTTCCCATGGGGGTATTTCACCATCTGATGCAAGGAGGATAAAACTGCCTTTACTTGGTGCAACCACGGCCACCCCAAGAGCAGATTGAAAGTTGCAGGAACTTCTAAGACGTGGAGGTCTATCTCATGTTGTCCCGGCCCAACCTTGGTCTGAATTTTTACTGTCCACATGACTTCTCTGCTCGTGTTATCATATGCCCGAATCACCTGAGCTGTCGGCACAAAATCTGCGGTCTTTAAACCAATTGCATATGCAGTTCTTGCCGAGCAGACGTTGATGGCGGATCCGGTATCGACAAGTACCACGGGTATCCATTTATTTCTACAGTCCACAGAGATGTAGAGTGGCTTGTTATGGTTCGCACCCTCAGGTGGCAATTCTTTGTCGGAGAAAGTCAACATCGGGGTAGCCCCTCCTAGAAAAACTAATCCAACTAGCTGCTCTGGTGTGGTATCTATGGAGAGTTTGGCCTTGTCCATGGCCGATAAGACAGCTTGTCGATGCACTCGCGATGCCATAAGCAGTCCCCAGATGGAGATGTCTGCTTGTATCTTTTTCAACTGCTACAGTATAGCTTCTTTCTCGAGTTGCTTCTCTTTCTGTTTCTCAGCCTCACTATCCTTCCCAGATGCCTCTGGCTGGTCTAGGTGCGGGGGCTTGAAATACCGCCCGCTCCTGGTCATATGATCGACTTCACCGATATACCAGGTATCGTCTGGCTGATTGCTCCCCCAATCTTCATCTGTGTGGGCAAGACATAAATCATCGTCCTCCCACCACATTCCGTCGGCAGCCGACAGGCATCTGTCCGGCTCCGGTACAATTGTACTCACAGTACTTTCAGTCCACATGCTCGCAACATTCTCTGTCCTCATGCACACAGCACCTTCAGTCCCCACAGGGGCCTTGGCTTTTCTGATTCTCTCAGATTCTTCAATTCCTTCTTGTTCCAACTGCGTCAGTACAGCTGGCTGTTCAATATTCCCTGCATTCACAATGCCCAAGTCCCGAGCGAAATTCTTAGTACCGGCGCTCTCCGACGATGCATTCTGACTTCCGGCCCTTCCGGCCATAACTGACATTCTCGCCCCTGCCGGGCCCTGTTCTGGTTGGACCTCTTCCATAACATCCGGTTGATCATCCAGCCACCCGGTAGCCTCCGCCGATTCCTCATAATCAAACCAGTTGACTGCCGCATCCCCTGGGTCTTGGTCATGGAAAAACTGGAGGTTGGCAAAGTCCTCTTCCACAGCCGCCAAATCATCTATTCCCTGCTCAAATTCATCCCCTTGGAGCACACACAGCTCTGCCCTCTCTGGCAATTCCATATTTGGCTCAGCCTGGCCTGCTGACTGAATGTAATCACTCGGATCGTAGGCTTCCTCAGCGAAACTCCCAGACTGCTCAAACCCTGATTCAACAATTCCATCATCCTCTGAAATCTCCTCTGTTCTGCCTTCGACAGTCACCACCATTGGCTCTGGTTGGGTTCTGGAGATGTCCAATATGCACAAGTCAGTGCTGTCCGGAAGGAACACCTCCGGCTTAGGTAGGTGGGAATGAGTGATGTAGACGCTAGGATCATAAGACACAACCCCAGCCTGGATGAATTTGATACGTTTGGGAGGTGGAGCTTGGTTGTGTGGAGGGAGAGGGTTGGTTGTGACGTTGGGTTTTTCAGGAGGCAAAATAACCTGTTTGTCAATGAGGTCTTGAATCTCATGACGTAATCTGAAGCATTGGTCTGTGTCATGACCGTGTTGTTGGTGATATGCACAGTATTTGGTTGGATTGTGAGAGGGAGGGAGTGGATTTGGCAATGGCCTCGGCTCCAGGGGCTTTAGATGCCCTTTCCTAATTAATACCCCTAGAGCCTTGGACAGGGGCATATATAATGGGGTGAAGGTTCTTTGGCCTCGGGGTTGGTATTTGGTGGTCTATATGTTACTTCCGAATGCACCGGAGAAAGGTGTAGCTGCCATGGGTCTTGGAGGGAGAATGGTGGTGACCATGCTTACTTCCGAAGTTCTTGTATTCGCAGCACTGCTTGTGCCTGCGTTGTTGTTGCGGTTGAAAGTTCTTCTGGGCTGCTCCTTGTCTTGGTCTATCAGACCCTGTCTCATTGCATCCTCAATTTGTACCCCCATCTCATGCAGATTTGAAAAGGTAGGAAAAGAGAGCACAATCATTTTCTGCATCAGTTTCGGCTGGAGATTGCGCACAATCATCCGAATTTGGTCCTTATCAGTGGGCCTTAGGGTCATCATTGAAGCCTTCGCCCTCCACCGAGTTACAAAATCCGAGAAACTCTCCTTAGGCTCCTGCTTTGTTGTTTCAAGATCACGGGTTGTAACCTCGATTTGAGTGTTGTAAGAGTATTGCGCAACGAAGGCCTCGGCCATTTCATCCCAACTCCGCTTGACATCGTCCTCTAATTTTGCGTACCAGATAGCGGCCACACCCGACAGGGTCCGGCCGAATAACGAAAGCTTCTGCGGTCTGGTGAGGCCCATCGGCCGTAATATATCTGAGAATAACCGGAGGTGGACCATGGGATCCCCAGATTTGTCGAAACGGTCGATTTGCGGCATTTTGAATCTATTTGGCAGCGTCACAGCCACGTCAGTATATCCGTCCTCGATATCCGGGATAGCTTTTACCCCTTGGGATTTCTTGAACAACTTCTCGAGCTTGCTCAATTTCAATGCTGTTGGGTCTACTTCGAACTCGAAGGGAGAGTCCGGGTGATTGATAGGTGTATATGCTTTGGATAATTGAGGTAGAATCGGGGGCGGAGCCTGCCCCGTTGGGATGTCTGTGTCCTCCTGGATGTTCTGGACATTCGGCAGGGTGTTTTGGATATTTGGTGTCTACTCGGGTAGCGGGACCCCTGGTGGGGGAGGAGTTTGCTGTGAGGCTGATGCTCCAGCTTGCTGCTGTAGCCGGATAATTAGCTCCGCCTACTGGGTCATAATTGTAGCCCGCTGTTTGGAGAATTCCGCTTGGCCGACAGCATCTTCCTGCATTTGCTTCATGCTCTCTTGAAGCTGACGCATCATTTCTTCCATCCCGGCCATACTCTGCTGATCTTGCTGACTAACTGGTATGTGTATCTCTGTGGCAGAAACTAAGACCTCGATCCGACTATCCACTGCTAGGGTAGACCACTGCTCTGGTAACCTCTGCTCAGACACACTGCGCTTTCTCGGCCTTCGTCTGATAACTGGGGGTAGAGAATGAAACACTGGTTGTCTGTCAACCAGATCCTCAGATCGATTGAGTCGGCGACCTCTTGTCCAGAGTGCTTGGGGAATATCTGCTTGGTTTAAAGCAATTGTGCTAAAACTACCTAGCAAAAAGATAAATAAACCAATAAGGAAATAAACAACCAGACAAACGGACAGCATAACAGCTTAAAATAAACACACAACACACAGTTGGGCACAATAACACACGGTCGATAAGCTGAATACACACTGTTCTTAAACATTGATTGTTATCCCCGAATCACTATCCTCGAAAACTGAATCTGATACCCGCAGATAACTGATTCCCAAAATACTGAATTGGTGCCTGTAGGCCTGATGCCCAAACTCGCAAACTGATACATGCATTCCCTGTAGAGACGCACTCTAAAAGCACATAACAGATAAGTGAGAGCCAAAACACCCCTATGTTGGGGTAGGGTTTCCCTGTCCTATTTTGTCAGGAGCTAGGATGTCACTACGCACGCAGCGGTTTCAAACAACCTATATCGGGTAAGCAACCTATCCAAGCTTGGAATGGTCACTACGGATTTCGATATGCATTAGGTCGAATGGTCAAAAAGGGTGCCCCGGTAAAATCGAGGTTTGTTTTCCCGTCGTGGCAGAGCCCGCAACTGGTCAGCCTTATGGAACGCTTCTCAAAGCATGCCTCCGGCAAACCGTTCAGGAATAGCATACGGCAAACACGGTGTCCTAGACGCACCAATGCAAATGCAATGCAAAGAAACACATAAGTGTAGTCAAAACCAGATATCATGAGTTCGAGTCAAGTTCTCTAATTCCCCAGTAGAGTCGCCAGAAACTGTAGACGTCCCCGAACGTCCCGAGAGGGAATCCCCCGTTTTGTTCATTTAGGCTCACTACAGTTCAGGACTCAATGTCACGGTCCTGTATCTAATCTCGCAAAGTGCAATGTAAGACCGATGAATTATCAAAGATTCCAAATCCGGCAAATCGTTTTTGGAAAACAGATTTTTTAGAAAGAAGTGCCAAACATGGACTGCTTTGCCAGATACAGAGTCGGCACCTAAATATTTTATTTTGGGGAAATTTAGGAAACCCTGACTCGTTGCCTAAGGCCATGTGTCCGTCATCACCAAAGTTGCCTCGGCTCGAGAACTTGGGTACGATTGGGGAAGGTCACTTCGTGAGCACCCCCGCTCGCCCGATCAAAGATCGGCCTCTACTAACCATGATATCTAGTTTTGAAAACATTATTCGTTCTTATTCCGGTTATTAGCCTAGATTTACTATGTGATGCACGCAGCATACAAGTATAGACTAGGTCGCCTGAATTGGAACAAAACATTTCATGTTTGTTTATTTTGAAAATGGTTTGATGGTGCTACCCGCAAGTAGGCTAAGACGTGGATTTGTCACCCTCAAGTGGGCTTAAGAAAACATGATTTTGCCACTCTCAAGTGGGCTTAAAACTTGCAATCGATGCATTGTTCCAATCCAAATAACCCAACATTCACCCACAGGCATTCAGGCAGGTATATCACATAAGCATATAGCCTCATGGTAAGCATGCTATCATGGCAGTCACTCACACACATGCAATGATGCTAAAGCGTAAATACTTACCGAGTACTCTAAGCCAAAACAGAAGCTATGTTAGAAATCCATGCATGATCCTAAATATGCTGAAATCCTAATGCAACACATACAGGAATGCAACTAAGATAGGCTCGGCTATTCTAAAGATGGCATGTGAAGATGCTACAACTAACAAGTATTCAACTCGGAATTGAAATACAATGCAGTTAGTATGATGCGCCGAGCCCGGTGCATGCAAGACAGATGAATGGATGCAAACATGCGAGCATAAGTATGCTAATTGAAACATGCCCTAATCTAACCATCATAAGCTGGTAAATAAAAGGGAGAAAGACGTCGGGTTGGAAGACATACATCACACACACGCACACTTATTACAACATTGTCCTCGCTCGGAGGGTCTGAATAAATAATATACAGTCCGAATAAATAATTAACTACTCTAGCTAATTAAATATTACAAAACCCTAATTAATTAACAAATTTAACTAGGAAAAGCAGGTAAACTAGCATGCAAATCTATGGACCGCCTCAGCTCTGTTCCGAATGATGAAAGATGCATGCTTGAGTCACCTTGCGCGGAAATCCATCGCGATACCCCAATTCGCCTCTGTTTGCAATTGATCCCAGAATACTGTGCAAAGCTCCAGATGGATGTTGATTTCTAATTTGCTGCAACAGAGAGCAAGAAAGGGGCATGGCAAAGTATTTTCACATATGTATGCACACCTCGATCCCCGTGCCACCAATCACACATCCCGATGCATGATGGCCGAGGAGTCGAATTGCACGACTCAATGTGAAATGAATGCACATGAAAACACAACAAGGCCTAGACTCCATCATGGGTAATCCGGAGTGTCGGCTACTGGGAATTGAGACACGATTCGTCACTTTGAGTACGAAACGCCCCTCGTTTCCCGTGTTTGGACTAAAACCCTGCTCCAAACACAATGTAATGAGATGGCATACACAATGCGACTAACATGCAACCTAGCATACACAATGCTATAGGCTAAAATGGCATACACAATGCACGTGACATAACATGGCATACACAATGCACTATCAAAGAGTATCATGCGCACATGAACTAAATGGCATATACAAATGCAAAATGGACTTAAACCAATGTGAGTGGACCTCAGCCACACCCACATCAGTGGCCATAAGATGGAAATGAGACAACCGAAATACATGCAAACATGCACGGATGCAAAGGACCGATCCTAAGGCATAACATGCAACTCTAACTAAGCATGGCAAAGAATGAAACATGGCATAAAGTGACACATGATACAGCTCTGAAACAGCATACACAATGGTCCCAAAACATGCAAATATGGCACACAATGCAAGCTAGGGGGTCCGGGTACCGAAACTAGTGAAGTGCGTTACACTAGAGGTACCCAAAGCAATGCACCAAAGGCAAAACCAACCCCAAACAGACCCTAGGCAGGTCTGAAACAGTGGGAAAATGGCCTAAAATGATGGCTCAGAATGCAACGAAATGAAGCTCATTCAATGGTCCGAAAATAAGGCATTTATGGACAACTCTCAAGCACACTTAAAGAGATGAAAACATGGCAATATGGCATTCAAACAAGCTCTGAAATATGATGTATAATAGGCCCAAAACATGAACACACCTCAGTATATGCATGGAATGGACCTCAAAACTCAAAGTTAAGCATGGGTATTGAACTACAAGCATGCAAAACCAACATCATTCAACCATGAGACCCAAAAACAGAGCTAGGGCAGTCCAAAATAAGCACAATATCAGTTTGAGGCATGGCCAAAAAGTGCTAACATGAAGGTCAACAAGGCATACAAAGAAAGCTAGTGAACCATGAGTTACGCTACAACTCTATGAAACATATGAAGGCTCACCAAACCAGCCAAAAACAAAATTATTCCATGCCAAAATATACCCAAATAACCACTGAAACTCAGTCAACGCATGCAAGAATGATGGGCTCCTTTGAAAGGCCAATAAGAGGGTTGTTCTACACATGCATCATGGACATACAAAATGGCAAAACCACCTCTGGAAATAGATTACGACAGTCCTAAAGCCCACCAAATAGGCCCTGAAATTGGTCTAGGAAGCATGCAATGAAAGGTCCCTTTGAAAGGCCTTGAATAGGATTGTTTTACACATGCATCATAGACACAAAATATGGCCAAAAGGGCTCTGGACAGAGTCAAGGCAGACCTTAAAACTCACAAAATAGGGCCTAAAATGTGACTTCACAATATGCAAAATGGAGCTCCTTTGGAAGGCCAACAAAGCTAGTAAAGAGAACAAGGGGTGAGAGCGTCACCCCTCTCTGATTTTGAGGCTCAAAACACATCTAAGCCATTGAAAATCCACTGGATTTCAGTGGCTAAAAGGCCAAACCAAGGCCAATGCAAATGCTCAAATGCATGGCTCAAAGCATGAGAAAATGAAGCATGGAAGGGGGTAGATGACCCCAAACAGAAAAGAGTCCTTAAACAAACATGTTTAGAAGATCAAAACAAGACTTTTTCCAGTTTATGCCGAAGTCCAAAAATGCTTGCAAATAGGGCTAAGTTATGAAGCAAAATAATGCAAAAATTGGGGAAATGAAGGCTTACCCTTGTAGAGCCGACCCTCAGCAACTTCTGGACCAAGATGGTGAACCTTCAACCTCTTCAAATCAGTTCCAAGATGATTGAATGGATGGTGGAGGTGTTGTGCTAGGAGGTGTAGTGTAAATGGCCAAGAATATTAGGATTTGAAGCTTGGAGAAGAGAGCTATGGAGGGAGAGATATATCTATCTCAGCCCAATGTTTCTAACCCTTGCAAATGGAGAGGGAAGGTTTGTTTTATAGAGGAAGAAGGCCAAGGCTTCTTGGAGAAGCCTCAAGGGAGGGTCAAAGCTTCTAAAAGAAGCTTAACCAAAAGGGTCAAGCTTCTCCTAGATGCTAAGCAAAAGGGTCAAGACTTGCTTAAGAAGACAAAAAGGAGGGTGAAATCTCAGAGAGTGGGTCAAATGCAACACAGCTGGCACAGCTGTGTTGCACTCAGGGAGACCAAAAAGTAGAAGATAGGCTGACCAGTTCAAGTGTTCGGCCGACCACTTGCCCTGGTCGGCCGACCAGGGTTCAAAAGGGTCAAGGTGAATTTCTGGTCGGCTATAGTAGAAAGGTGGACTCCTAGATGAGTAGAATACAGCTGTATGGTGGGAGACCAGAAATTGTGACCCAGGAGAGAGAAAAACCATCTTTTTAGCAAGATTCAAAAGGGTCAAGAAGAAATACTGGTCGGCCTACCCATATTGGTGACCTCCCAGATGAGTACAACACAATGGTGATATGGGAGACCAGAAATTATGGCCCAAAAGTGAGGGAGACCACCCCCCTAACAAGAAAATCGGGTGACGGAAAGAAAAGTGGTCTCCAAGAAGAAAAGGTGGTCTCCCACCATACCACCACCTTCCTAGCAATGAAAAAAGGGTCCCTGCCAAAAATGGACCAAGACGGATGCAAAACGAAGGTTCGGGAGCTAAAACGCGTTGTCCGGGACCCAAAAAACAAGCTATTAGGCACCAGAAGTGGCGTGCAACCACGAAGGTGGTCTCCTAGGCCACAGTGTCCCTCAAAAGAGAGGAAACAAGGTGTGTGCCAAAAACCGGAGCAAACGGAGGTAGTTAAGCGGTCCCGAACCGAGGCATATGGCCGACGGCTCCGAAAAACCGAAAACTGGTCTCCAAATGGGAAAAATGGCCTACGACCACGAAACGTAGCCTACGGCCACTGAGAGATGGTCCACGAGACCTCTCCCTCCCTTCGGGAAGAGAAAACAGAGAAAAAAGGACCCGGTTCGCAAACCGAGGCAAAGCACAAAAGAGCCCCGAAGTCCGGAGGCAAGGCTCGCAGCAGAGACTCTGAAACCTCAGAATGAGCACAATATGCGTCATCACCGAGCGCTCAGTCGGTGACGTCTGAGTCTTAAGATCGGTCAAAAATGGGGTGTCTATATTTACCGGCCTCACCCAGAGAGAAACGGACCTCCTTTCACACTTCACTAGGAGCAAACCGGTAGGGAGAGGAAACCTCTATCAAGGCGCTATGCTTTACCGGCTTAACCAAAAAGAAATAGACCTCCCAAACAACATACAAATAAAAGCACAACATGCCAACTACACAAACAAGTTCACGAGTGTAATACATACACTTAATCCAATTACCACAACGACGGTCACTATCAGTTAATTACATTAACTCATTTCCTTTAAAATGTGCTCTGCGCACCACCGTTTCACACGGGTTTTCCTTTATTTCAAAACATTCCTGAAAACAAAATACAGATTACCAAGCATCAAGGCTATAACTATCCAACAGCAGTCTTATCACATACACAACATTTATAAGCATTCCAGTTAACTTTTTAACAACATAGTCCATAATTCAACAACGAAATTGTCTATTCACAATGTCCACTTACAATTAACAACATATCATCCTACAATAGTACATGTAGCATTTATCTAGCAATAATCAGTTCTATCCTCCACCGATGGCCAAAGACAAAACTCTAGACGCCAATTACATAATCAAAGCAACAAATACACCCTTAGGTAATTTCATATCCCCGTTCATTCCAAACTCTCATGTTTTAATAAAAGGTAAACAGTCCCACTTTGTTTTGAAAACAAAACCTCACTACTCCAAATCCCCACATACACGGCCATAGCTAACAAAACTAGCATTGATTCAAACCCCAATTCTTTTTTCTTTTCTTTTCTTTTTTCTCTGTAGACAACTATAACATAATTCAATTTCTATTCAACATTAAGCTTTTTCTTCAACATTTCAAAATTTACAAATGAATTACCAAACCCTTCCAATCCCATATCCTAAACATTGTTTTTATAATCCAAAATCAACTATGAACATAACCTACAAACCCACCAATTTAAACCCAAACCAACCCATATGCTCTTTAACAAAATCAACTATAAAACTATGTTTTTAAATGCCATAAAACATACCATAAGTCTATCTATAACGAGGTATTGAAAAGAAGCTCTAGAATCTCTACCTCTTGTAGCGAATAGGAGAAAAGTCAAAAATCCATTGGCGACGAAAACACGATCTGCTCAAATTAAAATGACGCCCTCTGTCACAACCCAAACTCGTCCCTATAGATTTAGCGTCATAACCGGCCAGTAATCCTAGGATTACCAAAGGCCTCTGACTTGGATATCATATAATATAAGGGGCTGTGAAAGCAAATATATAAAACATACACAGTCCATAGAGTTGTGCAAACATGGGACAAAAATTAAAACTGATATACATTAGCCCATATATGACGTCATATACATCCATCCAACATTGTCATTATACACAAAAGAGAACAAAAGAATTGTTCACAAAACGGCAAAAGTCTTAAGCTTATGGCTTGGTTCACAAAACTCGACCACTAAACTTTTTCCGGAACCTCCTCGGGAGGCACATAGGTTGGCCGACAAAAGAGACTCCAGGCAATCATCACTGAGCCTGGTCACGCGCCTGGTCACCTACATACATAAATAATAGAGTGAGCTGGAGCCCAGTGAATAATAACAAAGTAAAGTTTTTAATGAATGATGTCCATAACAGATTGAGATTTCAATTCTCTTATCAAAACAGAAACATAGGCATGTTTATATCAGAAACAGAGTCATAATTATATTCATATTCCAATCATGCGTGGAATGTCCATTAGCATTAACATATCTCTTTGGTCAAGCATATCAAGTTCCATAATGGAACCTCCGGTACTGGGTGTCTTATCACATACGTAGGCCACGATATTGTTTCCCCCGGGCGAGGGCCTATGCCACAGTATTATTTCCCCTAGGCGAGGGCCTCATGATCATAAGTCACAGTATTATGTCCTCTAGGCGAGGGCCTCTGCTAAGGATACCACAAATACATCTCAAAGAATTAAATCATCATTCACTTATACAAAACATAGCGTTTCAAAAAACTGATCATTATATATTATCGGAAAATAATTATAGTCAAACATAACTTTACAGAGTTATTACTCACAGATAGCTTCAGTAGTAGAACAAAGGGATCAACCGCTCATGACGCATGACCTACACGATCATAACAGATACACATATTGAAACACACGCTTGGATAGTAATTAACTTATTTCATGTCGTTCTTAGTGTGTTTCTAAGTCTTATCTTCATTATTATATCTTAACTAGGGCTTAAGAATGCCTAGGACACAGTGAGGATGCCAAAACATGCTGTTCAACACTTAGTCAAATTTGCTAAAAATGGGGTCCTCGCTCGAGCACCACTTCCTTCGCTTGAACGAAGGGTCAAAAATATGAGTGGTTGGTCGAGCGCAACTTCCTTCACTCAAACAGTCTGTACACTCTGTAAAAGTACTGGTTGTGTGAATTCTCCCATCGACGGTCGCTAGAGCGTGAGATTGAGGTCTTCGCTCGAGCGCAACTCTTGTCGCTCGAGTGGTCTGCAAAATGTGTAAACTTCTGGGAGCATGCAATTTACACTCGAGCCAACGTTTTCTCGCTTGAGCGGAAGTGCGAAATACAGAGTGGTCACTTGAACGTAGAATCTGTCGCTCGAGCAAATGAGCAGAATTCTAGAATTTCCAAATTTGCTCCCAAGCTCACAACTTGAATTCAAAGCCTTAAAATGCAACCTTTGGGGCCCAAAACTTGAGAAAACATGTCTAAACTTGTAAAACATTAAGAATTCAAAATCATTTCGCAAAATCAAAGCCCAAAAGTATGCCAATTGTATAAAATCAAACTTGGTATTTCATGAACATAACATGTATAAAGTATCTTGGCTTCAAAACTTTCAAAACTTGTTCAAATGAGGTGTTAAGCACAAAAACATGTTGAATTCTTAAAACAAAGGCAAAAGGAGCACATGCACGTGAGAATTCTTTGAAATCATACTCAAATTGTGGTGAAATGAACATGCATGGATGATATGATCCTCCTACTAAGCCATTAGCTCATTTCTTGTATAACTCAACTTAACCCTCTAAGTGTTGATGATTTCTTACCTCAACTTCTCAATTAAGCTCTACATGGTGACTTCACTAAGATTCCCAAGCCAAATCTTGAATTCAAAGCTAATTCCTTTGTTTGATCTCAATTTCCTTAGTCCCTCTTCCTCTCTCACATTTGATAGGATCAAAGCTGATGATATGAGGGTGTAATGGTAGTTCTAGCAACAAATTAGCCTTATATAGACTCCACTAATTAAACTAATCAATGTATAATTAATTAATCTAATTATTTGATTCCGAATCAAATTTCAATTATACCCACCATAAATTTGTAAAAATTCCAAATAACACATAACCCTAGTCAATTTCGTAATCGGATGCCGATAAGGCTTTCAATTCACAAAACAGAATAGAAATGCAAACAGATATGTCCACGATAGACATATAGAAACTCAAATAATGCAACACATGTAATTAAGTCAGAATTTCATTGTAATTACTTCTTAGGCATATTTAATCATGGATTAAAGGCTAATTATAGGTCGGGGTTGTTACACCCTCTACGTTTTGATCAATAGGACTAAGGGTAGAAAATGGGTATAACTAGATGAAACCTAAGATTTTAGGTCAAAGAAACCCTAAAATGGAGGAAAGAGGAAAAGAGAAGAGAGAGAAAAGTAGAAAAAAAGTGACTTTTTCAGCGCACTACCAGCTTATATACGTGCAGATCAGTTGAGCGCAAGAGACACCACTCGAGCGATCAGACACAAAAAGTAAGATCGCTCGAGTGAACAAAGTGACTCCTCGAGCGAAGAATACAAACTCCTAGAAGTTTTGCAGACAAAAGACCACCGCTCGAGCGCAAGAAGGACTACTCGAGTGAAGAATGCTACTTCTCAGTATCTCTGCAGGCCTACAAAAGTACTGAGAGTTTTCAAGAACCACTCAAGCGAAGAGGCCAAAATCTAGGCAACAACAGTTTTGAAAAACAAGATACTTACCTGTTCCAAACACCACCAAGACATTCCATTAACCAAACTCAATGAAGTAGAGGATGAATAAGACATGAACAACCATATAAGACAATGAAACCCGGATCTAGAACATCAAATGAGTCGGGTCTAAACCAAAATCGCTATATGATTTGTTGTCCTTCACAAGTTTGAACGTATCATTGCTAGTTTCTAAATTAATTTAGTTTGCATGGTTGGATTTGAAAATATTTTGGGAGTTACATAGACGATTAAATGTGATTTTTGATGATCCATATTTGATTCATTTTTATATGATATCAAAAACAAGAATTATAACTTTCTTTTGTTTAAGTTATGATAATTAGCCATGTGGGTTTTGTGTTTCAATTGCATCGAATTATATATTATGATTATGACTATTGTTTTCTTTATATAAGGATATGCTTTCTTTTTCACCCACTATAGGTTTCCTATTCTAACCATTGAAACAAAGAACTATGTAACTTGAACGTTATTAATTAGCTAATTTTACACCAAACCTGTCCTTTTATTCGCTAATACCGTACTAGAGTAATTAAATTGCTTTTTAGGATATCTATTTTGATTGAACATGTATAGAGTTATTCAATTATGATATTTTGGAGGAGTCGAAGATTTCTTATAATAAGACATGGGTCACAATTTTTTATATATAGGTCACAAAATTAATTTAATCTTTAAGTGTCGTGGGTTTTTTTTCCAGAGAAAGAAAATTTGACATTTTATGACTTTCTTATCTTTTCGTTTACTAGCTGGACTCAATTTGCCACCCTCAATAAAAAAGAGTTATTTACTTATTCAAAAAGTTTCTTTGTTGTTATTTTAATATTTTTGTGGTAATTATAGTTAATTTATCTATATTGAGCTTGCATATAGTTGCTACACAAAATTGAAATGAGTGGCAAGCAGGGCCGGCCCTGAGACTTAGGGGGCCCAAGGCGACCTTCGGAAATGGGGCCTTTCTTACATTGAAAAAAAAAAGTTGATGGATAAAACGAGAAGTTACAATAACTTTTTTATTTGTTTGTAGTCACAAAAAAATTTACTTATAACAACTTCTTCATCAACCAAACATGAACTTTCTATTTGTTTCTTGCAACCAAAAAATTTATCAAGCGCTCCCGATTGAGATTGAATTAAATTTTATAATTTTTACTTCTTTTTCCTTTTTTCACATCCAGAAATATACTTCCTAGGAGGCATGACTACTCTATATAATCACAAATCCACAATTTTTCTAATTTTCTAATTTTCAAAAATTTTCTAATGTTTATACTTCCAGAAATTTTCTAATTTTCTAATGTTTATTTTCTTTCAGTGACCTACATTCTTAGCCTTAGGGTGGGTATTATAAATTATAATGTGTTTCTTGTTTTTGGGCCCATGTCAGTTTGGCCTCTAATCTGTCATGATATATTTTGTTTTTTTTGGGCCCTATATACAATTGGGCTAATAGTATTTGGATTTTTTTTTTTTTATATCTAAAACATAAAATCATATTTTGGGGCCCTATTTTCAGCCCAAATTTGGGGGCCCAAGGCGCAGGCCTCTTTGGCCTGCCCTCAGGGCCAGGCCTGGTGGCAAGATGAATCCATAAGTTAATCACTCTCTATTAGCTTTAGCTTTTAGAGTACTAGTTGTTTGATTACATGGTGATAGTGCAAGTAGAATCTTTATGAATTTGAATTCCTAAATCCGTAAGTTAATCACTCTCTATTAGCTTTAGCTTTTAGAGTACTAGTTGTTTGATTACATGGTGATAGAGTAAGTCAGATCTTTATCGATTTGAATTCCTTCCCTGGACCCTAGTTAGGTATATCTCTTTTGTGAATTATGTTACATGGACTCCAGTATAGATGTCGGGTGTATGGATGCATTTCTAGGGATCTAAATCACAAATTTAAAGGTATACGGACTCGGCATAAAAATGGTCATATTTATATATTTTAAGTTGTTTATGTGAGATAAAATGATGTTATATATAGCATACATTGTCAAAAAGGTGTTTTACGCCTTTTATAGCTATTATACAACAATATATATACATAATGATAGTGTTAAATACAAATATTATTAAATATCCAAGTGTCTGATAGAAAGTATGAGACACAAAACACACACCCTTGTCAAAGTGTCGGGTGTCTAACACGAGTGTTTGATTAGTTTTAAGAGTCTAGGAAACATAGATGTGCATGCCTCACTCGTGAGGAGTATGGTAAAGTTTGAGGGGCACACGATGAAATCAATATATGAATCACATCATTCTCTATGGCTTAAACTTTTAGGGTAACCGGTTTTTAATATTAGTTACTTTATTATCTCTTATCAAGATTGCACCTTGCATGAATTTCCTGAAGATATATAAGATGCTATTTCTAGACTTTCTAATTGAAATTCTTCCAAACCTGTCCTTTTATTCGCTAATAAGATGCTATTTCATCCGCCTTTTCTACAAAGGTAAATGTTTTCTCCATTTATATTTTGCAAAATATTATTTTCTTTTAATAGGCAATATCAATTTATAAAAGTGTGTTTACTAAATTGCAAATATGTTAACGATGGGAGACCATTTTGGCAATACATAGTTAGTTCTTCAACTGGCTGTTCAGATTCTTAATATTGTGAGGAGTTGTACAATTATTATACTACTGAAAAGGTTAGCTTTGAGGCACTGATTGGTTACAATTGTTTTGGGGTTATTGAATGCATTTTTTTCCCCTTGGTATGAAAAGTAAGGTAAATGCTTTCAAAATGCTAACCAAACCTTGTCTGATATATTTATTGACACTTATAACTACAGATCACATTACCATCTGACTTTTAAGTTAATTTTCATTTGTTTCTATCCAAAGGCATGGCATCTTTGTGATCTGGAAGCGGAAAAAGTATTTAAGACCCTAAGGAATGCAGGTGTAAATTTGGTTGTTGTGTCAAACTTTGACACTCTATTGAGGCTTGTTTTGCGGGCTCTGAATTGTGATTACTGGTTTGATGCTGTGGCAGTATCGACTGAAGTAAGTATTGATCTATTTATTTTTTCCTTTCATTCTTCCTATGGCATCGTTCAATTTCTCTTTTTCCCTATGAACAGGTTGACGCAGAGAAACCAAATCCCACCATATTTATAAAAGCTTGTGAGTCATTGGGAGTAAAGCCTGAGGATGCTGTTCATGTGGGGGATGGTCGTAGAAATGATATATAGGGTGCCAGAGATGCAGGTTGTGATGCTTGGCTATGGAGAAGTGTCACACCCCGACTTTTATTACCCGAGTTCATTACCAAATCCTTTATATTATTACCATTTCAAGTCATTTCATCCATCCGAAACATAAACAAAGAATAAATAATAGCATTCCCTCACGACAATGATGATGATATAAATAAGACATGGTATAATACCCTTAGGCTTACATTGAATAACAATAAATATAAACAAAAGGGATTTACCCTTATACAATACGTCGCACTCGGTCAACAATAAAAAGGTCCCCGTAGCCAACAAAGTAAAAGACTTCAAGTCCCAAACAATCTTCTAGCCTTGTACCTGAAAAGTTTGTCAACACGTGGGATGAGCATTAAGCCAGTAGAGATCCAAAAGATCCTAACCAATCACAACATATAGCTAGAAATGAACATGCATACACCACGCTATACCATATAAGTAAGGTGACAGTTAATATTTAAAAGTATACTCGTATAAATATGTTTTCCCAAAAAGTTCCTCTTGATACAACACGGCATAAAAATCATTTATTCTCTTCTAAATTCTCGTTTTGCTTCCAAAAACATTTCAAAACCCCGTTCCTCTTTTAATAAAACGTTACACGCTAACATAAAAGAACCTCATTTAAACATCCGTTCTGAAAACACAACCCCACATGCAAGTCATAACCCAACTCCACATCTCAATACAATTTATGCATCTACGCACCAATCCATCAACTATCTTCCATGGTGTAGCTTGCTTTTCGTTGCTCCTCGGAGGGGTTAATCTTCTCGGATACGATAGCCCTACAGTTCGGACTCTCGTGGTTCTGATTATGGTTTCACAAATGCGATGTAAAACAGATAAACATAAATGAGTCCAACTTCGGCAAATCTTTAGAAAATTCATTTATCGTTTGGAGATGCCAAAAATAGACTGCATTGGCAGATTACAGAGTCGCCACCTAAATATTTTTGAGAAATTTAAGAAACCTGTGACTTATACCAAAGGCCACTTGTCCGTCATCACCAAAATATCTCGACTCGGGAACTTAGATATGAGAGGGGAAGGTCATGAATTGAGCACCCCACTCACCCGATCAAAGATCAGCCTCTACTAATCATGATGTGTTTTTTATATACAGTATATGCTCTTATTCCGATTATTAATGCTATCATTACTACGTGAGGCACACAAGTATAGACTACTTCACAAAATTTGGAATGCTTTGAGTTTATGTACGTTTTGAAAAGGATTTTGAATATGCACCACTTAAAAAAATGAGCTACTATGTACAGTTAATCAAATCATCCAAATTTAAGCAATTAGCCTTCATCCACAAGCATTCAAGAGATATATCAACTAAGCACTTAGCCTCATGGTAACATGCTTGATATGGCAACACGAACATATATGCAATATGCTAAAGCAAGAAATGCTCACCTAGTACTCAACCGAGGCAAGCCAAAATAGAAGAAAAATAGTTAGAAAAATGCATGATCCTAACAATGCGAATGACTAATGCGACATATACAACATGCAATTAATAGGCTCGGCTACTAGTGTGGCATGTGAGTCAATTCAAGGCATGCGATAAAGCACGTATTCGAGTAAGGAATGTGAAATTGACATTGATTAGTATGATGAGCCGAACCCTTATGTATGCAAAACTAATGGATGCGAGTCATGGAAAATGTTAAGGAAAATATGATGCTATACAACCATTGTAAGCGGAAAAATAAAAGGGAGAAAGAAATGGGGGTTGGAAGACATACACAAATTATTACATATTTGCCCTAGCGCAAGAGGGTTTGAATGTCCAAGTGTCCAAATCAACTACTTATTACAAATCTGAATGAATAATAAATAAAGAACTATCTAATTCTTATTACAACAATAATATTACAACAAGAATATGTAAAGCATGCACAAGGATCCCACATGCGTTGATGAAGACGACCCTCAAAAATTGCTCTACCTGCCTCCTGGGAAACTATTTTGTTTCACCATCAGCCACTGCTCTCTGTTTCAACGAAAAGTGCTATGTTTACCATACATTGGAGCCCAGTCGGCCCACAATGAGACCCAGTTGAGCCCAAAAAAATTCGGTTGTGCCCTTTTTTTTTTTGCAAAAAATTATTTTTGTACTCTGAGGTGAAAACAGTGCAGACAGAGTAATTCTAAGCAATGTTTAACCTTTTTACCCTTCTCTATCATGGAGATACTCAAGAGAAGAGCGGGTTCAGTTCCCAAACCATCAATGGTCACAAGTTGATTGTGTGATGATTTCGGACACGATAGAACAAAAAGTTAATGAATGCAATGAAGGACAAGCAACACCTCTTTCCTATCATGAAGTTAATTCAAGAAGGAAGGTAGACACACCCCAAGAATCATCAAACATCACGAATTAGTATGTGATGACTCTAGAAGCGATGGATTCGGTATAACGTCCGACTGAATCCGACCAATTTTCTTAGTTTTTTTTTATGTCGGTTTTAATCCAATTTTAAGCCGATTTTATTAGCCTTTTTTCATCTTACCTCTCAATTTCTTAACTTTTAGTCCATTTTGCCCAAATGTGATATTTACGTCCACTAAATGAAGAGAAGTGTCAAACAAGAAGTGCTCCTTAGCATGAGAGAGATGTGATGACTTGGTAATGAACCACCAAAGAGATTAAACCATTAAGTATGTAAAGTCTCTTTCTCATGCTTTGAACAACAATCAATTGTTTGAAACAACTCTTAAGCAAAGAAAACCAAGAAAGGAGGGAGGTTGTAGAGACGATTATGCAAAATTGATTATTACAAAAGTGAGACTATTGGCAAGAAAACTAGGTAAAGAAAACATTCAACTCAATTGAATTGGTGTCTAAGGCCTAAACAACCAAACCCACGAGGATTTACAATACTACAAACATGATATTCAAAGCATAAACTATTTAAATGATTTAAACAACCCCTAAAATGCAAAAAAATAGTACCCAAAATCATGTTTAAAAGAGCACAGAAGATAGCTAAAAACAAGAGGATACAAAGCTAGTAAGCAAGCTTAAGGAGGGGTGGCCAACCCCTCTACTGTAAGACTTCTAAATCATGTTTTCCAGCCTTTTAAAACTCTGAAAATCAGTATTTAAACCAAAGAAAAGAGTGGGAAAACAGAGGGTATGAGCTATAGGATAAGGTTCAAGAAAGGGTAAGTAGCCTCTCCATCTTTGATAGCTCTTTAACCCCAAGTTTCAGCACTTGGAATGGATCCAAAACAACATGAAAACACAAGAAAAAGATAGATAAAGATTGAAATGAAAGCAAGGAAGAAGGTGGCGAGCTTATATCTCTTGAAAAGAGAATGTTTTTGTTGTAAACCAAACTTGATCCTATGGCACTCTTAAGTTTGAATTATGGTATCAAAGTCTCAACCAAAGCTCTAAGTCCAAGCTTTAAGGGTGTATATGGTGTATGTATATAGTTTAAGGATGATAGGATAGCACAAATGTGACTTGCAAGAGAAGAAGGAGCTCTCAAAGGTCTTTTCAACTTTTTGAAATTTTTCTAACCCTCAAAACAAAGGTCTGAGCTCATATTTATAGAATTTGAGGTAAATAGGTCATAAATATCTTCAAAAATAGACAGCTGGCGGATTCCCGCCCAAAACAGTGTTTACTGCCCAAAAGGCACGGCAAAATCCTAATGGCCACGGCCGGCCCCAAATGAGGCACGACCAGGTCCTAATGTGGCTCCCCTTCCCCATAATTTCAAGTTTCAATGCAGGTTGGCACAGTGCTCAAAAATGGTTTTTTGAGGTAAAAACATTGTGGGTATGGAAGGTTGGGATTGTTTAGAGCTCAAATTCAGATTCCTTCATTGAGAAATCAAACCACTTACACAATGTAACTTTCATCATTGAGTGCCCAGAATAAAGCGCCCAAGTCTTGCGGGTGGTCAAAAATGGAGTGTCTACACCTGGCCATAGGCCCAAGGGCAAAAGACAACCGCGACACGAAAACTGATAACACATATATCCAAAAATAAATAACCGAGAGTAATACATACTACCAATTCCATCTCCACCGACATATAGCACGGACGACAAATTCCACAATACAGATAACACATAATATTTTATCGGCCTCACCCAAAAGGGATGGCCCTTCAAGTCATACTTTACCAGGCGCAAACCGGATGGGACGAAGAACCTATCACAAGGCACCACGCATTGCCGGCTCAGCTACGACGGGAAACGGACCCCTCTTTCACACTTTACCAGGCGCAAACCGGAAGGGACGAGAAAACCTCTGTCAAGGCGCCACGCTTTGCTGGCTCAATATGGTGGGAAATGGACCTCCAAACAACATCACAATAAAACCATAACACGCTTACCAACATAAATAATACACGGTTGTAATATATACACCTAGTCCAATTATCACAACCACGACTATTAACAGTTAAATATATTACCCCACTTCTTTCAAAATGTGCTCCATGCACCACCATTCAACAACGGGTTTTTCCTACATTTTCAAAATGTTTCCAAAACACAATACGAATTACTAAACACAAAAACCATAACAATCCAACAATAATCTTATAACATGACCACATCCACCAGCATTCCAATTCCTTTCTAACAACATAATCCATAACTCAATAATGGAATTGTCTATTCACAATGTCCATTTACAATCAACAACATATCATTCTACATTGCACAACCCATCCTACAATAGTACTTATAGCATATATCTAGTAGCAATCAATACCATCCTCCATCAAAGGCCAATGACAAAACTCTAGATGCCAATTACGTAATCAAAACAATACATACACCTGTAGGTATTTTCATACCCCTGTTTGTTCCAAACTCTCAAGTTTAATCAAAGAGGTAATTAATCACACTTTATTTTGAAAACAAATCCTCACTACTCCAAATCCCAACATACTCAACACTTGCCAACACCCAATAACATTAATCCAAAACCCCAAGATTTATAAACAACCACAACATAACCCAACTTCAATTCAACATTAAGCTTTTCCTTTAACATTTTGAAATTTACGAATGAAATACCAAACCCTTCCAACCCTATATCCTAAACATGCTTTTACAATCCATAATCAACTATAAACATAATCCATAAACCCACCAATTTAAACCCAAACTAACCCATATACTTTTTTAACAAAATCAACTACAAAACTATGTTTTAAAATGCCATAAAAAGTACCACAGGTCTACCTATAGCGAGGTATTAAAAAGAAGCTTTAGAATCCCTACCTCTTGAAGCGAAGAGGAGAAAAACTGAAAATCCACCAGCGACGAAAACACGATCTGCTCAGATTAAAACGACGCCCTCGCCATCTTCTACGTTTTAATCTATTGGACTAGGGGTAGAAAATGGGTGTAACTAGATGAAACCCAAGCTTTTAGGTTGAAGAAACCCAAAAATGATGAAGAGAGAGAGAGAGAAAGAGAGAGAGAGAGAGAGAGAGAGAGAGAGAGAGGGAACCAGAAAAGTGATATTTTCCACGCATAGACGACTTTTATACATTGACCATCGCGGGCGTGGTAAGCCACCTACATTGGTCGTGGGCACAACTAGCTAGACTGGAAGTGCAACCTGTCATACCATGGCCTAGCTCTCGGCCCCTCGCAGGCCACGCACTTTCCTCCTAGCCAACGGACCTGAAGCATACATTCGGTCGCACCCGGTCACGGCCCCTCAAGGGCGTGACCTCCACCCTCCCCTATCGCGGTCGCGAATCCTCCCAACCAATAGACCTGAAGCACACATTCAATCACACCCAGTCGCGGCCCCTCGCGGGCGTGACTTCCACCCTCTCCCTTCGCAGCCGTAAATGCCCTAGTCGTAGGCCCAAACAGGCTTTTCCCGCAAAATTGGGTTGTTGCTCCGTAGCCAACCGAAGCCCAACCAGGGTCTAAACCACCTCGACAAAGCCAAAAACACCTAGGACAATCCCGTATCCCATCCAAGAGAAATAAAATAGATCAACCCCAGACTCGAGCCACTACATGAAGTGATATACATTCCTTCAATGAGGTATTAATATGTTCACTTACATTGCTTTCTAACAAACTGCGTGAGCTACATGCCTTTGTGCTATGCATCTATGTGTGTGTGTGTGTGTGTGTGTGTGTGTGTACAGTTAGCAACTATTTTATGTTGACTTGTTATAGCTTTAGAATTCAATATGCTTTTGTTGCATTTATGTATTATTCAATAGCTAAAGACCCACTAACCCCTTGAGGGAGATCACTTCAAACTCTAAAGCTACATGATTATTTTATTTCTTTTTGGATTGAGAACTGTCACTTGGATGAAATGGTAAACTTTTATGTGGCTATGTTATACATATATTTTTGTAAGTTGTATTGGGCTAGATAGAGCTGAATAATACTAATACAAAAACATGATAAGCTACTATTTTATTTCATATTCTATTATGGAGCACAGTGTTGTACCAAAATAAGAGAGGATATCTCATTGAATGTAAGTGTTGTTAGTAACATGTCCTGTACATGTTCAACATAGATAGGAAAATTTATCCCAGGGTTGTTTGGGGTTCTTATGTGGTCTCACTGAAAGTGAGGTCAAGGGGTTACTTATAATAAAATAAAATAAAATAAAATAAGAGAAGACAAATTTATCAGAATCAAGTGTAGATTTAGGCTTTGTGCCAAAGTGTATTCTCTCCAACTCTTATAGTGGAGGTTGCGGGTTCGAGGGGGTGATCCCCTTTCCCCTTAGATTAGGCTAGTGTAGGTTCTAATGAGTAGAAAAAGAAAGAAACAAAAATGAAAAATGAAAAAAATGTGGATCTAAGCCATTATAAAAAAGAAATATTTGGAAAATAGTTGTGAGGATACAATATGTATCATGTTTTATGATGGAGAATTATGGTGACGAAATTTTTCAATGTGGTGAACTTTTGTTTGAACGAGTGGTCTATGGTCTAAAAGAGTTGCTTATGTTTGACTAGGCTATTTGTTTACAAGGTGTACGTGTAACGCCCTCAAAAATAAACCCACAATATACAATATTATCATGCATTAATAAAAGAAAACATTTTATTATTTCAATCATCAGAGTCTTACGGAATAAAATACCATAGCAAATGCCCTACGGGCTTACATCTTGCCAAGCCAACACTTGGACACAATTCACTGAGTTCTAACTCAAAAACAGATAAAGCCCTAGGCTTGAAAGATTACATTATTCAAATAAAAATAAATAAACAAATCTTCAAGTCCAATCCTCACAAGTTAAGTCCTTGGAGGGAGTGAACCACCTGAACCTGAAAAATAAAGTTCCCATATAGGGTGAGCCACAGCCCAGTAGAGAAATACTAAACCAAGCATAAGAATTAACTAAAGTATTAGCATCTGATACATGGTTAACACACTATAATCAAGTTACAATATTCATGACACGAATGTCTACACTGCCTATGACACACTGTCTATGGCACATTTTACTTTCCACTTATGGCTCAGAACCTAGCCAAATAACTCAACAGGTTTCATCTTTTATTACCATTACTTCCAATTCAACAGGAATAACAATTCAAGTTAGACCTAATCATAACAAATACACATGTTGGTATTGTATCAATCATAATCAATTCACTTCCATACTTCCCAACTGATACACATTTTAGTGATGTATCATATCAACAATAAATAGACATATATCTATTAATCAATAAGCACACATAAGAGTGATGCTACTGGAGTCCATCCCCTATCTTCTCCCAATAAATCCGGTTTAGAGGTCCATCCCCTATCTTCCCCTAAACCGTGGAGTTCATCCCCTATCTCCTCCAAAACCAAATGCATATGCAATGAAACACATAATTGCCATATACAACACATAATTAATACACAAATGTTCTGTATTAACTCAACGGTCAAACAATTGACCCAATTCCAGTTATACCTAAGCCGCATGCAAGGTCTACAACAATCCATGGCTATCCTCCACCGATAGCCCAAAACAGTTATTTCTAAACAAGAAATAAATACATCAATGAATGTAAATTTAACATTCCCAATTCCATGAATTAAACCAAATTCCACATTATTCCTTTAAATTAATTATACAAATTAATCTAAACCAAAACCCTAAGGTTTCCTCCAAAATTGCCAAACTACCCCCACATACCAAAATTACCAAACTACCGCCCCACATACCAAAATACCAACACTTAGGATTAAAGCGTATAAATGGAGTAGGAAATCCCTACCTCGAAGATATAACTCAGAAGGAAGAAGATGAAGATGATGCCCAAACTTCAAAGTGCTCCAAATCAAGAATTTCTCAGATTAAATGGAAGCCCTTACTCCCCTCTATCTTATTTGTAAAGCAACTAGGGCAAAAACCCACCCTAACTAGATCAAACCTAGGAGAGAAGGTGTTTAGAGAAAGAGAGAACTCGGAAATTAGGGTTTTTGGATCAAAAGGGGCTGAAAAACTGTTTTAAAATACGTTGCTGCGTATTTATACCTGATAGGCTCGCTCGAGCGAAGACCTGGTCGCTCGAGCGACCAGACACATAAAAGCCTCGCTCGAGCGAATAAATGCTCGCTCGAGCGAATAACAAACCAGCTCGCTCGAGCGAAGAAAGCTCGCTCGAGCCCACAAACACTGCTTTCAGGTCTAAGTACTGGACGCGAAGCTCGCTCGAGCGAAGGGACCCTGGCTCGAGCGAAGGACCAAAATCAAAGACCTCGCTCGAGCGAAGAAGAGCTCGCTCGAGCGACCAACCCAAAAACTGAACATGAACTCTTGGTTTCAAACCCAACCAACCTGTAAACAACCTGCCCAACAAATCCTATAACTCAAAACTGAAGAATTAAAGGACAACAACAACAACAATATGATAATATAATCTACGGAACATAAGTCCGGATACAATAATCAAATGGGAAAAGACCGGGGTCGCTATAGTACGTGGTGTATGTTGAGATTCACAAGGCTACTACTGAACATTCATTGTTTCTAAATTATACTCAACTTTCAACGAGGTATTTTGGTTGCTTCATTTGGAATTGGTTCAAGTTAAAATATGTATATTTTCAAGTTTACGCAACCAAGTTGCTAAATTGGGAATGGATACAGGAATGAATTACGATGCTAAAGGTTAGATACAATAATGATCTCATTGCATTTCCTGATGTAGGTTGCTCAAAGGATTGGAGTCTAGGTTTGAATAGGAGGACGATTATGCCCTTGTAACAACTTGACGAGTGCCTTCTTTCATTGTATATATAGAGAGGCTTCTCACTGAGTCTCTCTTCCTAACCAGTCATATATATTCTACTCTTCTATAACCAAACACACATTAGTGTGCACTAATTAGGTGTTTTTTTTTTCTTATAATCTATATGAGAGAGATTAGAGATGAGGGAACACAGTTCTTTTAACTGTAGAATAAACGGCAATAAAAGAACATTTGTAGTTATTTTTTTTTTTGTTTTTCATGTGAAAATTGTTTTATTGTTCTATGTCAAAATGCTATTCTCTCTTTCTCTCTATATATATACTAATAGTATATATACGTGTGCAATTCAAAAATAATAATAATATAAGAATAATGACAAAGAAGAATGCACTCAAATTATGTATTGCTTAAGTGGTAAGAGTTTTTTTTACCGAACTTATGATCTTAGTTTCAAGCCTTGTTACTCTCTTAACATTAATTTTACACAAAAACCAACTATAGGAGGTATTTTAGGAAAACTTGAAATATGAGACATTTTTCGTCAACACCATCTTATTAAGGCTTCACGTATATAAATAAATAAATAAATGAAAGTTTCTTTCTCGCAAAATAGCTTTAATTAGATAGATAATTAATGTTCACATCAGTATCTCAAAGGCTTCCATCACCCCTAAGGGCCTCAATAGCCCACAAATGAGAGGTGGTGTCCTACTTGCAACAACCTACCCCACCCAAACCAAACTTGGCAAACTCGTCGGCTAGTGTTTAGGCTAAAATGACGGTCACAAATTCAAAACATCTACAATGAGGACTTCCAGATCTTGATGAACACCATCTTGATGAGATTTTGGGCGTCTCCATCAAACATGATTGTTTGGATTTGGGAATCTTTGGCTAAGAGGACTGCCTCTTGAAGCGCCAAACCTTCAACCATTTAAGTTGATATGGTTCTCTATTCTCAATAATCAAGCTTTAACAAGCTTGCCAGCACAAACTCCCACACTTTTCTTTTTTAACATCACAACCATGCTACATCAAAATTCACCTTCACCCATCCATCCTCTTGGGCTTTGCATCCACTATGTAGCTCAACTTCAACCCCCACCATTTTCCTCCAACTTTGTTTTTAGCCTCCACTTGAGCCTATAAAAATTCATTGGCCCTAGCTATGGCATGTTGCATAACTTGTATAGGATCGCATTGTTCATTTTGAAATATACATTCATCTCTACCCCCTTCAAATTCCCCAAACAATGGATGCAAGGTAAGCCATTGCTCGTTGTACCTCTAGCACAGCTTTGTACTCCACTAAAATTTGCTTTCACCAATGATAAAAGGATCTGCAATTCATGCCCCAAACATCTCGCCAAAGTAAAGAGGCAAATCACACTACCCAAGCAAATGGGCATTAGACTAGCAAATGCATAATTGTTTTTAATTACTCTGCCACAAGGCCCCTCTAACAGGAACAATATCCCATACACATTTCCAAAGAAAATGTTCAATTTTGCCCAAAAACTATTTTAAAAAACATTTATGTTCATCCCAGTCACTACATTCCCCTTCCCTATTTAAACTATTACATTTCAGCGTGATTACTGCTTCGTACCTCAAATTTATAGTGTAGATTCTAGATGGGTATAGGCTAGACTAGCTTATCCTAAGTAGCCACCATAGGCAATGGCATTCCTAGGATCAAATCAATGTCATTGGTTTGGAAAGCATCACGTGTTACCTCCCTTCGCCATTCATTCCTGATCTTATTAATGAAGTGGCACAATGATGACCCTTGAAAATATTTAGCTTGGTGGACTGTAGCAACCAAACTATTGTTATCCTGGATTAACCACCTCTTTTTGCTTGGTAAGCATTACCAAATTAAAATCCACTAAATCCTAGATTTCGAATCCCCTTCTATATTTTTCGTCAACTTGCTCCATCTCAGCCAATGGATTCGACGTTCATCCCTTACTTGTCCCACCAATACGCTGCCATAGAAGAAGTAAGAAACTTACACAAAAAGATGGACAGTTTGAAGCAGCCCATAGGATACGTTGGTAAAGTAGAAGCCACGAATTTGACTATCAACTCCCTTTCGGCTGGAGACAGAAAACATTGTTTCCAACCCACTAAATGCGATTGAAACCTCTCCTTGATGTAGTTGAAGAGCTCCACGTTAGATTTACCAAAGTCTATAGGAAATCCAAAATACTTGTCCAATTTAGCCTTCCTAGGAATGTTCAATACTTCTTGTACTTCCCTATGACTCTTTTAGGGTGTTTTTACTGAAAAACAAAGCCGACTTGTTATTATTTATCATTAAACCCAAAGATCTCCTTAATTTTGTAAGCATCACCCTCATTAGCTTCGTAGAAGAGTAATGTGTCATCCGCGAATAATAGGTGGCTTATAATCCAAATATATACAAGTTGTATTTGATGATTTTATCCCTATGATGGAGGATTCACTCCACAATGGCTTAAAAAAGTACGGGGAAATGTATCAATAGTGAATAGTTTGTCAATCATTTTATCATAGTGATTGTGGGACTGGGTAATAATTTGTTGGTTTCTAGGTTATATGTGATATTTACATACTCTAATTGGAGTGAAAACGAGTAGCAAACAAATTAATCAAATCCATTAGTGGGACAAAGTGACCCAAAACAACTTTTTAAGAAAGTTTGTCATAACGGACTCATTCAATTCAATGTCTGAAGCTTGCAACATATTATTAAAACCCAAAAGGACCTAGCCAACCCCAAAGTTATCAATCTACATCATTATGAATAAGTTTAAAGATTGCATTTAAACACTTTGAGTTCGATGCTTGTATGACACAAATATGATTTTAATTGGGTACAAACCAACTAGTTATTGAATACTGATACATTTATGACTTTATCACTATATATCACTATATGATATGCCAGATATACTTTATGTACTTTGTAATAAATAATAATATGTTCATAAATAGAGTTTTTATTTAAAAGTTAAACAATATCAATGTATTAAAAAAATAAAAGTTCTAATAGGTTTATCAAATTGGAAGAAAATTAAGATATTTCATATTTTATCCTGAGAAATATAACTATAAACTGAGAATTATGGTTTCGAGAAGGCACAAGACAATATTGTTCTCTAGCTTTGAAAATAATACCGACGAAAGATACTTTAATACACACTTTATATTAAAAACGTTTAGAGAGTGTTATAATCACAATATTGAGCATTGTGATCATCATTATTGTCAAAACTCATCCTCATGTTCATTAATAATGGCTATCTCCATCCTCCTTGTACACATCACCACCACCATCATTGTTGTCATTAGTCTTTTCATTTTCTCCTCCTTCCTTGCCTACTTCATGCTGCAAGAAATACAAATAAAAAAAAGAAAAGGAAGGACAATTTTTTTTTTTTATAGCAAACTACTCATAGGAAAGATTTAGAAAAATGAAATGCAAATAATCTCACTTCTTGTTGTTGCAGGTGCTGTTGCAATTGTTCTTGCTGTTGCTGTTGCAACACAAGAATAGAAATAAAAATTCAAACAAGTTTGATTGATAAACTAATATGAAAAAATGTAAAGAAAAAAGGGGAAAAAAACATAACACCAGAACTCGCAAGCATCATTTGAGGCAACATGGTACATAAGAGTTGCAACTATCATTTGGGGCAACATGGTGCATAAGAGCCACAACTTGCTATACTCTTATGATAGAAGATTGTCTATGTAATGCCTCCAAAATAATACCATAAATACATCCATAAACATATATAAAAGATAACATAAATCAGAGTAAAGAGTCCTTTCATTACATAAAGTTACTGATACAAAGAGTTTGACAGAAGTAGATGCCCTATTGGCTTACACCTTTCCAAGCCTTGACTTGGTTACAACAAAATGAGCTTCACCCAATACACATTTAGCCCTAGGCTATACAAAATAAACAAAACAAGAAGCTCTTGCTTCCCAGAGGTCCCTCCAATGCTATTGCCTTAGTGGAGGCATGCCATCATTACCTGAAAATGTTATTCCCAAATAGGGTGAGCCACAGCCTAGTAGAAATCATCTAACACAGTATATGAAATTTAGCAAAGGTATAAGTACAAGTGCATGAACAATGCTCATGATAAAACTTTTCACAACTTTATATATATCCATAAGATATTAATTTCAAGTCTTAATCCATTTACGTTCAACTCATTTTCTATTCACTTATCTGTCTCAATCCATGAGTCAATTTCATTATTTCTCAACAACCCGACTGAGGCTACAACTCAATAATTTTCAAATCACACAACAGGTACGCATAAACACTTCAAACTTTTCTTTTACAGAAATTTCGTCCGCGAGCAGCCGTCGAACGGGACCCATGTAAACGTAGGCTATACAAGCACTACAATTGCCATTTTACGAATATTTCGTCCGCGGGCTAGGCACCCATGTATAATTTCGGGACTTTCACCCAAGACACTCCAGCCAACTTAATTATAATGGAGTCTAACCCTTTTCTCCTCCAAAACAATCATTCATACATATGCAATGTATTTAAACACAACATCAAACAATGGAGCACATCTCCTTTCCACGCCCATGTAACCATACATGTACAATGTATATAAACATAGTCATTTTCAATGGCAAACAACAAGAGATTAGTTTCAGTTCACCTAATCCTCATGCAATTTCTACAACACTCATAGCTATCCTCCACCGATAGCCCAATACAGTTATTTCTAAACAGGTATTCAATCTCATGGCAGATAATTTATTCAAATTTCCAAAGGATGAGTTAATAAATAACTTCTCCCATCATTCGTGTCAATACCCTCTAAATTTTACATTTTCAATAACAATTCCAATTATCTTTATAACATAATCATGATAGTCATTTTAGGGCAAAACTTCCCCTTTTCTAATTATCAACCCAAATATCATTTCCAACCATTTCGACCCAACATCATTTTACTTTCACAACCCACATTCATGAATTTCATGTTCATCAACAATCCCTCTTTCCATATTATACCCAAACCCTAGGTTTGCTTACAATACCCTCAAATCACATCATTATTACACAAGATACACATAACTAAGCTAAATAACATATGCAGGTGTAGAAAACATCCCTACCTCAAAGGAGGAAATTGAGTCAAGCAAGAGTGAGACTCCAAGAATGACGAAACCCACTTTTAAAGGAGATGTTGATGCCCTCTACGTTTTTCTCAAAGGCACTAGAATGGAAATCCCAACGGATCTAGATGAAATCTTAGAGAGAATGTGAGTTTTAGAGAGAGAGGCTCCTGAAAAATCCGTTTAGGAAGTTTTAGAGAGAGAGAGATATGAAAAAGTGATCCAAAATATCAACTTCTCAGACTATTATATGCGCAGTCCACTCGAGCGTGGAAAGCCCCGCTCGAGCATTAGACACAAAGTTCCGCTCGAGCGTAAAAGTAGGCGCTCAAACGTGGAATGCACAATTCCAGAAGTTTTGCAGACGAAGGTCCCTGCTCGAGCGTGGGACTGGATGCTCGAGCGTCCAATGCACTTTTCAAGTATTTCAGAACTGCAAAAGAAATGCTGAGAATAGACAAATCCCGCTCGAGCGCAAGAATGGCCGCTCAAGCGGAGGAGCAAAATTTGTGAAGCCCGCTCGAGCGCAAGAATGCCTGCTCAAGTGGAGAAGACAAAATCTGGACAATAAAATTTTAAAAAAAACAAGCAACCAATCTGTCCCAAACGCACAACTACAACCCAATAACCAAAATAAAGGGGAAGACAAGGGAAAGAGATATGAATAACTATTCAAAACCAAACCAACTCGAGTCCGGAATACCATAAATAATGGGTCAAAACCCGGAATCGCTATAATCTCTCCCCTTAAAGAATTTCCTCCCCGAAATTACAAATCAAGTTCAAAAATCAAGTTATACCATTTACAACAACGTTATTCTTACAAGTTCAATATCATGACCCATTCTCTGATCATCCATCCTCATTGACTCGATACACAGGTCCTATTCAAAAAAGAAATTTATAATTTCCCAAAACATATACAATGTTTAAACTGAGATTCAAATTTTCAAAATCTTCATAACGTATACAATATTTCCAAAAGTGATACAACACCCACAACATCCCATAATTCTCAAAGCATATACAATACTTTCATAAGTTAAAACATATACAATGCTTATATTTCTCATTAACACAATCAAAACCTCAATACATGTTCCGGCACCAATAAACAAGTCCAGATACTTCTCTCAGACTTCCAATTCTCGTTCCCAAGTCACTTCCTCGACCCCATGATGTTTCTACAATACCTTTACAATGGGAATTGTCTTGCCTCGCAAGGCTTGGTCCCGTCTATCCAAAACCCTCATCGGTCTCTCATATGAGGCATCCTCATCTACCTCCAAGTCAGTCTAATCCAATATATGCGATGGATCCGGCTCATACTTCCGGAGCATACTAATATAAAACACGTCGTGAACTCTGAACGTTGTGGCGACAATGCCAACCGATAAGCGACCTCTCCTATTTGCTCAAGGATCTTAAAAGGGCTAATAAACCGAGGGGACAACTTCCCACACTTCCCAAATCTAATCAAACCCCGCCTAGGTGATATTTTCAAGAACACATGATCTCCCACCTCAAAAGACAAGGGTCTCCTCCTACGGTCTGCGTAGCTCTTTTGGCGACTCTGGGTCGTGACCAACCGCTTACGAATAACTGCCACCTTCTTCGTCATTTCCCGAACTAACTCTGGACCCAACAAAGGTGCATCACCCACCCACCTCAGCCTAACACACTGGAGATCTACAAGGTCGGCCATACAAGACCTCAAACGGTGCCATACCAATACTCAATTGGAAACTATTATTGTAGGTAAACTCCACTAAGGGCAGGTGCCTCTCCCACAACCCCTTAAAATCAAGCACATAATCTTGAAGCATATCCTCAAGGATCTGAATAGTACGCTCGGACTGCCCATCAGTCTGAGGATGATACACGATGCTAAAGGTCAATCTAGTGCCCATGGCACTCTACAAGCTCTGCCACAATCAAGCCATAAAACACGGATCTCTATTTGAAACTATCATCACAGGTACCCCGTGCAACCTCACTATGTCCTTGATGTACAAGTCAGCAAGATGGTCTACCAAATCACTCACATGCATAGGTATAAAATGTGCTGATTTGGTCAACTGGTCAATTACCACCCAAATGGCATCACTACCCCGTTGAGTCCTCAGAAGGCCCACAACAAAATCTATCGTGGCATGCTCCCATTTCCACTCAACTATAGGCAAGGGTTGCAACAAACCCACTGGCCTCTGATGCTCGACCTTCACTTGCTGACAAGTAAGGCACTTCGATACAAACATGGCTACATCCTTCTTTATACCTCTCCACCAAAATTGGCGACCAAGGTGGTGATACATTTTTGTGCCTCCCGAATGCACCGTAAGGTGTGAATGATGAAACTCTCAGAGTACTTCCTCTCGACAAGACTCCAGTACAAACAAATGGTCTCAGTACCTAACACTCGAGTTAGGACACACAATCAAGCCCCGTTCTACTTTTCCACTGGAGATCTTCTCCCGGAGGGTTTCCATCTCATGGTCACCCCTCTGCGCTTCTAACACTCGATTCACAAGTGTAGGTTGTGCAACCACAGAAAACAAGGCTGCAGATTCAACAGACTCGCCGAGGTGCAAGTCAAACTCGCCAAGGGTACCCAACATTTCCCATTCCCAGACGGCGATACAAGCCACACTGCTAATAAACTTCCTACTCAAAGCATCGGCCACTACATTGGCCTTCTTGGGATGATAATGCAACTCAAAGTCATAGTCCTCTATGAACTCTATCCATCTTTTCTGCCTCAAATTCAAATCTTTCTGAGTAAACAAGTACTTCAGACTCTTGTGATCGGAAAACACTTCAAATCTCTCACCATACAGATAATGCCTCCAAATCTTCAAGGAAAAAATCGCCGCTACTAACTCTAGATCATGAGTAGGGTAGTTCCTCATGTGTTTTCAACTGCTGTGAGCCATAGGCTACTACCTTCCCCTCTTGTATCAAAACACAACCCAAACCTTCTCGTGAGGCATCATAATATACCAAATAGCCTAAACCCCTCTCTAAAATAATCAAAACTGGAGCAGTGGTGAGTCTGACCTTAAGCTCTTGGAATGACTTCTCACAAGTCTCATCCCACACAAATTTAACTCCCTTCCTTGTTAGCTTAGTCAAAGGCGAAGCTAGCCTAGAGAAATCCTTCACAAATCTCCGATAATACTCAGCCAACCCCAAGAAACTACGGATCTCGAAAGTGTTCTTAGGTTGTGTCTAATCTTGCACTGCCTCTATTTTGGATGAATCTACAGTCACCCCTTCCCCGGATACCACATGACCTAGGAACTTAACTTCTTTCAACCAAAACTCACATTTTTCGAACTTAGCATATAGCTTATGGGCTCTAAGCAATTCAAGAACTACTCGCAACTGTTCCTCGTGTTCCTCCTCGAAGGGTGAATAAATCAAGATGTCGTCCACAAAGACGACTACAAAACGGTCAAGGAACTCATGGAAGATTCGGTTCATCAAATCCATAAATATAGCTGGAGCATTCGTTATCCCAAAAGGCATTACTAGGAACTCATAATGGCCAATGCCGTCTTCGGGATATCCTCCTCTCTTACCCTCAACTGATGGTAACCTGATCTCAAATCTATCTTAGAGAAACAACAAGACCCCTTCAACTGGTCGAACAGATCGTCTATATGAGGCATTGGATACTTATTCGTAACAGTAATCCGGTTCAACTTTCCTTAATCGATACAAAGTCTCAAGGCTCCATCTTTCTTTTTAGTAAAGAGAGTCGATGCTCCCCAAGGTGAAGTACTAGGGCGGACAAAACCCTTATCTAACAATTCTTGGAGTTGAACCTTCAACTCACTTAACTCATCAGGTGTAAACTGGTATGGTGCCATCGAAATTGGTGCCGTGCCAAGCACTAAATCAATAGAGAACTCTATCTCTCGGTGAGGTGGCAAACTAGTAAGTGTAGACACCCCATTTTTGACCGACCTTAAGACTCAGACGTCATTGATTGAGCGCTCGATGATTGCGTATATTGTGCTCGTTCTGATGTTACCGAGTCTCGGCTGAGAGCCTTGTCTCCGGACTTCGGGACTCTTTTGTGCTTTGCCTCGGTTTGCGAACCAGGTTCTGTTTTCTCTTCCTGAAGGGAGGGAGAGGTCTGGTAGACCATCTCTCAGTGGTCGTAGGCTACTTTTCATGGTCGTAGACCACTGTTCCCGTTTGGAGACCAATTTCTGGTTTTCGGAGCCGTCGGTCGTGCGCTTCGGTTCGGGACCACTTAACTTTCTCCGTTTGCCCCGGTTTTTGGTACACACCTTGTTTCCTCTCTCTAGAGGGACATTGTGGTCCGGGAGACCACTTTTGTGGTTGCACGCCACTTTTGGTGCTCAACAGCAGTTTTCGAGGCTCCCGGCCGTGCGCTTCGCCTCCTGAACTCTCGTTTTGCACCTTTGTTTTAGCTTCTTGAGGAAGCTTGAACCTTTTGAACCTTTATTTTAGCTTCTTGAGGAAGCTTGAACCTTTTGAACACCTTGTTTTAGCTTCTTGAGGAAGGTTGAACCTTTTGAACCCTTGTTTTAGCTTCTTGAGGAAGCTTGAACCTTTTGAACCCTTGTTTTATCTTTTTGAGAAAGCTTGAACCTTTTAAACCCTTGTTCTAGCTTCTCCAAGAAGCTTGAACCCTTTGCTCTAGCTTCTCCAAGAAGCTTGAACCCTCTTGTTTCTCTATAAGAGAGGGCCTCCCTCTCCTTTAGAGGGGTTGAAAAAATTGTCTAAGGCACAAGAGTTGTATCTCTCTCTATATCTCTATATTTAGGCTTAGAAAGTGTTGGTTCTTAACCCCTTTGCACCACAACTCTTAAGCACACACCTCCACCATTGTTCTAAGGTTCTTGGAGGGTCTTGAGAGGTCTCAAAGGGCTGGTTTTTGGTCCAAGAAGCTGCTGTCTCCTTGAGCTTCAAGGGTAATACTCCATTCCCTCTTTTAAGCTTTATTTTGCTCCATCTCTTAGCCATACTTGCAAGCATATCTGAGATTTCGTGTAAACTGAAAAAAGTCTTATTTTGAGGTCCTTAACATGTTTGTTTAAGGTCATTTTGGTGTTGGGGGTCGGCTACCCCCTTGCATGCTTGTTTTCACCTTGTTTTGAGCCATGCACTTAGGCCCTTGTATTGAGCTTTGTTTGGCCTTTGGACCACTGAAATCCAGCAGATTTTCAGTGGTTATTATGCTGTTTTGAGCCCCAAAATCAGAAAGGGGTGACCCTCTCACCCCTTGTCTTGTTTACTAGCATTGTTGGCTTTACAAAGGAGCCCATATTTGCACACTTCTTGAGCATGTTTCAGGCCATTTTTGGTGAGTTTCAAGACCTGCATGAACTTTGTCCAGAGTTGTTTTTGCCATATTAAGTGTCCCTCTTGCATGTGTAGAGTAACCCTCTTCATGGCCTTTCAAAGGACCCTTTACTTGCATCCTTCCTAGCCTTATTTCAGGCCCTTTTCAGTAAGTTTTAGGGCCTTCATAACCTCTGTCCAGAGGTGGTTTTGTCATATTGGATGTCCATCTCGCATGTGTAGAACAACCCCTTGCATGGCCTATCAAAGTAGCACTTCATTCTTGCATGTTTTGGTCAGGTTTCAGTAGGTTTTTGGGCTTCATTTGTCATGCCATGATTTTTTTTTTGAATGATTTGGTGGCCTCTCATGTGCTTCATATGGTTGTAGTATAAATCATGGTTCACTAGCTTGTATTGCATGATGTTTTGGCCCCCTTTCCTAGCATGTTTTGGCCATGATCCAAACTAATTTTATTCATATTTTAGGCTGCCTTAGCTCTGTTTGATGTGTTTTGGGTCATGCATGCATTGTTGTATATTGTCATAGTTCAATCAAGCTTACTAGCTTTACATATTGGGTCCACTAACATGCGTTGTTTGGGCCCTTAACATGTTTTGGAATCATTGTATATCATATTTCAGAGCCTACATGTGTGCCATATTCCCATGATTTTCACTCTTTAAGTATATTTGAGAGTTGTGCTTGTATGCCTCATTTACCGACCATTGCATGAGCTTCATTTGAATGCATTCTGAGCCACCATCCCAACACATTTTGCCACTGATTTTGGTCTGCATAGGGACTATTTGGGGTTGGTTTCATAATTTGAGCATTGTTTTGCATACCTATAGTGTAATCCATTTCACTAGTTTCGGTATTCGGGCCATCTAGCATGCATCAGGTGAGGTGTTTGCATGTTTCGGGACCATCTTGTATGCTATTTCAGAGCTGGAACTTGTGTCATTGCATGCCATATGTCATGCTTGCCATGCTTTGGTAAAATTGCATTTGGTACCTCAGGTTCGGTCCCTTGCATTGGGCATGTTTGCATGAGTGTTCTTGCTTTCATTTCATCATGTATGGCCACTGATTTGAGTGTGGCTGAGGTCCACTCATTTTAGTTTAAGTCCATCTTGCATTGTGTATGCCATGTAGTCTATGTTGTTGCATGATTGGCCACTGCATTGTGTATGCCTTGTTCATCTCATCGTTTGTCTTCGTATGTGCATTGCGTATGCCATATAGTTCGTATGCAGTGAGTATGCCATCCTTAGTTCATAGCATTGCGTATGCTAGTTGCATGTTTGCATATCATCCCTCGCATGCCAGCATGATTAGGTTGCATTGCATTTAGGGTTGCATGTTAGTCGCATTGTGTATGCCATCTTGTTACATTGTGTATGCCATCTTGTTGCATTGTGTTTGGAGTAGGATTAGTCCAAACACGGGAAACGAGGGACGTTTCGTACTCAAAGTGACGAAACGTGCCCCGATTCTTGGTCGCCGACACTCCGGATTACCCATGATAGAGTTTAGGCCTTGTTGTGTTTATATGTGCATTCATTTCATATCGAGTCGTGCAATTCGACTCCTCGGCCATCATGTATCGAGATGCGTGATTGGTGGCATGAGGATCGAGGACTACACTCCCTAGAGCTTGTGCAATGACGGGGAGAGTGGTTGTGCACACGTATGTTGAAAATACTTTGCCATGCCCCTTTCTTGCTCTCTGTTACAGCAAACCAGAAACCAACAGCAAAAACTGATCAGCAGCCTTCTGGAGCTTTATACAGTGTTCTGGGATCAATTGCAAACAGAGGCAAACCGGGGCATCGCAAGGAATTTCTCGATGAGGCGACTCGAGCATGCATGCATCTTTTATCATTCGGAACAGAGCTGAGGCAGTCCATTCACATCTTGCATGCTAGCTTATTTTCTTCCTTAGTTAATTTGTCAATTAACTAGAATTCTGTAATAATTAGTTGTGAGTTATTTGGTTGTGTAATATTTATTTGGACCCTCTGAGGAGGGCAATGTTATAATAAGTGTGCATGTGTGTGATGCATGTCTTCCAACCCCATGTCTTTTTCCCTTTTATTTACCAGCTTATGATGGTTAGTTTAGGGCACAATTTAATTAGCATACTTATGCTCGCATGTTTGCATCCATTCATCTATCTTGCATGCACCGGGCTCGGCGCATCATACTAACTGCATTGTATTTCAATTCCAAGTTGAATACGTGTTATCTGTAGCATCTCATATGCCATCTTAGAATAGCCGAGCCTATCTTAGTTGCATTTTGCATGTGTTGCATTAACCATCTTAACATGAACTAGGATCATGCATTGATTACTAACTAGTTTCTGTTTTGGCTCGGAGTACTCAGTAAGTGTTTATGCTTTAGCATCCTTGCATGTGTGTGAGTGACTGCCATGATAGCATGCTTGCCATGAGGCTATTTGCTTATGTAATATAACTGCCTGAATGCCTGTAGGTAAAGGTTGGATTACTTGAATTGGAACAATTCATTGATTGCGAGTTTTAAGCCCACTTGAGAGTGGCAAATCACTTTGTTTCTTAAGCCCACCTAAGGGTGGCAAAACCTGCATTTTAGCCTACTTGCGATTAGCAAACCGCTTTCAAAAACAAACATGAAATGTTTTGTTCCAATTCAGGTGATCCGGTCTATACTTATATGTTGTGCGCATCACATAGTAATTCTAGGCTAATAAACCGGAATAAGAGCACATATGTTTTCAAAACTCGATATCATGGTTAGTAGAGGCCGATCTTTGATCGGGCGAGCGGGGGTGCTCACGAAGTGACCTTCCCCAATCGTACCCAAGTTCCCGAGCCGAGGCAACTTTGGTGATGATGGACACGTGGCCTTAGGCACGAGTCAAGGTTTCCTAAATTCCCCCAAAACAAAATATTTAGGTGGCGACTCTATATCTGGCAAAGCAGTCCATGTTTGGCACTTCTTTCTAAAAATCTATTTTTCAAAACGATTTGCCGGATTTGGACTCTTTGATGATTCATCAGTCTTGCATTGCACTCTGCGAGATTAGATACAGGACCGTGACATTGAGTCCAAACTGTAGTGAGCCCAAATGAACAAAACGGGGGGATTTCCCCTGGGACGTTCGGGGACGTCTACAGTAAGATCCTCGGGAAAGACATCTGAATACTCACAAACCACTCTTAGCAGCACAACTTGAATTTCATCACACTCACTATTCTGAAAACTAGCAAGAAGACAAGTGAGTTCACTCCACCCACGCGGGTCATACACCGGTGATAAGACTTTATCCACTCGGTCCCCCAAGAAATAAAAGCAATCCCCGCTCAAGATATATACAGTAACCCTTTGACGGTAGCAATCAATAACAGCCCGGTATGACGATAACCAATCCATACCCAAAATAACGTCAAAGCGAGTCATATCAAGTAAAACAAATACAAATAGAAGTCGACGATCGGCAACCTCTATATCACAGCCCCAACACCCCTGTCTCAAAGTAACCTCACCACCAACAGGTGACCCTACATAAAGAGGAGATGCTAATTGTGCTAACTCCAACCCCAAAACTGATGCAAATGAAGACGAGATAAAAGAATAGGATGCACTCGTATCAATCAATACACTAGCAACTGAATTGCAAAACAAGAAGGTACCTCTCACTACTGAAGGAGTAGGTACAAGGTCTGGAGTTGTAACTGAATATACACGCCCAGTCGGCCTCTGATCTACCTGCTCATCCCTCGGAGCATAGGCCTGCTGCACTGACTGAGCCGAAGAAGCTCCCTGATTAGCCCTCGAGGACTGTGCTGACTGTACTGGCTGGTGACTATGTGTCTGTCTCGAACCAGACGCACCAGATGTGCCACCCAACTGTGGGCAAGACCTCTTCAGGTGCCCTGCTTGACCACACTGATAACAAGTGGGCGACTGTCCTCTACTCTGACTCTAGCCCTAAGAACGAGCCGAAGACGAAGTTATTCGCTACCCTCTTCCTCTCTGTGGGCAAACTGAAGACTTGTGATCGAACTGGCCACATTTGAAACAAGTCACATCTCCCTGACCACCTCTCCCAAAACCTGAACTCGGCACTGGAAAGGTAGACCTCGACTGCACTCCCTAGGACTATTAAGGATTAGAACCCCTCTGCCTCTTACCATCCCCCTGGCTATCCTAACTCCTCCTGGAGTCTCTCATCCTCTCTTCCTCAGTATGCATAATAGTCTTAAAGTGGGATGCAGCCTCCACAAGGAGCCTATACTCCCTAATCATGAATCCGGCCACTCTAAACATGAGCCTGGTCCTCAACTGCTTCTCAAACTCCAGACAACGGCGCTCTTTGGTCGCCACTAACTCTGATGTAAACCTTGACAAACTAGTAAAGGTGGCTTCGAACTCTGCCACAGGTGTGTTCAACTGCACCAGCTTAGAGAACTGATCTCTCAACTTCTCCCTAACAGTAGCGGGTAAGTACCTGTCCTGGAAGGCGTCAACAAAGGCCTCCCATGTCCCTCCAATGCGCCCTTGTACATACTTTCACCATTGACCTACGGCTCCCTTCAGCTGGAAGGACACCAAGGTCACTCTCAAACCTCCATCTTCGATGCCAAGCATATCAAATTTTTTCATCATCTGTTCAAGCCACTCATCTGCCTTTAGCGATTCCTTGGGATCACCCAAAAACTCGTCCGGATTCAACCAGAAGAACTCCCTCTTCAGAAAAGACAGCCCTGCCTCAACTGTTTGGGCCTGGACTTGATTCTCAGCCCTTAGAATGTCCATGGCTTCCCTTAGTGCTCTGGCCATTTCGCGGGCTAAGGCGCCCATGGCCTGCTAACCTACTGGCTCGGCCATATTGGCCTGACCAACCCCCTCTTCTTATGCCGGAATGTCATCCGGTATAGGCACCTTATGCCTCCTAGGCCTACCACGACCACGTCCTGAAATCCTAATAAAGGTAACAAAGATAATTAGCACATTTATAATGTGCCGAAGCTAAATCACTCGCGTCCTAATATATTGGACAACAGTAATTCATTGCACATAAGCACATAACCACGTAAACACATACGAATTTCGTCTCTGGATAATGACTGTCCCGCGAAGTTGCTAGAGTTCCAATTAGAAATAGCAGTGATCAAGTGCCTTTCTAACAAGACTCCTAGAAACCCGTAGACCTAATCAACATCCAAGAAATTCAATGTCATACCCAAATAATCACATAAGCATGTTGTCATAAAATGTAACGCCCTCAAAAATAAACCCATAATATATAACATTAACATGCATTGATAAAAGAAAACCAATTATCATCTCATCCATCAGAGTAATCTTATTAAAAGACATTACATGTAATAACGAAAGTAAATGCCCTACGGGCTTACATCTTTCCAAGCCAACACTTGGACACAAAAATATGAGTACTAACTCATTTACACATTAAGCCCTAGGCTTGAGTTTACATGTAACATCAAATTAAAACAAAATAAATAACTAATCTAAACAGAGTCTTCAACTCCGAATCCATCCAAGCTAAGTCCTTGGAGGTAGCACATCACCTGAACCTGAAAATGATGTTCCCATATAGGGTGAGCCACAGCCCAGTAGAAAGATACTAAACCAAATATAAGCATTGAATAAAGCAATAGCATTCAATAGATGGTTAACACAAATATCAGTTTCACTTTCCATTATTTATTCAACTTTCCATTTTTACCAACATGGCTCAGAACCTGGCCAGACTATAACAGTGAACTACATATCACATTAACATTTCTTCCATTTATCAACAAAACAAATGAGACTAAGACTCATATCAAATACTTCCATACTTCTCATTTGATACACATTTTAGTGCTGTATCAACAATGTGTAAAAACACTTCTATAAATCAATAAGCACACATAATAGTGATGCTCATGGAGTCCATCCCCTATCTCCTCCCAAACAATATCCGGTTTAGGAGTACATCCCCTATCTCCTCCCAAACTATGGAGTACATCCCCTATCTCCTCCCAAACAATATGCATATACAATGTATTAAACACTTGTATTATACAATACACAATCAATACATATATTTTCTGTATTAATTCAACAATCAAAATTAATGACTTAACCAATGTGATTAGTTTCAGTTTTCCCTAATCCACATGCAATGTCTACAACAATCACGACTATCCTCCACCGATAGCCCAAAACAGTTCTTTCTAAACGGGAAACAAATGTACTAACAATTATAATCTCAACAGTTCAATAGGTGAGTGATTAAATTATCCAACTACACCATTTAAACTTATAATTCCCCAATTCCATGAATTCAACTAAATCCTCCAATTTTCCTTAAATTAATTATACAAATTAATTTATTAAAACACCTAGGGTTTTTCCCAAGATTACCAAATAACCCCCAACATATCAAAATACCAAAACTTAGAACAAAACTTATAATATAGAGTAGGAAATCCCTTCCTCGATGTAAATAACCCGAATGGAGAAGACGGAGATGACGACCCAAAGTCCAAAGTACTCCAAATCCACAAACTCTCAGATTAAAACGAAGCTCTCGACTCACTCTATCTTTTTAATAAAGAACCTAGGGTAGAAACACCCTAAAAGGAGATGAAACCTAAGAGAGAAGGTGAGTGGAGGGAGAGAAAAGTCGTACCTAGGGTTTTGAATCAAAAGAATATATAAAAAACTGAATTTTCCCCGCTGCTGCCTATTTAAATAAAACAGGCTCGCTCGAGCGAAGACTTGGTCGCTCGAGCGACCAGACACAAGAAATACTCGCTCGAGCGAAGGAAAGCTCGCTCGAGCCAAAAATGCAATGCTTCAGGTCTGCAACCCAGAAGCACGCTCGAGCGACAGAATGCTCGCTCGAGCGAAGAACTCGAAAACATACACCTCGCTCGCTCGAGCGAAGAAAAGCTCGCTCGAGCGAAGAAACACAACTCTCAGGTCTAAACCAGACGCAATCGCTCGCTCGAGCTAAGAAAACCTGGCTCGAGCCACAAGACACAAAACTCTACTCTCGCTCGAGCGACCAAACCCTCGCTCGAGCGAAGGACCAAAAACAACAGCTCGCTCGAGCGACCAACTCCTCGCTCGAGCGAAGGTCCAAAAATCTGGACAGCAACACTAGGTTTCCAACCCAACCAACCTGCCCAAAACATCCTATAACTCAAGAATAAAGAATTAAAGGACAACAACAACAATTATATAGCAACGAGATCTACGGAACATAAGTCTGGATACAACAACTAACTGGGAAAAGACCGGGGTCGCTATAACCTCCCCCCCTTAAAGAATTTCGTCCCCGAAATTAAGCACAAGTTTTTAAAAATAGCTTTTTCTCAAAGTCCAACAATATTACGTTACCATAATAAACAACTTGACCAAATACCGGTCATTTCATCTCTTATCAAGAGGCATCTCACAATATATATATATATATATATATCAACCTGCATTATTAATATGCACTTTCTTCGTTTAACTTTCAACAGTTTTCAATATACATGATTCTATTTTCATATCATATTCGATTTCATGATATAACTCCAATTCTACAATATATATTCAACATATGCAATGTTACCATAAACTTCCATAATGAGGCAAGTTTCAAAGTACTTCCATTAAACCAAAACATTCACAATGTTTTACAACTTAAGACATATATATAATGTTCTTTAAAGTTCATTAAAATTACAAAATTTCAATACATGATTACACATCAACAAACAAGTCTGGATATTTCTCGCGGACTTCCAACTCACGCTCCCAAGTGGCCTCTTCCACTCCGTGATGTTTCCACAAAACCTTTACCAAAGGGATGGTCTTGCCTCGCAAAACTTGATCCCGCCTATCCAAGACCCGAACCGGTCTCTCCTCGTATGAGACATCCTTGTCAACAACTAAGTCAGTCCAATCCAACACATGTGATGGATCTGGCTTCCAATCCAACACATGTGATGGATCCGGCTCATACTTCCGAAGCATACTCACATGAAACACGTCATGAACTCCGAATAACTGTGGCGGCAAAGCTAAACGATAGGCAGCCTCGCCAATCCTCTCAAGGATCTCAAAAGGACCTATAAACCGAGGGGACAACTTCCCGCTCTTCCCAAATCTCATCAATCCCCGCCTAGGTGATATTTTCAGAAAGACATGATCACCTACCTCAAACACCAAAGGTCTCCTCCTACAGTCGGCATACGATTTCTGACGACTCTGGGCTGTAACAAGCCTCCTACGGATAAGCTCAACTTTCTCCGTCGTTTCCCTCACCAACTCCGGACCCAACAAAGGTGCATCACCCACCTCGGCCCAACAAACTGGAGACCTACACGGTCGGCCATATAAGGCCTCAAATGGTGCCATACCGATACTAGACTGGAAACTGTTGTTGTAGGCAAACTCCACCAAAGGTAAGTGCCTCTCCCACGACCCATTAAAGTCAAGAACACAACCCCGAAGCATATCCTCAAGGATCTGAATAGTACGCTCGGATTACCCGTCAGTCTGAGGATGATAAGCCGTGCTAAAGGTCAACTTAGTGCCTAAGTCACTCTGCACACTCTGCCACAACCTAGCAGTAAAACGAGGATCTCTATCTAAGACGATCGTCACTGGGACCCCGTGCAATCTCACTATGTCCCGAATGTACAAGTCGGCAAGATGATCTACCGAATCTCTCACGCGCATAGAAATAAAGTGCGCCGACTTAGTCAACCGATCTACAACCACCCAAATAGCATCACTACCCCGCTGAGTCCTCGGAAGACCTACAACGAAGTCCATAGTGACATGCTCCCACTTCCACTCGGCAATAGGCAAGGGTTGTAACAAACCCGCTGGCCTCTGATGCTCGGCCTTCACTTGCTGACAAGTAAGGCACTTGGACACGAAAGCTGCCACATCTCTCTTCATACCCCGCCACCAAAACTGGCGACCCAAATCCCGATACATCTTAGTGCCTCCCGGATGCACCGCAAGGCGTGAATGATGAAACTCTCGGAGTACGTCCTCTCGGCAAGACTCCGGCACAAACAGACGGTCTCGGTATTTCACACTCAGGTCGGGATACACCGTCAAACCCTTCTCAACCTTCCCATTGGAGATCTTCTCTCGAAGAGATTCCACCTCAAGGTCACCACTCTGTGTCTCTAACACTCGAGTCATAAGTGTAGGCTGCGCAACAACAGAGAACAAGGCCGCAGCCTCAACGGATTCACCCAGAAGCAAATCGAACTCCCCAAGTGCACCCAACATCTCCCATTCCCGGATGGCTATACTAACTACGTCACCAACAGATTTCCTGCTAAGGGCATCGGCCACCACATTGGCATTCCCCGGATGATAATGCAACTCGAAGTCATAATCCTCAATGAACTCCATCCACCTCCTCTGCCTCAAGTTCAAGTCTTTCTGTGTAAACAGGTATTTCAGACTCTTATGATCCGAGAATACCTCGAATCTCTCACCATAAAGGTAATGCCTCCAAATCTTCAAGGCAAAGATCACAGCTGCTAACTCTAGGTCATAGGTAGGGTAATTATTCTCGTGTATTTTCAACTGACGTGAGCCATAGGCTACCACTTTCCCCTCTTGCATCAACACACAACCCAAACCCTCTCGTGAAGCATCACAATAAACAGCATAACCCAACCCTCTCTCCGGAATAATCAAGACTGGAGCGGTGGTCAATCTAACTTTCAACTCCTGAAACGACTTTTCACAAGTCTCACTCCATACAAATTTGACTCCCTTCCGAGTCAATCTAGTCAACGGTGAAGCTAATCTGGAGAAATCCTTCACAAACAGTCGATAGTACCCAGCTAATCCCAGAAAACTGCGGATCTCAAACACACTCTTAGGTTGTGCCCAATCTTGCACTGCCTCTATCTTGGATGTATCAACAGACACCCCCTCCCTGGAAACCACATGGCCTAAGAACTTCACCTCCTCTAGCCAGAACTCACATTTCCCAAACTTAGCATAAAGCTTATGGGCTCTAAGTAACTCAAGCACTACTCTCAAGTGCTCCTCGTGCTCCTCCTCCGAAGGTGAATAAATAAGGATATCGTCTACAAAGACTACTACAAAACGATCCAAGAATTCCCGGAATATCCGGTTCATCAAGTCCATAAAGACTGCAGGTGCATTGGTGAGCCCAAATGGCATCACCAGAAACTCATAGTGGCCATACCGTGTACGGAATGCCGTCTTCGGAATATCCTCCTCCCTGACTCTCAACTGATGATAACCCGATCTCAAGTCTATCTTAGAGAAACAACGGGAACCCTTCAACTGATCAAACAGATCATCTATACGAGGCATAGGGTACTTATTCTTGACCGTAGCCCGATTCAATTTCCGGTAATCGATACACAGTCTCAAAGCACCACCTTTCTTCTTAGCAAAGAGGGCCGGTGCTCCCCACGGCGAAACACTAGGACGTATATAGCCCTTATCTAGCAACTCCTGGAGTTGGATCTTCAACTCAACTAACTCGGCTGGGGCAAAACGATAAGGTGCCGTAGAAATCGGCGCCATGCCGGGCACTAAGTCAATAGAGAACTCAATCTCTCTGTGAGGTGGCAAACTAACAAGATCCTCGGGAAAGACGTCCGAGTACTCACAAACCACCCTCGGCAATACAATCTGGGTCTCATCACACTCACCACTCTCAAAGCTAGCAAGTAGACTACTAAGCTCACTCCGCCCTTGCGGATCATACCCTGGTCGCAAAACACTACCAACCCGGTCCCCCAAGAAGTGGAAACACTCCCGCTCACGGTACAACAAGTGACCCTCTGGCGGTAGCAATCAATAACTGCCCGGTATGACGATAACCAGTCCATACCCAAAATAACGTCAAAGCCCTTCATGGGCATAACTACAAAAGGAAACGGAAGCCTATGATCGGCGACCTCTATATCACAACCCCTAACACCTTGTTTCAAGATCAATTCACCCCCAAGGGGTGACACTACACAAATAGGAGATGCTAATTGTGCTAACTCCAACTCCAAAACAGATGCAAATGCAGCAGACACAAAGGAATGAGATGCACCCGTATCAATCAATACACTAGCAACCGAATTGTAAAACAAGAAGGTACCTCTCACAACTGATGGAGCCGATACAAGATCCTGCGCGGTAACAGCATACACGCGCCCAGACGACCTCTGATCAACCTGCTCAGACGACCTCTGATCAACCTGGAGCATAAGACTGCTGCACCGACTGGGAGAATGAAGCCCCCTGATTGGCCCTTGAGGCCTGAACTGACTGAGCTGGCTGATGACTCTGAGTCTGCCTCAAACCAGATGCACCAGATGTGCCACCCAACTGCGGGCAAAACCTCTTCATGTGTCCTGCCTGACCACACTGAAAACAAGAGAGTGTTTGGCCTCTACCCTAACTCTGGCTCTGAGATCGAGCCGAAGATGATGCTGCTCTCTGTACTCCTCCCCTCTGCGGGCAAGCTGGAGACTTGTGGCCCAGCTGACCACACTTGAAACAGGTAATGTCTCCCTGGCTGCCTTTCCCAGAACTAGCACTCGGCACAGGAAAAGTCGATCTAGAAAAGCTACTCTGAGACTGCTGAGGATTAAAACCCTTCTGTCTCTTACCATCACTCTGTCCATCCTGATTACTCTTGGAGCCTTTCTGCCCTTCCTCCTCTTCCTGCATCATGATCTCAGTATGGGCTGCAGCATCAACCAGACGCCCATAATCTCGAATCATAGTCCCTACAACTCTCAACTTGAGGCCGCGCCTCAACTTCTTCTCGAACTCAATACAACGGCGTTCCTCAGACGCCACCAACTCAGGTGCAAACCTGGACAAGCTATTAAATGCGGCCTCAAACTCGACCACTGAAGAACTGTTCTGCTTAAGCTGGCAGAACTGCTCTCTCAACCTCTCCTTAACAGCTGAGGACAGGAACTTCTCCTGGAAAGGGTCGACAAAAGCCTTCCAAGTCCCTCCTATACGACTCTTAGTGAACTTCCACCACTGACCCGCATCCCCCTTCAGCTGGAAAGATGCCAAGGTCACCTTCAGAACCTCGTCTTCGATGCCTAGCATCTCAAACGTCTTCGTTGTCTGTTCGAGCCATTCATCTGCCTTAAGTGGCTCTTTAGGATCACCTAAAAATTCGTCCGGGTTAGACCGGAAGAACTCCCTCTTCAGAAAAGAAGGCCCTGCATCCGCAACATGAACCTGGGCCTGATTCTCAGCTCTGCGAATGCCTACTGACTCCCTGAATGCCCCTGCTATCTCCCGGGCCAAAGCGCCCATAGCCTGCTGTCCTACCGGCCAGGCCACATTAGCCTGGCCAACTCCCTCCTGTACTGCCGGAATCTCATCCGGTATAGGCATCTCCTGCCTACCACGCCTACCACGTCCTCGTCCTGACATCCTAATAAAGGTAACAAAGACGTTAGCACATTAGTAGGTGTGCCAAAACTATAACACTTGCGTCCTAATGCATTGGACAACAATAAGTCACTCTACGTAAGCACATAATCACATAAGCACCTACGAATTTCATTCCTGGATAATGATAGTCCCGAGGCGTCACTAAAGTTCCGGTTGGAAACAACATTGATCAAGTGCCTTTCCAACAAGACTTTCAGAAACTCAAGGGTCCAATCAACATCCTAGAAACTACATTCCATACCCACATAGTCACATAAACATGTTATCATATAAGCATATAACAGTACATCTAAGTCTCTATCAAACGAGACGAACCCATTGTGATACTAATTACGTCCCACGTACCCAAAGTATTCGAACCCGGTACGCTCTGATACCAAATTGTAACGCCCTCAAAAATAAACCCATAATATATAACATTAACATGCATTGATAAAAGAAAACCAATTATCATCTCATCCATCAAAGTAATCTTATTAAAAGACATTACATGTAATAGCAAAAGTAAATGCCCTACGGGCTTACATCTTTCCAAGCCAACACTTGGACACAAAAATATAAGTACTAACTCATTTACACATTAAGCCCTAGGCTTGAGTTTACATGTAACATCAAATTAAAACAAAATAAATAACTAATCTAAACAGAGTCTTCAACTCCGAATCCATCCAAGCTAAGTCCTTGGAGGTAGCACATCACCTGAACCTGAAAATGATGTTCCCATATAGGGCGAGCTACAGCCTAGTAGAAAGATACTAAACCAAATATAAGCATTGAATAAAGCAATAGCATTCAATAGATGGTTAACACAAATATCAGTTTCACTTTCCATTATTTATTCAACTTTCCATTTTTACCAACATGGCTCAGAACCTGGCCAGACTATAACAGTGAACTATATATCACAGTAACATTTCTTCCATTTATCAACAAAACAAATGAGACTAAGGCTCATATCAAACACTTCCATACTTCTCATTTGATACACATTTTAGTGCTGTATCAACAATGTGTAAAAACACTTCTATAAATCAATAAGCACACATAATAGTGATGCTAATGGAGTCCATCCCCTATCTCCTCCCAAACAATATCCGGTTTAGGAGTACATCCCCTATCTCCTCCCAAACCGTGGAGTACATCCCCTATCTCCTTCCAAACAATATGCATATACAATGTATTAAACACTTATATTATACAATACATAATCAATACATATATTTTCTGTATTAATTCAACAGTCAAAATTAATGACTTAACCAATGTGATTAGTTTCAGTTTTCCCTAATCCACATGCAATGTCTACAACAATCATGACTATCCTCCACCGATAGCCCAAAACAGTTCTTTCTAAACGGGAAACAAATGTACTAACAATTATAATCTCAACAGTTCAATAGGTGAGTGATTAAATTATCCAACTACACCATTTAAACTTATAATTCCCCAATTCCATGAATTCAACTAAATTCTCCAATTTTCCTTAAATTAATTATACAAATTAATTTATTAAAACAACTAGGGTTTTTCCCAAGATTACCAAATAACCCCCAACATATCAAAATACCAAAACTTAGAACAAAACTTATAATATGGAGTAGGAAATCCCTACCTCGATGTAAATAACCCGAATGGAGAAGACGGAGATGACGACCCAAAGTCCAAAGTACTCCAAATCCACAAACTCTCAGATTAAAACGAAGCTCTCGACTCACTCTATCTTTTTAATAAAGAACCTAGGGTAGAAACACCCTAAAAGGAGATGAAACCTATGAGAGAAGGTGAGTGGAGGGAGAGAAAAGTCGTACCTAGGGTTTTGAATCAAAAGAATATATAAAAAACTGAATTTTCCCCGCTGCTGCCTATTTAAATAAAACAGGCTCGCTCGAGCGAAGACTTGGTCGCTCGAGCGACCAGACACAAGAAATACTCGCTCGAGCCAAGAATGCAATGCTTCAGGTCTGCAACCCAGAAGCACGCTCGAGCGACAGAATGCTCGCTCGAGCGAAGAACTCGAAAACATACACCTCACTCGCTCGAGCGAAGAAAAGCTCGCTCGAGCGAAGAAACACAACTCTCAGGTCTAAACCAGACGCAATCGCTCGCTCGAGCTAAGAAAACTTGGCTCGAGCCACAAGACACAAAACTCTACTCTCGCTCGAGCGACCAAACCCTCGCTCGAGTGAAGGACCAAAAACAACAGCTCGCTCGAGCGACCAACTCCTCGCTCGAGCGAAGGTCCAAAAATCTGGACAGCAACACTAGGTTTCCAACCCAACCAACCTGCCTAAAACATCCAATAACTCAAGAATAAAGAATTAAAGGACAACAACAACAATTATATAACAACGAGATCTACGGAACATAAGTCCGGATACAACAACTAACTGGGAAAAGACCGGGGTCGCTATATAAAAACACGTGTTGTCTATACTTAAGTCTCTAACAAGCGAGACAAACCCATTGTGGTGCTAACCACTTCCCACGTACCTAAGTATTCAAACCCGGTACGCTTTGATACCAAGTTGTAATGCCCTCAAAATAATACCATAAATACATCCATAAACATATATAAAAGATAAAATAAATCAGAGTAAAGAGTCGTTTCATTACATAAAGTTACTAATACAAAGAGTTTGACAAAAGTAGATGCTCTATTGGCTTACACCTTTCCAAGTCTTGACTTGGTTACAACAAAATAAGCTTCGCTCAATACACATTTAGCCCTAAGCTATACAAAATAAACAAAACATGAAGCTCTTGCTTCCCAATGGTCCCTCCAATGCTATCTAACATAGTATATGAAATTTAGCAAAGGTATAAGTACAAGTGCATGAACAATGCTCATGATAAAACTTTTCACAACTTTATATGTATCCATAAGATATTAATTTCAAGTCTTAATCCATTTACCTTCAACTCATTTTCCATTCACTTATCTGTCTTAATCCATGAGTCAATTTCGTTATTTCTCAACAACCGGACTAAGGCTTCAACTCAATAATTTTCAAATCACACAATAGGTATGCATAAACACTTCAAACTTTTCTTACACGAAAATTTCGTCCGCGGGCAGCCGTTGAACGGGACCTATGTAAACATAGGCTATACAAGCACTACAATTGTCATTTTACGGATATTTCATCCGCGGGCTAGGCACCCATGTATAATTTCGAGACTTTCACCCAGGACACTTCGGCCAACTTAATTATAATGGTGTCCAACCCTTTCTCCTCCAAAACAATCATTCATACATATGTAATGTATTTAAAGCTAGCACGTCTGTCAACGACTTACGTGATCAAAATGACCTAACCGCAATCACTGCTAACGGTCTGACACTACGCAACTTGGGTGACGTCCCACTAACCCTAATTCTGTTCTAACCATCATTAAGCACAAACCCAGGAATAATATTTATTATAGTTTTGTTTTATTTTACCTTAATTATGCCATATATGGTCTCATGATCTACTGTGCTGGAGGGAGAGGCCTGATGGCCGAGGCTAAGAGCACTAGTTGCTCTTGTACCTGATTCTGGATTCTGATTATGTATTGATTAGATTCTTCTATTTGCTGGAGAGCCCATTGATCATTTGGGAAAATAGAAATATAATTTAAAAGAGCATTTTTTCTTTCAATATGATATTCTAATAATGCATTTAAGATAGCAAGTTGATTAACAGACATACATTAAAAGAAATATGAACAGGAATACTTACAATCAGTACACCAAACTTTATATTATACTTCAATAGTGAAAGAGAAAACACACTGAAAAAGAAGAGAGAGAGAGTACAGATTTTAAAACTGAAAAACTAAAATTTTTGTTCTGCCCTCAACAAGGGTGAGGCTGCCCTTAAATAGAAAAATAAAGGGATAAAGATGAGGCAGATAGGTGGCGTGTCCTGGATGGGCTGGAGTCGATTATCCTTATCTCCTCGGATTCCCTTATCTATAATAGTGTCGGTAGAAAGACAGCTGGATGAGTGTGGCCGACAAAGGCATCTTCTTTTGCCGAAAGTTATTTTGTCGCCTTGTGGAGCTGGAAAGTGGTGCTGGATTAGTGGGAGACAAAGAGGCACATCACTCCTCTTTTCCTTTTCCTTTCTTGTCTTTTTCCTGACTCATCTTGTCAGCAATCAAGCTAGTGAGTGAGTCCCAGAAGTCGCCAAAATTGGGGTCGGCTTCGGCTTCGGCTTCAGCTGGATCTTGAGACTCATCGGCTAAAACAGTGAACTCATTATCGTCCTTATATGAATCTTTATGAGCTTCATCTTCTGGAGTTCCATGGCTAGTACCAAATTTCATACTGGTATCGTCTCTGGAAAATGACTAGAGGAACTGTTCTTTCATGTAGTCCATGCTTTTGATGACTAACTCTTGTTCTGTAAGTGTTGGAAATTTTTGCCTTAATTCATTCTGAATTTGGACAAATGGATTCTGGACTGGAGCAACTGGGATTAACTTAAGAGTAGCATCCCAGCAAGCCTAAGTATGACCTTTGATTTTCTGGAGCAATTCTTGACGGGGTTTAGGATCATCCATCTTATTCCAGCATTTATAAAAGAAGACTCTTTTTAAACAGGGAACTTTGTTCTGGAAGTCGCACTGGAAATCCCATTTCCAAATCCAAGGGATTCCAAAGCGAATTACAAAATGGACAGTAGATTTGGACATAGATATGTCCTTGTATCCTGGAAGGTGACTGTAAGCAATCTACCATTCTTTGAATGCATTGCGGATATCTTCTAGAAAAGCATCAATTTGAATGCCAAACTTATCCCACCAAACGAGAAACCAGTTTGGAAGATCATTTTGTAAAACTTCGGGAAGAACACGGATGAACCAAGAATGGTTCTATGGGGGATTCATGTAATAAAATGCCTGAGTAAAGGCATCAATGTAATCCCAATAGTTGTAGCGAGATTCCTTGTTACGGATCTCAAGAGTTCTGGTAACATGGGTGTGCATACCCCAAGCCGTCATGGGCAAGATATTCTGGATGGTAACTTTACTGTAATTAATAGGGCTATTGGTCCGATTAGGTTCGGCCAAAGTATTCTGGAATTGAATCGACGCAAGTTCAGTAAGAATTTGCTCGAAAATATATCTGTATTGGTCAAAGTGCGGTAAAGAGTATTGAGTAGTCAAATACCGCCTTTTAATTTCCCATGGATCTTTCATCCATTGAATGTCTGCAGTTTCAATATAGAGGACAGTTTCCTCAGTAATAAAATTCTGAACATATGGTACTGGAGTGAGGAGGACATCTTTAGCCGAACGGCTAGATTTCCCTTTTTTACTGGAAGTGGCACTAAGGCCTGGAAATTATGTATGGTAGGGATTACCCCTGCCTCGGCCCCTTCTGCCCAAGCCCCGGCCTCTATTCTGCATTAGGACCCTGCAAATATTCGCGGGTTAGGAAGTCTGGAAGAGAATTAGTTTCTCCTTTGATATACTCAATATCAAAATCAAATACTGAAAGTTGGCCCTGCCATGCGGCAAAAATTTGTTTTTGGGCTAAATTTTCAACATCTTTTTTGAAAATTTGTTTGGCAGCAGAACAATCAACTCTAATTAAAAAATGTTGATTTAATAAATCATCCTAGAATTTTAAAACACATTTTATAATAGCTAAACATTCTTTTTTAATTGTCGGATAATTTTTTGCAGCTGAATGCCAAATACCATAATGAAATCTCAAGAGCTCTTCTTTTTTATTGTTGGGATTAAATTGTTTAAGTATGCCACCAAAACCAAGATTAGAGGCATCTATTTCAACAATTTTCTTCCATTCTGGATGTGGTAAAGATAAACAAGGGAGAGTTTTCACTCTAGCTTTTATCTTTTGGACAGCTTCTGTATGTTCTGGACCCCATGGTGGAGGATTTTTTCTAAGTCTGGAATATAATACTATTGCATCAATAGCAAGATTAGAATAGTAATCATGAATATAATTTAAACTACCTAAAAATCTCTACAATTGAGTTTTATCTTTAATTTCATCTGGAAATTTAGATGCAAATTCCATGCTTCTATTAATGGGAATAATGGTACCATTATGAATGTTATGGCCCAAAAATCTAATTGTAGTCTGAAAAAGTTGCATTTTTTATGCTGAAACAACTAAACCATTTTTAATGATAACATGTTTAAAAATGTTAAGATGTTTCATATGTTGATCAATTGATGAGGAAAAAATTAAAACATCATCAATATAACAAATGGAAAATTCTGTATAAGGATTGAAAATATCATTCATAATATGCTGGAATTCAGATGGTGCATTTTTTAAACCAAATGGCATAACATTCCATTCAAAATGCCCAAAGGGTACTGTAAAAGCAGTTTTGTATCTATTTTGTTCAGCGATTTGGACTTGCCAATATCCTAATTTCATGTCAAATTTAGAAAATATGACTGCATCCTGGAGTCGATCTAAAAGATCTTTCTTATTCGGAACTGGATACCTTATTCATTGTAAGGCTTCATTAAGAGGTTTGTAATTGATGACCAATCTTGGCACACCTCTTTCAATTTCTACATTTTTATTAACATAAAAAGCAGTACAACTCCAAGGAGACCTACTGGAAAGAATAAGCTTTTCTGGAGAAGAGTATTAATTTCTGTTTTACAAAGTTCTAAATACTCTTTTTTCATTTGACTTGGTCGAGCGCGAGTTGGAATTTTCCGCTCATCATATCCTGGTTCATAAGGCAAGGAAACAATATGTTTCTTGCGGTTCCAAAAAGCATTAGGAACATCACTGCAAATTTCATTTTGAAATTCTTTCTCAATTGGTTTTATTTTTTGCTGGAAAGACGACTGCCGAAGTCTTTGTTCTGTAGTTAAAAAACTAATTTCTTTTTGTAAGAAATTAATTTGTTTTTCTTTCAAATTGACTAGATCTTTAATTTGATCTAATTCTTTGGTATAAGGTTTTGTAATAAACTCAAAAATAATCTTTTGATTATTTAGGGTTGTATGTATGCCAATGGAATCAATTTTAGAAATTGGCATCAATAAACACAGGAATGGAGTTCCAAGAATTATGGCTTGAGACATGTTCTTAATAAGAACAAAAGAAGTATGAAGGCATAATCCTTGGTTGCATATTAAAACTTCTGGAAGTTTGTACTGGATGTATAACGAATTACCACTTGCACTTGTAGGTGATTGAGTTGTTTTATGAAAGTATTTAGTAGGAATTAATCCTTCCTGAATACAATTCATATTGGCACCACTATCAACAAGAGCAATAGCATCTTTTATGATAAAATCGGGTTTTATCATAAAGGTTATCCTGATATACCATTTCTGGAAAGTTACTGAATTCATGAGCATGAGATAATCAGGCTCTTTGGTATCTGGAATGATTTCTGAAGTGGATTCATTTATAGTTATCCCTTTTTCCTTATTCTGGATTTTACTATTAATCTTTTTAATTTCAGAATTAATAGCAATATTAGAAGTTTGCAAATGCTTAATTTCAACTTTTAAAGCATTAACTTCCATTTTTAAATCCTGGATTGTTATGGGTTTTTCTTCAGAATTATTTTTAATTCTGTTGTAAACTTCTTTCATACTGTAATGTTTTGGAGGTAAAATTTCTTCTTTTTTATGCTGTTGATAGCATAATTCAAGAAATTTTAATTTCATTTCTGGATCTATGATTTGTTCAGCAATATTTAGCATATGCTGTTGATCATCTGTAAGGACATTAATGCTAGGGCCACTAATATCAAGTCCATTCATTTCAACTATTGCTTTCCAATAGTTAACTTCTTCTGAAATTTGATTTATTTGTGGTTTGCAGGCACAAATTTCTGGAGAGGATTCAGTATCAGAAGATAATGAATACATGGCAGCAATACCATCATCTGAAGTGGAATCTGAATCAGAATCTTCAGAAAGCATCTGAAGAATTTGTTGCTGGACTTCGTCATCTAAAGCTAATTCATTAAGTTTTTGTTGTATCTTAACTTTACAACGATTAGCATAGTGACCAATTTGTCCACATTTGTAACATTTGACTATAGTCTTATCCTTTTGTGGATAAGATTTCTTCTGTTTTCCTTTGGCCTTAGAAGGCTGGGTTTGCTGGACTGGTTGTTTATAATATTTCTTTTTTCTGTATTTTTTGGAATAATCTTTGGAAGATTTTCCATACTTATGTTTTTTATGTTTGTGTTTGGATGAATACTGGATTTTAGTATCATAGGCAAATTGTTCACAGAATTCACCTAATTCATTATGACTTTGTTTTTTCATTTGATTCTGTAATTTAAAATCATTGCAAAGAGCAAGACCTTCTTCTGTGACAATTCTTATGAGTTGTCCATAAGTGTATTCTGAATAAGGAATAGACATTTTACTATGCTTATCCCTTAATTTTTTTCTGATTCTTTCGGCAAAGAGGGTAGGAAGACCATCAATGAACTTGGCTTTACAATGTTCACTATTAGCGTCAGATCGTCTTACTACTCTCATCATGAATACATCTTTATACCATCTAAATTCTGTAAAAGTTCTCTACTCCTATCTTCTAAACCATCAGGAGATGCTCCTACAAAATGGTGTAGAATTGTATTGATAAGAGTATAAACAGCGTCCTGTTCAGATTGAACAGTATTTGTTAAAGGGTCTGTAGTCCTTTTAAAGGATGTAAGAATTTCTGTTTGTTGGGTGTCGGTAATAATATTATCCCACCATCCTTTAAGAATGCCGGTAAATCCATTAATTAAGAATCGAGCAATCTCATGATCGTCATTCTCATTTTGTTTGCAAATTGTAGAATACATGATCATTTGATGTAATAATTCAAATATCTGGTATTCCGAAAGACCATCTATGTTCCATTCATAAATGGTTTTTCCATGATAGAATTTTTGTGTCTATAAAAAAATCTTCTTCATAGAGAATATCCATAGGAGTACTGCGAGGATAAAATTGTCTTGTTGGAGCAGTAGCAGTCCTATAGGTATTCCTTGAAGATTCTCCATAATGAACTTTATTTATGGAGGTTGGATTTTGAAAAGCATTTTCAATTTCTGAAATTTGAGAAAGTGTTAAATTTTCTTCTTCTGGAATATTTTGTCTGGATAACATATTAATGGAAGAGGATTCTCCTATTTTGAGATGTTTTATCTTATCAACAAGAGTATCCATAAATTCTGTATCTTTCTTAGTAGAAGATAACTTAAACTTAGTTACTTCTAATGGAGGTTTGATAGTTACTGGCAAAATTTCAGTTTTAACCTCGGATTTTGGATGTAAATGACAACTGTCTTTGATATGATTAACAGTTTCTTCAATTCTGGTAATTTGTTTGCCTGCTGTCTAACAAAACAAATTTGTATAATTATGTTGTTTTAGAATAGGAACTAGATCTTGAACAAGAACTGGATCCCTATTCTGGGATTTGTGAGGTACTTCCATATAAGCAGCAATAGCTAAAGGTTTTGTACCCGTACCACTACTTACAGGTTGTAACTCCAAAGGTTGGGTTGGTGGATGGATAGACACAAAGTTTTGACCATCTGTACTAACCCAAGTTTGCTGGATTTTCTCAATTACATTTATTTGAGATTCTGTAGGGGTTATGTGGTGAACATACCAATGAGGGAAAGACTGGATTATCTGGTGTTGTTCCAAATATTCATAATACTGGATTTTTTATTGCTCTAATTGGAAAGGAGTATGGATTTTAAAATACCATTCCCTAAATGTCCTGTATTCTTCTTTCTGTAAGTCCTTATTAAGGGCTATTCTGATTTTACTACCTGGTGTAAAATCCATTAAAGTTCAAAATTCATGTCACTGGCTGTAGGGCTATAAGGCCTTTCTTGCCTTCTGGATCCATAAATACCATGTGGTATTTGGTTTTCTGAAAATTGTACCCCCTGAACTATGGGATCTGTTTCAAGTTGGATATCACTCGGAGGTCTGGATTGTGGTCTTAGAGACTCAGCTGGTTCGGAGTAAGACTGTCTAGATGACTCTGGCAGATCTACTCTGTATGATGGAGCAGTTCTAAAACTAGTACTGGACATACTTCTGGAAAGAGATCTAGGTGGTCTCTTGAAGGTGAGGAACACATTCCCTCCTTGGGTTTGAATAACCTCATCTAAGGTTTGCTGAATAAGTGGCCTAGCTAGAACAGCTTGGTTTATTTGCCATCTTTCTGGAAACTTGATTTCTTCCCAAGGTATCTTCTTGGGTATTGCTACCTGGCTACTGTAAAGGTTGGTATCTATCAGGACTGTGTGTCCTGCTGGACTTTGTTTCCTAATATAAGGATTCAAAGTTGTTAAAACTTTCAGGTAAATTCTGGAAATTACCGCATAAGGTGGTGATCCTGGAAGATATTCGTATCCATTAGACAACACTCTAAGTTCTAAAACTTTAGATAAGTTTGCATCAGAGAGTGCTATACTTAAATTTGGATACATATCAAAATATACTGGACCATGTGAGAGACTGGTTTCTACGGCTCCCATAAGTGATGCTCTCCAATCAGTGCATCTTCCATCTCTGAGTATACACTGAAGACTGGTATTTTTCAAAGGCTTGAAAGCAATCTGGACAAGTCCTATATGGACATACTTATATTTCTGGATAAAAGGATATAAATCCTGGAAATGAAGGAGATATATTATCTCGTCATTATTCTGGACAGGCATAGCATGCTCAAATGTTTTAATTATCTTTTTACTGGAAAAGTCAAAAGTTCCTATCTTATAGATAGTGTCTGGCTTGACCTTAGGGATAATCCACTTATCAAGGGCTTCCTTAACATCCTGGTATGCAACAAGCTCTCTGGCCTCTGATGTCGAGGCTACTGTATTAGATACTGTATTAGCCACGGAGGCTACTTCTTCTGCAGGTTCAGTACTCATGTATAGATTTATGTGACCATATATGTATAATTAAAATGAAATAAAACTAACTATAATTCACATTAAACTTGGCTCTGATACCAATAATGGTGCTTGACACAGGTTAAAGCTAGCACGTCTGTCAACGACTTACGTGATCAAAATGACCTAACCGCAATCACTGCTAACAATCTGACACTACGCGACTTGGGTGACGTCCCACTAACCCTAATTCTGTTCTAACCATCATTAAGCACAAACCCAGGAATAATATTTATTATAGTTTTGTTTTATTTTATCTTAATTATGCCATATATGGTCTCATGATCTACTGTGCTGGAGGGGGAGGCCTGACGGCCGAGGCTAAGAGCACTAGTTGCTCTTGTACCTGATTCTGGATTCTGATTATGTATTGATTAGATTCTTCTATTTGCTGGAGAGCCCAAGGATCATTTGGGAAAATAGAAATATAATTTAAAAGATTATTTTTTTCTTTCAATATGATACTCTAATAATGCATTTAAGATAGCAAGTTGATTAACAGACATACATTAAAAGAGATACGAACAGGAATACTTACAATCAATACACCAAACTTTATTATTATACTTCAATAGTGGAAGAGGAAACACACTAAAAAAGAAGAGAGAGAGAGTACAGATTTTAAAACTGAAAAACTAAAATTTTCGTTCTACCCTCAACAAGGGTGAGGCTGCCCTTAAATAGAAAAATAAAGTAAAGGGATAAAGATGAGGCAGACAGGTGGCGTGTCCTGGATGGGCTGGAGTCGATTATCCTTATCTCCTCAGATTCCCTTATCTATAATAGTGTCGGTGGAAAGACAGCTGGATGAGTGTGGCCGACAAAGGCATCTTCTTTTGCCGAAAGTTATTTTGTCGTCTTGTGGTGCTGGAAAGTGGTGCTGAATTAGTGGGAGGCAAAGAGGCACATCACTCCTCTTTTCCTTTTCCTTTCTTGTCTTTTTCCTGACTCATCTTGTCGGCAGTCAAGCTGGTGAGTGAGTCCCAGAAGTCGCCAAAATTGGGGTTGGCTTCGGCTTCGGCTTCAGCTGGATCTTGAGACTCACCGGCTAAAACAGTGAACTCATTATCGTCCTCATACAGATCTGTATGAGCTTCATCTTCTGGAGTTCCATGGCTGGTACCAGATTTCATACTGGTATCGTCTCTGGAAAATGACTAGAGGAACTGTTCTTTCATGTAGTCCATGCTTTTGATGACTAACTCTTGTTCTGTAAGTGTTGGAAATTTTTGCCTTAATTTATTCTGAATTTGGACAAATGGATTCGGGACTGGAGCAGCTGGGATTAACTTGGGAGTAGCATCCCAGAAGGCCTGAGTATGACCTTTGATTTTCTGGAGCAATTCTCGACGGGGTTTAGGATCATCCATCTTATTCCACCATTTATAAAAGAAGACTCTTTTTAAATAGGGAACTTTGTTCTGGAAGTCGCACTGGAAATCCCATTTCCAAATCCAAGGGATTCCAAAGCGAATTACAAAATGGACAGTAGATTTGGACATAGATATGTCCTTGTATCCTGGAAGGTGACTGTAAGCAATCTGCCATTCTTTGAATGCATTGCGGATATCTTCTGGAAAAGCATCAATGTGAATGCCAAACTTATCCCACCAAACGAGAAACCAGTTTGGGAGATCGTTTTGTAAAACTTCAGGAAGAACACGGATGAACCAAGAATGGTTCCGTGGGGGATTCATGTATAGCCCTAAGCTATACAAAATAAACAAAATATGAAGCTCTTGCTTCCCAATGGTCCCTCCAATGCTATCTAACATAGTATATGAAATTTAGCAAAGGTATAAGTACAAGTGCATGAACAATGCTCATGATAAAACTTTTCACAACTTTATATGTATCCATAAGATATTAATTTCAAGTCTTAATCCATTTACCTTCAACTCATTTTCCATTCACTTATATGTCTTAATCCATGAGTCAATTTCGTTATTTCTCAACAACCGGACTAAGGCTTCAACTCAATAATTTTCAAATCACACAATAGGTATGCATAAACACTTCAAACTTTTCTTTCACGAAAATTTCGTCCGCGGGCAGCCGTTGAACGAGACCTATGTAAACATAGGCTATACAAGCACTACAATTGTCATTTTACGGATATTTCGTCCGCGAGCTAGGCACCCATGTATAATTTCGAGACTTTCACCTAAGACACTTCGGCCAACTTAATTATAATGGTGTCCAACCCCTTTCTCCTCCAAAACAATCATTCATACATATGAAATGTATTTAAACACAACATCAAACAATGAAGCACATCCCCTTTCCACGCCCATATAACCATACATGTACAATGTATATAAATATAGCCATATTCAATGACAAACAACAAGAGATTAGTTTCAGTTCACCTAATCCTCATGCAATTTCTACAACACTCATAGCTATCCTCCACCGATAGCCCAATATAGTTATTTCTAAACAGGTATTCAATCTCATGACAGATAATTTATTCAAATTTCCAAAGGATGAGTTAATACATAACTTCTCCCACCATCCATGCCAATACCCTCGAAACTTCACATTTTCAATAACAATTCCAATTATCTTCATAACATAATCATGATAGTCATTTTAGGGCAAAACTTCCCCTTTTCTAATTGTCAACCCAAATATCATTTCCAACCATTTTGACCCAACATCATTTTACTTTCACAACCCACATTCATGAATTTCATGTTCATCAACAATCCCTTTTTCCATATTATACCCAAACCCTTGGTTCGCTTACAACATTGTCAAATCACGTCATTCTTACGCAAGATACACATAACTAAGCTAAATAACATATGAAGATGTAGAAAAGATCCCTACCTTAAAGGAAGAAGTTGAGTCAAGCAAGAGTGAGACTCCAAGAATGACGAAACCCACTTTTAATCGGATCAAAAGAAGATCTTGATGCCCTCTACCTTTTTCTCAAAGGCACTAGGGTGGAAATCCCAGCGGATCTAGATGAAATCTTAGAGAGAATGTGAGTTTTAGAGAGAGAGGCTCAAGAAAAATCTTTTTGGAAAGTTTTAGAGAGAGAGAGATATGAAAAGGTGACCCAAATATCATCTTCTTGGACTGTTATACACGCAGTCTGCTCGAGCGTGGAAGGCCCCGCTCGAGCATCAAACACAAAGTTTTGCTCAAGCGTAAAAGTTGGCACTCGAGCGTGGAATGCATAATTCCAAAAGTTTTACAGACGAAGGTCCCCGCTCGAGCATGGGACTGGACGCTCGAGTGTCAAATGCACTTTCCCAGTATTTCAGAACTATAAAAGAAATGCTGAGAATAGACAAATCCCGCTCAAGTGCAAGAATGGCCGCTCAAGCGGAGGAGAAAAATTTGTGAAGCTTGCTTGAGCACAAGAATGCCCACTCGAGTAGAGAAGCCAAAATTGTAACGCCCTCAAAAATAAACCCATAATATATAACATTAACATGCATTGATAAAAGAAAACCAATTATCATCTCATCCATCAAAGTAATCTTATTAAAAGACATTACATGTAATAACGAAAGTAAATGCCCTACGGGCTTACATCTTTCCAAGCCAACACTTGGACACAAAAATATGAGTACTAACTCATTTACACATTAAGCCCTAGGCTTGAGTTTACATGTAACATCAAATTAAAACAAAATATATAACTAATCTAAACAGAGTCTTCAACTCCAAATCCATCCAAGCTAAGTCCTTGGAGGTAGCACATCACCTGAACCTGAAAATGATGTTCCCATATAGGGTGAGGCACAGCCCAGTAGAAAGATACTAAACCAAATATAAGCATTGAATAAAGCAATAGCATTCAATAGATGGTTAACACAAATATCAGTTTCACTTTCCATCATTTATTCAACTTTCCATTTTTACCGACATGGCTCAGAACCTGGCTAGACTATAACAGTGAACTACATATCACATTAACATTTCTTCCATTTATCAACAAAACAAATGAGACTAAGGCTCATATCAAAACACTTCCATACTTCTCATTTGATACACATTTTAGTGCTGTATCAACAATATGTAAAAACACTTCTATAAATCAATAAGCACACATAATAATGATGCTAATGGAGTCCATCCCCTATCTCCTCCCAAACAATATGCATATACAATGTACTAAACACTTGTAATATACAATACACAATCAATACATATATTTTCTGTATTAATTCAACAGTCAAAATTAATGACTTAACCAATGTGATTAGTTTCAGTTTTCCCTAATCCACATGCAATGTCTACAACAATCACGACTATCCTCCACCGATAGCCCAAATCAGTTATTTCTAAACGGGAAACAAATGTACTAACAATTATAATCTCAACAGTTCAATAGGTGAGTGATTAAATTATCCAACTACACCATTTAACTTATAATTCCCCAATTCCAAGAATTCAACTAAATTCCCCAATTTTCCTTAAATTAATTATACAAATTAATTTATTAAAACAACTAGGGTTTTTCCCAAGATTACCAAATAACCCCCAACATATCAAAATACCAAAACTTAGAACAAAACTTATAATATGGAGTAGAAAATCCCTACCTCGAAGCGAAGAACTCGAATGGAGGAGATGACGAAAATCCAAAGTGCTCCAAACCCAAGATTGTTCAGATTAAAAGGAACCCCTCGACTCACTCTATCTTTTTAATAAAGGATCTAGGGTAGAAACACCCTAAAAGTAGATGAAACCTAAGAGAGAAGGTGAGTGGAAGGAGAGAGAAAACGGCCCTAGGGTTCTGAAATCAAAAAGATGCTGAAAAAGTGTTTTAAAAACCGCTGCTGCCTATTTAAATAAAACAGGCTCGCTCGAGCGAAGAAGTGGTCGCTCGAGCGACCAGACACAAAGAATACTCGCTCGAGCGAAGGAAAGCTCGATCGAGCCAACAATACGATGCTTCAGGTCTACAACCCAGAAGCATGCTCGAGCGACAGAATGCTCGCTCGAGCGAAGAACTCGAAACTCGCTCGAGCGAAGGAAAGCTCGCTCGAGCCAACAAATGCAACTCTCAGGTCTATACTAGACGCAATTTCTCGCTCGAGCGACCAACTCCTCGCTCGAGTGAAGGTCCAAAATTCTGGACAACAACACTTGGTTTCCAAACCCAACCAACCTGTAACAAACCTGCCCAACACATCCTATAACTCAAAAGAGAAGATAAAGGACGACAACAACAATTATACAATGATAGGATCCACGAAACCTAAGTCCGGATACAACAACCAAATGGGAAAGGACCGGGGTCGCTATAAAAATCTGGGCAATAAAAGTTTAAAAAAAACAAACAACCAACCTGTCCCAAATGCACAACTATAACCCAATAATCAAAATAAAGGGGAAGGCAAGGGAAACAGATTTGAATAACTATTCAAAACCAAACCAACCCGAGTCCGGAATACCATAAATAACGAGTCAAAACCCGGAATTGCTATAGTCTATATACATGAAGTTGATTAATATGAATAGATGAAAAAGGGAAACAAAAAAGATACAAGTGGATTTGGGCATAATTATTTTTTAGAGAAAAATTATAAAGTTGTTAGTTCAAAAGAAAAACAAAAACAAAATTCCAAAGGATCAAACAAGAAACCCTACTCAAATTACAAACAAAAATTATAAAATTCGCCAAAAAACCACCAATCTATGATAGAATTATTGAGGTTTCTTGAATGTTTCTCAATTTTTAGGATAAAAAATATAACAAAGGTAAAGTTTAGTTCCAGGAACTGGAGCTTCTAAATGCACCTAGTCACGCGCACACAAGTGGTGGCTTTGCTAAAGGAATTGGTTTGGGGCGGGGACGGGGGCGGGGGCGGGGGCGGGGGCGGGGGCGGGGACGGGGGAGGGGGTGTATTTAGAAGCTCCTCTCTAACACATGGGAGATTTGCTGCTTTACCGTTAGAATTTTCAAGCGACACATGAACTTCATACTTGATTTGGCATCTTCTTTGGTGATAATTTCGGTTTTACATCAAGCCCTTTCAATAGATTATTTAGGATGAAATTTAAAAAGAACATAACTTATAAATAAGATAATGATATGCACTCTCTAATTTTTAAGTTTCTTATACTCGATTTTTCTTTTCCTCTCACAAGGGGTATGTAAGAGATTTGTGTGTGAATGAATATAATTGTTCTCCAAAATTGTTGAAAGTTAGATATTTGTTAGACTAATATTGCTACCTTGGACTAACATTCTTGATTAGTGGAGGAAATTTATTTCTACATCTGCTATTTTATATTTTTCATTTTTTGAAACCCTTGAATTTATTTAGATTTATATAATATATAAGAAAAATTATGTTAATCATCCACTTTCACTAAAACGTAGCAAGGTCTCAAGTGATCATTTTTAATGTTAGATGGACTCTCTCTCTTTTTTTTCTTTTCTTTTTTTTTAATTTTTTCCCTATAATATCCATGTCTACTAGATATGATAAGAATATGAGTGTCAGATATGTATCTGACACCCATATCTAACTTAGATACTTGTATTCTCTAATTTTATATAATGTTTGAAGAGGAACAAGCTCATATTTCTTAGTAAAAAATATTTTTTGTCTTTTACATGGATGAGAGCTAGAAATTCTATAGTATTTTTTTTTCTAAACACATATTTTTAAATAATTTTAGGGAACTTTATTCATAGATTCCTCTTCACCTACTTATGTTCCACTTAGTATAAATTATTTTCTTATGTTCCAATAAGTCCTATGAGTGACATAGTTACCAAAATACCTCTAATAATAATAGGGTGACGCGCATTAATGTTTACATTGTCAACGTAAACATTTACACTATCAAATTTATTTAATGTGAATGTTCACATCATCAAGTTGCTAAGGGTTCAAAAAATATTTGTAAGGGTAAAGTTGTTCATAAAATATCTTAAATATAAGAATTATGATTTGGTAGATCAAATGTCCAAAATAATAGGACTTATTAGAATACAATAATATCTTATGTACTAGCTGAGACACAAATGTTTAAAAGATGATTTTCTAATAAATTCCCCAATAATGTTTCTCATATTATCTAATAAAATTGTATAATATGAAATATATATACACTTTGACATGTCCACGTAATTTTTGGATATATATCCCAATATTCTAAGATTTAAGTTTAGAAAATCTTGTACTTAGATAGGCATTAACAACCAATACGTATACCTGAGGCCATGTAACATAGATACCTTTATGAGCAATGTTACATGTACTTAAATTTTTAATAACAATTTTACTAAAAACATACATGTCACCACATTACTGGATGTTTAAGTACAATTACTTTTTTAACAATCAATCATATTTTCTTTCTTATAGTTTTAATAAATTTTTTAATAAGATTGTTAGTATATCAAAAATTATTCTACTTTTATTATAAAGAACCATACAAGTTTAATGCTTTGATAAGCTAGTAGATCTTAAAGTTTATACAGGATAGTGTATTAGTTGGTAAGTACAAAGGAGAGAATGAATTGTTGGGTACACTTCAGGTGTGCTATCATTAATAATCATGAATTTAAATAATAATTTTAAGAGTAATGCTCACAAGTAATATATTAAATAGCACAAGAATTAATAGCCTTGTACAGTAAATCCAATTTTTCTCTTTTATTTTTTAAATCTCCATCTAAATTATAGCGTTTCTGGTTTAGACCCGACCCATTTAATGTTTTGGATCCGGGTTTCATTGTCCTATATAGTTGTTTATGTCTTGTTTCCCCTTATCCCTTATTAAGTTTGGCTTTTGGGATGTGTTGATTGTGGTTGGAACAGGTTGGTAAATTGTTTTTCAAACTTTTGTTGTCTAGAATTTTATTCCTTCGCTCGAGCGTCACTTCTTGTGCTCTAGTGGTCTTTGTGAACTCTCAGTACTTTTGTAAGTCTGCAAAACTACTAGAAAGTAGTATTCTACGCTCGAGTGATGCTTTTTACCCTCGAGCAGTGTCGACTCGAGCGGCTAGTGTTGAGCTCGAGTGATGGTCTTTCGTCTATAAAACTTCTAGGAATTCGTATTCTGCGCTCGAGCGGTCACATCTTGTGTCTGGACGCTCGAGCGACACTTCTTACGTGCGAGTGGTCTACGCGTATATCAGTCCGTAAAAGTCACTTTTTACATCACTTTTTCATCTCTCTCTCTCTAAACATTTCAAAACCCTAAGTTGAGACTCCCTCTATCTAAAACTCACCTTCTCTCTACAAATACACCTAGATCCATCAAGTTCCTTACCCGTGTGCCTTTGTTAAAAGATAGAGCTGGGCAAAGGCTTCGTTCTAATCAGAGCAAACTTGGTTTTCGGCATATTTGAGTTTCCTCCACTCCTTCTCTTATCTTCTAAAACTTGAGGTAGGGATTCTTCGGATCTTCTATGAGTTTTAACTTAGTTATTTGCGATTTCTAAACAACGTTGTGATTTTGGAGATTTTTTAATAAACCTAGGGTTTTGGGTAAAAATCAAAAAAGGGGTTTTTCAAATGGATCCTTGAAAACAACTATGATGTTGGTAAAAATCTTGAGTTAGGAAGAAATGGTTGATTTTGATACTTGGGATTGATTTTGAAGAAAAAATGAATTTTGCCCTAAATGCCTCAACTATTGATTTTGTATAAATAATGAAATTGATGTTGAAATTGTGAAATTGGATTGATATTGATAAGGATGGTGGAGTTGGATATGTATTATCACTCACCTCTTGAAATTTGGAAAGTTTATCTTTATTGAGAATTGTATATCTGTTTAGAAATATCTGTTTTGGGCTATCGGTGAAAGATAGCTATGATTGTTGTAGAAATTACATGAGAATTAAGAGAATTGAAATTAGTTTCTCATTTATCTGCATCGGTCATTATTTCACATTCATACATTGCACGTGTATATTGTTTTGAGAAAAAAGGTGAATATGGGAAGAATTTGTGGTTGCATCAAATAAGTTAGCCTGTGTGTCTAGGGTAAAAGTCCTGAAAACCGCGCATATACATGGGTGCCAGTCTTGCGGACGAAATTTCTGTAAAATGGCAATAGTAGTGCTTGTATAGCCTACATTTACATGGGTCCGGGCTTATGGTTTCCCCCAGATGAAATTTCCGAGAAAGGTTGTATTATTTTGAAATTCCCAGAGTGTGATTCACTGCACTATTTTCTATTGTAAAGGAAATGATTTATGAAATGTGATATTAATTTGGCATTACTTATGTTTTGGAAAAAGAGATGAAAAAATGTTTTGGCACGAGCATTGCACATGCATCCACCTTATAGCTTTGTTAAGATTCATACACTGTGTTAGATTATTTCTACTGGGTTTTGACTTACCCTAACCAAACCAAACCAAACCAAACCAAGCCTTAAGTCCCATCAAATGGGGTTAGCTACATGAATCCTTCTTCTCCATGCGACCCTATCAAAGGCCATTTCGTTAGTCAAATTAAGTAGATACATATCTCTATTTACAACGCTAACCAACGTTAATCTAGGCCTACCCCGTCCCCTAACACTTCTATCTACCGTTACAGCATCGCATCTCTTCACTACTGCCTCTGTTAGTCTCAGTTGAATATGACCAAACCATCTCAATCGATTACTCCTACCCATTCCCGAATACACTCATTCCTAATTCTGTCTTGTCTAGTCTTGCCACACATCCACCTTAGCATTCTCATCTCAGCCACACTCATCTTATCTACATGTTGTTTCTTTGTTGCCCAACACTCCGTCCCATACAACATCGCTGGTCTTATAGTCGTTCTATAGAACTTACCTTTAAGTCTAGTGGGTATTCATTTACCGCACAGTACCTCAGACATACTTCTCCACTTACACCATCCCGTCTTAATCCTATGGGCCACATCCACATCAATCTCCCCTGCTGTTGAGATAATCGACCCTAAATAACGAAAATGTTCACTCTTAGGCAGTTCTTGGTTCTCAATCTTCACTTCTCCTCTGCTTTCATTATTACTGTTACTAAATTTACACTCCATGTACTCTGTCTTAGTTCTACTTATCCGAAATCCTTTAGATTCAAGAGCTTTTCTCCAAATCTCCAACTTTGTATTAACTCATTTTCTAGTCTCATCCACTAGCACTATATTGTCTACAAAAAGCATACACCATGGCACGTCATCCTGGATATTTCTCGTCAACTCATCCATAACTAAAGCAAAAAGATAAGGACTTAAGGTAGATCCTTGGTATAACCCTACAGTGATAGGAAATTCATTTTTCTCCAGCAGGCGATCTAATAGTGGTCACCACCCCTTCATACATGTCCCTAATCACATCAATGTAACCTTTTGTCACCCATTTCTTTGCCAACACTCACCATATTATATCCTAGGGCACTTTATCATAAGCTTTCTCAAGGTCAATAAACATCATATGAATGTCTCTTTTCTTTTCTTTATACTTCTTTATTACTCTTCTCAAAAGATAGATCGCTTCCATTGTTAACCTGCCAGACATAAACCCAAATTGATTCTCTGACACCTCTGTTATATCTCGCAATCGACGTTCTATCACTATCTCCCACACTTTCATTATATGACACATTTGCTTGATTCCTCTATAGTTGTTGCAATTCTGGACATCTCCTTTATTCTTTTAGATTGGCACTAAAATACTCTTCCTTCACTGATCTGGCATGTTCCTGGTCAACAAAATTTTGCTAAACAACCTAATCAACCAAACAACCCCCTTTTTATCCAAACACTTCCAAGCTTCAATAGGGATATTATCTGGTCCTAAAGCCTTATTAGATTTCATCTTCTTAAGTGCAATCTCCACTTTAAAGTTCATAATCTACGATCGAACCTATAGTCTTGGTTTATCGTATTACTGGCTATTTCTTCCCCTATTGGCGTACCTCCATGTTCCTCATTTAATAGTTTCTCAAAATAGTTCTTCCATCTTTCCTTAGTCTCTTCATCCCTCACCAATACCTTAGAATCCTCACTCTTAATGCACTTGATTAAAATCTCTTGGTTTCCTCTCATGTATCTTAGCAAGTTTGTATACCCTCTTCTCTCCCTCCTTACTATCTAGTCTAGTGTATAGGTCATCATAAGCTTTCAACTTAGCCTCTCTCACTACTTTCTTGACCTCCTTCTTAGCCAATCTATAGCTTTTAAGGTTTTCCTCAGTTCTATCCTTTTGCCACTTTTTAAAGCACTCTTTTTTTTCCTTAACTACTGCTTGGACCTCTTCCTTCCACCACCAAGTTTCCCTAGAGCTGGGTCCCGTTCCTTTTGACTCTCCAAGCACTTCCCTTGAGATTCTTCTCATACAATTGGCCATCGAGTTCCACATAGTGTTAGCATCATCTTCCAAGTCCCAAGTACCTTCATTCTCCATTCTATTCTTAAATATTTCTAATTTATCCCCTTTTAGGTCCCACTATCTCGTCCTACGACGCCCACCATTCTTCCTAGCTTAGTATTTCCCTCTAAAACATAAATCTAGTACCAAAATCCTATGTTGAGAGGTCAGGCTCTCTCCAAGAATCACCTTACAATCATTGCATTTTAGGCAGTCCACTTTTCTTACTAAAAAGTAATCTATTTGGCTCTTAACTGACCTACTCTTAAAGGTTATCAAATGCTCATCCCTCTTCTTATACATAGTATTGGCCACCACCAGGTCAGAAGCCAACGCAAAATCTAAGATATGCTGTCCAGCCTCATTTCTGTCACCAAAACCGTATCCACCATGCACCCTTTCATAGCCTAGTTTATCTATACATGGCCATTAAAATCACCACCTATAACCAGGTTCTCTCCTATGAGTATCTCCTGTAAGATCTCATCCATTTGCTCCTAAAAATCCCTCTTAGTCTGATCATCTAATCCTACTTGAGGGGCGTATGCACTAATAACGTTCACTATATTCCCTCTGATAACTAGTTTAACTAACATAATCCTATCTACTTTCCTAATGACCGCCACTACATTCTCCACAAGACCCTTGGCAATTAAGATTCCTACCCCATTCCTGCTTCTATCCTTACCACTATAATACAGTTTAAAACCGGTATCCTCAATTTCCCTAGCTTTCTCACCTGTCCACGTAGTTTCTTGTACGCAAACTATACTAACTCTCCTCCTAATCATAACATCTACCAACTCCATCGTCTTACTAGTTAAGGTTCCTATATTCTAACTCCATCGGCTTTGACTCACCCTATGTGGAAAAAAACATTTCAAGAGTTGATGATATGCCTCCGCCAAGACAATATCTTGGGAGGACTTGGAGCGAGAGCTTCTTTTGTGTATTTACTGTATTTGTTTTTTGTACAAGCCGAGGGCTTTAACTGTATTGGACTTGAGTCCACTTTTGTTGTAACCAAGAACTGACTTGGAAAGTTGTAAGCCTTTAGGGCATCTATTTATCTGTTTTACTTTCGTATTTTATCTCTTATTGTACATATGCTATAGATTTAGGGTTAGACTTATGAATTTATACCTGCATATGTCACCTTTTGTACAAGTGATTGGGATAAATGAAAGATAATTATTTCATCATATGTTGTTATGAGATAAATATTGTGGATGGTTTATACCAATTATTTCAAGGCGGTACATAAATTTATGATCCAAACACAACTTAAAAGAAACTTTCATACTTTAGAAAGAACGAACTTTTGATCTTTTAGAATTGAAAGGAAGAAAATTTTATGTAAAACATACTTTAGATATATTAATTTGATCTTTTAATTGCAAATTTAGCAATATAGTAAACAAAATTTTATTTTTTGGAAAAATCATGGTTTGATAGTTTTAAAATACTTATTTCTCAATTGTCTGGAGCTTGGTTTCCTTTCTGGATACTTCGACGTTAAAGTACCACAACCTCTACCCTACCCTCCATCTCTTTTGCCAATCCCTTCTCATACACCATTACCACCCCTCCAATCCAACTAATCATCGATGACCCTTTTTCTACTCACTACTACCCTTCCCAATCCTTACCCTTACTCCTACCCTTACCTTTTGCTACTCTATCAAATCTCAACTCCCCTCTCAAATCAAACCCTAAAAAAAAAGAAAAGAAAGAGAGACACTTTGGTTCATGGTTGGGGTAATATTAGGTTGCGATTTGGTTATTAAGGTTGTAATCTGGCCTTCTCTCTCCTAAGCTTTTGTTTGAGGGGTTTGAGATCATGTAGGGAGGTAAAACGGAGGAAGACAAAAGAGAGGTAGGGACTAAGAGGCCGGTACAAGGGTTGAAGTGACTACATGAGGGTGTGAGAGATTATGGGTTGGCAAAGGAAGGTATAAGATGGATGTTAGGGTGTGGAGAGTTTGCAGAGAGTCAAAGAGGGGAGAAATGAGATTGGTGGCACTAACAAGGTAGTGGTAGGGTTAGTTGGGGTTGGAAAGGTTATGGATGAGGTTGTCAGCACCAAGAGTGATGGTTGGCAATAGGTAGGGTTTACATGGAGCGAAAGAATAAGAGAAATGATAAGGGAAGATATTAGGATAACTTAGGCCTCGTTTGGGAATTTGTTATTTTAGTAACTTTTTGAATTTTTGGCTAAAATATGAGGTAAAAAAACTAATATGTTTGGAATGACTTTTTGATTTTTTATGAAAAGATGTGCAAAAAGTAGAGGGAAGAATCTTTTTCGTATAGGTTATAGGTTTTTTTAATTTTTTTAGAAACGTTTTGACATTTAAGTTAAAACACTCGCTATGTACATGCACATTTAGATACATGATGAGTTCATGAACCAATAAAGTGAATATTACTCAAGTAATTTGAGCTATAACTCGTAATGTGTAATTCAAATGTTATAGATGCATTGCAGTTACAAGAATGTCATGAGTTGCATGGCTATAAATCAATTAAATATATATAGGAATATTATCATCATAATATTGGCATTCCAACCATACAACTATAAGAAAATATATACATATATATATATAACAATAAAGTTAAACTTCCACTTATCATTCCATGAATACAAAAATATTTTGCAGTAATTTCCTTGATTACAAATCAAGACATGAAAGAACTCACAGTTGACACAACAAAAAAAAGATAAAATGAGTATGATTAATGCCATTACAATGCCAAGCTATACCACCATACGATAATGCAACATTATCATAAGCAAGTACAGTAATAAGACTATTATACTAGAAAAATCCAAAACTGTTTTACTAAATTTTCTCCCAAAACAAACCTGTTTGGAGATATTTTATATCGTTGGAAACATCTTGACTAGACGAATCTCTTGAAATTCTCAAAATACGAAATCCAACACTTCGCTTTTTTCAGAATTTAATTAATCGAATTAAATCGAAATGGTTAACAAACTTTCAAAATAACAAACGGAATAAATCTGAAACAAAACTGAACTATAAAGTGAATAACTAAATTCACAAATATGTCCAAAAATTATTATGCCTTGTCCCACGCAAAGGTAATCCTGTTCAAATAAAAAATTAGTAGTCCATTTTACTAATTTCAATTTGTTTTGTTTGTTCGTATTATATACCCTCCTTTCGAGTTTAAGTAAACTAGTAAAGAAAGTTAACTACAAAATAAAATAAATAACAAACAAATCAAATAAATTAGTAAGAATCTTAAGAAATAAAGTTCTTATTTTATCTTATCAATTCTTAATAACTTATGCATTAACAACCAAATAACTCATGTAATAACAACTAATTAACATAAAATAAATTGCACAAACGATCCAATAACTCTAGGTAATTAAATTAATTTTAATTCCAAAAGTCACTATAATAAAATAAAAAAACACAAATAAAGAACTGGCACCGTGTATATCCTAGGTTCTCAGAAAATAGTAGCACACAATTTTTGTTTTTAATAATTAAACATTAATCTTTGAAAATTACATATGAATCTGTTTTAAGATTGTTGGTATTTTTCCATAAAAATACAAGAAAAATGTATAAAATAAACTAAATAGAAATGAATTTTTTTTTAATTATTTATTAAAGAATGAAATACAGAATAAACTACACAACTAAAAATACAGAAATAAATTAGATTACATTACTAATAGAATAAATTATTAACATGGATAACTAAAGATTAGAACTTATTGAGGTAAACTAAATTCTAAAAAATTTAAGAACAAATGATAAGAAAAGAAACAAACCGAAGCCTGTTGATACCATAGTTTTCTTAAAACAGATTCACCGCTTCCTGATGAATGCTGGAGGTATGCCAGCATCTGTTTACCAGCTAATGCAGAAGTACCTTCTGAATAGTTTCGGTGAACTTGACAATGGTTGCACTCTCTCTAACAAAAACCAAAGAAAGGGCTAGCAAAAGAAGATAAGAAAAATTTTCTTTAGTAGAAAAAAAAACATCTCCAACTTTTTATCTTATCTCAAAACACCATTTCCATTTTTCATCAAAAATCTCTCCAAAAATTATCCTTCTAAGTTGGAAGAGAAATGCCTCTATTTATACAAGTAGGGAAATCCCTAACCATGAAGGTTATGCGTCAACCAAAGCCATCAACTCTAGCCATTAGGGCTAGAGTTACAGAGGTTGAAAATCTATGGCCACTAATATGGCCATCAACTCTGCCATCAAAAGATGAGAGTTACAAAAATTTACATTTCTGATGTGCTTAATATATACAAAAATATGTATATAATGATATTTGAATAAACCAACTAGATGAGTCACGAAATAGATACTAATGTTGAGTCACAATCCGATCCAAGCTCAATTCTCAAACACATGCACAAGCTAAGCCCAACACAACATAGTTTAGCCCAAGCTCAAGATTAAGTCCAAGTCCAAACCCAGCACATGCACAAGTACAAACCTAGGCCTAGTCCAAACCAAGATTAAGTCCAAATCTAAGCCCAACTTTATTGATGCCCACTTTATGAGACAATTCCCATTCACAACTCAATGGTTTCGGCTCATGTATTGCAATCTTCTCACTTAAGAGAATACAAAACCACTCAAACCCACTTCAATTGGCGAATTAGGTCCCACTTTAATTTCAAATTAAAGTTGCTGAAAAACTATTATCTCCAACAAAACATGGATGTAGTAGGAGTGGTGGTTTGAGATGGAGTTGTGGGGTGATGGCTTAAGGTGGTATAGAAAGGTGATACTATGGGGTGGTTCCATAAAGAGAGAGAGAGAGAGAGAGAGATTACGCACAAAAAATAAAACAAGATAAAATAAATGAGAGAATGAGGGGCTTCAAAGTGTGTAGGTTGGTAGGGGTATTTTGGTAAATCTATCATGTTATTAAATGATGTTACTGACAAGGGAGGTCTGTGTGATTTCAGATAATAGAGGGGTGACAGTGTGATTTCAGAGTTATTGAGGGGGTGTCGGTGTAATTTACTCAAAAATCAAACATAAATGATCCGAAACTTTGTGAGCCTATCATAAGAAACATGGAACAAAAACTCTTGTGAAATTTTGACATTGACATAAAAAATAATGCAAAATTACGGAGTAATCTTGTTGAGTGGACTTAAATACCTATAAATTTTAGATATTTTTTAAATGTATAAAAAAAAATTAAAATACTTATTTTGCTCTCATTACTTATTTTATGAAGGTCAAGAGGCTAAGATATGTCATATCTCTCTCCCCCCATGAGCCTCACTTGCACCACCACTTGTCATTTCCACCGCCACAAGCAAGGTTGGCTTTGGCCCAAAGTCGGCAAAGTTGCCGCTTTGGGCCCCAAAAATTGAGCCAAAAAAAAAGGGACCCAAAATTATTTTAGCTATTATACTAGTCCACCAAAAAAAAAATGAAAAATCCCAACAAAATTTGGTGAAAATTCAAAACTAAAAGATAGTTGATGTGGTAAATTATTTAAAACAAATGAATGATTGCTTTTATCGGTAAAAATAAAAAGGCCAATTGATTTAGTGAATTGTTTTAATTAACGGATGGTTGTTTATCAAATGCATAGATTGCATATAAAATACGATTAATTATATCAATTACAATTGTTTTTGAGGAAAGAATCTTTTCAAATTTAAAGTTGATTAAATTTTACATTCAGTCAACTATGTCATAAGAAATATGGAATGTATTAGCAAGTTCATCCATTGAAAATAGTTGACTTATATAAGTTTGAAATGGAATGTATTAGCAAGTTCATCCATTGAAAATGATTTAGTTAATAAGTTGAATTATATAAGTTTGATTAACAATTTTATAATTAAAAATATGAAAGGGTTATGTGTACAGTATGTTCACTTTTTAATTATTTTGATTTTTATTGTAAATTTTGTAATATATTTAAATAAATTTTAATAGTTATATATATGGAAGTAATCTTTTCATAAGTATGGTCAAATATTTAAAAAACAAAAAATTACATAATCTTTTAAAATCTCATATGAGTTCACTTTAGATTCCAAAAATATCAAAATTGGCCATGGTCACCAGCCACCGTTACTACCACCGTCATTGTTCACCTGCTATTGCTACTGTTCACCAATCACTTGAGTGTCAAATTTTAAAATTATTTTGAAAAGATAGTTGAAAGTTAATTTTTTAATTTTTTAAATTTTTTTTAAAAAAAACATGTAAAAAATGTGAAAAATAATATAATTCAAAATAAATTAAAAATTAGGAAATTACTTTTTACCTACTTCCCAAATTAATTAATTTATGTGAGGTAAGTACTAACTCTAACCTCTAAGTCCTCAAAACTAAAGGTTGAATTGGGCGGCTAAGCTGTGGGTTTTAGATCTGGTGTCCACAAAGGTCAAAGACGTATAAATGCCTTGAAAATTTATTAGTGGGCTAAACAGTTTATATAGTGGGCTACACGCCGAAATAAATTGGGTTTGATTATGCCAATACCCTTAATTATCAGTAAATATCATTTTATTTTCTTTATTTATGAATGTGTATATTTTAAGGATTTGGAGTAGCTGTTGGGAATATGCGCAACAACTACTATTGGGTTCCTTTTGGGTCCATTTCAGATAATCGAATCGTTTACTTTTTAGAGTATAATGAGTAGAATATATTTGTAAAAAATCAAATTAGTCAGATATCAATAACACTTTCATCAAATAACATTTGCATTTAATTTTATATTTTAAATTACACTTACTATTCATTTTTGTAGATACAAATATAATTTAATAAAAGAGATACCGATATCGGATCAACTTCATTTTTTGTAACTATGTTCTACTTGATATATTCTAAAAAGTAAACTATTCAGATTATCAAAATGGGCCCTAAAATGGACCCAAAAAGGAGCACAACAATGCCACCCCAAATCAACATTTTGATATCTTCAACTATAAAATTGTATCATTTTCATTCTTTTCAGACTATCTCTAAAAGGAGTGTAGTTAGGGTTTTAACATGTGCAGTTCCTAAATAAGAGAATAAAGTGATATTCACTAATAATTGAAAGGGTCTTGTTGTAATTAATCTAAATAAATTATAGAAAGAAATATACACCCTACTCTCTTTATTTTTATTTTATATTACGGTAAATTATATTGACCTCCCTTAATATTTAGAAAAAATATAGTAAATCTCATAGTTTTGATAGAATTATATTGAGCTCCCTTGAAATTTTAATTCATATAACACTAGGCTCTTTTCATCAATAATGTATGATTTATATAGATAAAAATAATAATGTTATTATCTTTTTTATATAAAAATGTACACTTCAGGTTGTTTATCTTTGTATTATTGCATAATTTACATTAGTTTTGATTCATTTAGCTTTACTAAAAATAAGGTCGGTGTAATTTACCCTTTATATTATAATAAAACTCAACGAGATACAAGTATAGTAACAAATATTTATAATACATAACTAATATGAAGAAATTTGTAAAATATAAGAGAGAGACCACAATAGATATATCGAAAAACAAGACTTACACCCATGTAAGAAACTTTGAACTCTTTGTAGTAAGGTATATGAGTTTTGGCCGAACAAATTAGTTCTATTGCCCACTCTATTAAAAAAGTCAGACGGATGTTTTTGATATCATGAAAGTTTAAATAATAATATTATAATAATCATATTTTCTTCACATAATTTATTTATCATTTTAAGTATCAATACTATATTAGTTTAATGGATTTCACAACTTATGTTTGTTATAAATTTAATGTTAATACATAAGATGGTAAATATGTTTATTATGATATTATTCAGTAATTATTCAGTACTTCTTACAACACCATATGACATTACTTACAAGATGCTCCAAATCAATTTTGTAGCAGAAATTTATAAGTGCGACATGTTATTTTACTTTTGTTAGGCAGTTAGAAGATAATGTGTTTTGTAATTTTTTACTAGTCAAAAATAACATATAAATAATGCCACATAAGATTCTAAAGTACTCTTAAAATAGAATAATAGAAGCACCGCTCATGAGAAAAGAAAAGAAAAGAAAATTGATTAAATTAAGAAGGAAAAAAAAAAAAACAAAAAGAGAAAAAATTGTGTTTTGTTTCATCCTTGTTTGGATAAATAAGTGGAACTCTCCCATCCTATTTGATTAAATTATATAAAAAAAAGTAAAATAAAATTATATCATATTATCAAAACAATTTTTGAAGAAATAGCACCAAAAAAAAGTGGAAAGGACAAAAAGATTTTGCATATTAGTGGCATGTTTTTCATAATGACAAGGAAATGAAAGCAAAAAGAATATCTGCAGAAACATGAAACAATGACTTTACTAGACCAAAATGACTTTCCTTGCGATATTATGACTTTAGTAGTCCAAAATGCACTTTCTTCATCTTCTTCATTCTTTTCCTTTGTAACTCCAGTGGCCATCACTCGTCACCAGCTAGCTCTCTTCCTTTTTTTTTTTTTTTTTTTTCTAGTATCACAACTTCTACCCTACCTTCTGTCTTCTTTGCCAACCCCTTCTCATACATCACTACCATCCCTCCAATCTAACTAATCGTCGACGACCCTTTTTCTACTCATTCCTACCTCCCCAACCCTTACCCTTACTCATACGCCTACCTTTTGCTACTCTATCAAATCTCAACCCCCCTTTCAAATCAAACCCTAAAAAGAGAGAGAGACATTTTGGTTCATGGTTAGGGCAAGATTAGGTTGCAATTTGGCACTCTCTCTCTCGCTCTCTCTCTCTCTCTCTCTCTCTCTCTCTCCTAAGGTTTTGTTTGAGAGGTTTTTGAGATCATATAGGGAAGTAAGACGGAGGAAGAGAAAAGATAGGTAGAGATTAAGAGGCTGATACAAGGGTTGAAGTGACTACATGATGGTGTGTGAGAGATGATAGGTTGGCAGAGGAAGGTGTAAGATGGGTGTTAAAGGTGCGGAGAGTTTGCAAAGTATAGCGATCCCGGGTTTTACCCCTTGTTGTACAGTGATCCAGACATGGTTCCGTGGATGTTAACAGTTGTATATATCTTGTTTACGTCCTTTCATACTTTGTATTTGAGTAATAGAATGTGTTGGGCATGTTTGTTACAGGTTGGCTGTGTTTGGGAACAAATGGTTGCTGCCCAGATTTTTGGTCTTTCACTCGAGCGAGGAGTTTGTCACTCGAGCGAGCTCTTTGCTTTTGGTCCTTCGCTCGAGCCAGGTTTTGTTCGCTCGAGCGAGAGTTGAGTTTTGTGTTTGGTGGCTCGAGCCATGGTTTCTTCGCTCAAGCATGAAACTACGTCTGGTTCCAGACCTGAGAGCTGCATTTCTTAGCTCGAGCGAGATTTTCTTCGCTCGAGTGAACTGGTTATTCTTCGCTCGAGCGAACGTTCTGTCGCTCGAGCGTGCATCTGTTGCAGACTTGAGGGTTTGAATTGTTGGCTCGAGCGAGAGGTCCTTCGCTCGAGCTAGGTAGGTTTCTTATGTCTGGTCGCTCGAGCAACCAAGTCTTCGCTCGAGCGAGCCTGTTTTATATCAACAGACAGCAGCGTTTTTAACTTCACTTTTTCATCCCCTTTTCTTTTTGAAACCCTAAATCCGAGACTCTCTCTCTCTCTAAACTTGCTCTCTCTTTAAGATTTGATCTATCTAGGGTGAATTTCTACCCTTACTCCTTTGTTAAAAAGGTAGAGGGTGTCTTGGGCTTTGATTTAATCTGAAAGTTTGGCGATTTGGAGCATTTTGATTTTTGGTCTTCATCTCCGTTTGGGCTCAAACTTCGAGGTAGGGATACCCTACTCCTTCTTATGGGTTTTGTCTTTCAATTTTAGCATTTTGATATGTTGGGTGTTGTTGTGTAATTTTGCAAAAAGTTTGGGTCTTTATGTAATTTTACAAAAGATGGGGTTTTATTTATAATAAACCTATATGCATGTTTGGCATAGAAAAATGAGCTAAATGATGGGTTAAGGATGAAAATGGAACCTTAGGGTTGTTATGTAACTTGTGGGATTAATGCCCTAATTACCTTGATAAATTAATTTATGAAATTAATTTGAGAAATGAAAAATTGAATTGGGAATGTTGGAATTGGGAATGTATGGGATTAAAGGGTGTAGTTGGATTATTTATCATTCACCTAACTGAAATGTCGATATTTTATCCATTTGATGCATTTATTTTTTGTTTAGAAATAACTGCTTTGGGCTATCGGTGGAGGATAGTCTTAATTGTTGTAGACAATGCATGATGATTAGGCAAACTAAAACTAATCGAATGAGCATGCTATCGAATATAACGGTTGGAATAATACATTAACTTTATGTATTGATTGATTTTATATGATCTATGTTTATATACATGTGTTATGTGGGAGGAGATAGGGGATGTACTCCACGATTTAGGGGAAGATAGGGGATGGACCTCTAAACCGGATTTTGTGTGACATTGATACAACACTACCATGTGTATCAAGTGTTGATTATGGAAGTGTTTGAATTGATTTGATATAGCACTAAAATGTATATCGTTATCAATTGTGATGTATAGAAGTGTTTCTATGTTATGTTGATAAAGCACCAAAATGTGTATCTTCGGTAAAGTATGGAAGTGGTTTATGTGTTATAGATACAGCATCAAAATGTGTACCCATTATGAATTATGAAAGCGTTTTAAAGATGAGTTACAATCTCATTAAATTATTTGGCTAAGTGTTGAGTCTTGTTTTCAAACTCAAGGTTGAAGGAGAAGTGGAAAATGAAATGTAATATGGACTTAAATGTCACGAAACTATAATGTGATATAAGTCGGAATATAAGTGTTGACTATCTATCAACTGCTAACCTTTTAGTCATTGTTCATAGCTGGTTTAGTGTACTTCTACTGGGCTGTGGCTCACCCTTTATGGGACACCATTTTTAGGTACAGATAGCATGCCACCTCCAAGGACATAGCTTGGGAGGCTAGAGGCGGACAGACTTTTGTTGTCTTATTTTCTTTTGTTGTATTACATGTAGATTCAAGTCAAGGGCTTCATGTGTAATTGAGTTAGCACTCTTCTTTTTGTAACCAAGTGTTAACTTGGAAAGCTATAAGCCCATAGGGCATTTGCTTTTGTTGTTAACATGTAATACTTTTTTGTAATGAATTACTCTAATGAATAGAAGAACGTTGATCTTTTATATATCAATGCATGTCAATGTTGATGGGTTTAATGTATTATTTTGAGGGCGTTACAACTTGGTATCAGAGCGTATTGGGTTCGAATGCTTTGGGTACATGGGAAGTGATTAGTATCACAATGGGTTTGTCTCGCTTGTTAGAGACTTATGTGTGACATTATGTGTTTATTTGATAACATGTTTATGTGACTACTTGGGTATGGGATTTAGTTTCTAAGATGTTGATTGAATTCTTGGGTTTCTAGGAGTCTTGTTGGAAAAGCACTTGATCAATGCTGTTTCTAATTGGAACTCTAGCAACGCCTCGGGACTATCATTATCTGGAAATGAAATTCGTAAGTGCTTATGTGTTTATGTGCTTACGTGGAGTGAATTACAGTTGTCCATGTATTAGGACGCGAGTGTTTAGTTTCGGCACATTTATGAATGTGCTAATGTCTTCGTTACCTTTATTAGGACGTCAGGACGAGGATGAGGACGTGGAGGTAGACAGGGTAGGCGTGGTAGACAGGAGATGCCTTTACCGGATGATATCCCAGTGCAGCAAGAGGGAGTTGGCCAGGCCAATGTGGCCGAGCCATTGGGTCAGCAGGCCTTGGGTGCTTTGGCCCGCAGTATAGCAGATGCTTTGAGGGAGTCTATGGGTATTCTCCGAGCTGAGAATCCAGTTCAAGCTCCAGTGCAAGCCCAGGTGTAGGCCCAGGTTGTTGAGGCAGGGCCTTCCTTCTTGAAGAGGGAGTTCTCCGGCCTAACCTGGATGAGTTTATTGGGGATCCGAAGGAGCCACTGAAGGCTGACGAGTGGTTGGAGCAGATGAGTAAGACGTTCGAGATGCTTGGCATCTAGGACGGAGCATTGAAAGTGACCTTGGCATCTTTCCAGCTTAAGGGGGATGCGGGTCAGTGGTGGAAGTTTATCAAGGAACGTATTGGTGGTACGTGGAAGGCGTTTGTGGATGCTTTCCAGGAGAGGTACTTGTCTCCAGCTGTCAAAGAGAAGCTGAGAGACCAGTTTTGCCAGCTCAATCAGTTGAGTTTGTTTGTGGCCGAGTTTGAGGCTACATTTACTAGCTTGTCCAGGTTTGCACCTGAGCTCGTGGCTTCCGAGGAACGCCGTTGTGTTGAGTTTGAACGGAAGCTGAGGCCTGGCCTCAAGATGAGAGTTGGAGGTTCTATGATCCGAGACTATGGACGCTTGGTTGATGCTGCGGCCCACATGGTGATCATGATGCAGGAGGAGGAGGGACAGAGAGGCTCCAAGAGGGGCCAGGATGGTCAGGGTGATGGTAGGAGACAGAGGGGTGCTAACCCTCAGCGGTCTCAGGGTGGTGTTACTAGATCGACCTTTCTAGTGCTAAGTGCAGGCTCGGGGAGAGCTAATCAGGGAGAGTTCACCTGTTACAAGTGTGGCCAGCTGGGTCACAAGGCTTCGGTTTGCCCGCAGAGGGGAGGAGGTCAGAGAGCTGCTTCATCTTCAGCTAAACCGCAGAGCCAGAGTCAGGGCAGGGGCCAGTCCTTATCTTATTATCAGTGTGGTCAGTCTGGACACCTGAAGAGGTTCTGCCCACAGTTGAGTGCCACTTCGGGAGCGTCTGGTTCTAGACAGACGCAGAGTTTTCAGCCAGCTCAGTCTGTGCAGGCCTCGAGGGCCAATCCGGGAGCTTCGTCGTCCCAGTTTGTGCAGCAGTCGTATACTCTGAGGGGTGAGCAGGTTGATCAGGGCCCTACTGGGCGCGTGTATGCTGTTACCGCGTAGGATCTTGTACCTGCTCCATCAATTGTGAGAGGTACCTTCTTGTTTTGCAACTTGGTTGCTAGTGTATTGATCGATATGGGTGCATCTCATTCTTTTGTATCTGCTGCATTTGCATCTGTTTTGGGATTGGAGTTGGCACAGTTAGCATCTCCTATTTGTGTAGTGTCACCTATTAGGGGTGAGTTGATCTTGAAACACGGTTGTAGAGGTTGTGATATCGAAGTCGCCGATCGCCGGCTTCTGTTTCCTTTTGTAGTAATGCCCATGTCGGGATTTGATGTCATTTTGGGTATGGACTGGCTTTCGTCATACCGTGCTGTTATTGATTGCTACCGCCAGAGGGTCTCAGTTTGTACCTTGAACGGGGAGTGTTTTCATTTTCTGGGGGATCGGGTTGGTAGTGTGTTGCCACCGGTGTATGATCCGCGAGGGTGGAACGAGCTTAGTGGTCTACTTGCTAGCCTTTTGAGTAGTGAGTGTGGTGAGACCCAGACTGTGTTGCCGAGAGTGGTTTGTGAGTACTCGGACGTCTTTCCCGAAGATCTTCTTAGTTTGCCACCTCACCGAGAGATTGAGTTCTCTATTGATCTAGTGCCCGGCACGGCGCCGATTTCTATGGCACCTTATCGTTTTACCCCAGCCGAGTTAGTTGAGTTGAAGATTCAGCTCCAGGAGTTGCTGGATAAGGGCTTTGTTCACCCAAGTGTTTCACCGTGGGGAGCACCGGCCCTCTTTGCTAAAAAGAAAGATGGTGCCTTGAGGTTGTATATCGACTACCGGAAGTTGAATCGGGCTACGGTCAAGAATAAGTACCCTATGCCCCGTATAGATGATTTGTTTGACCAGTTGAAGGGTTCCCGTTGTTTCTCTAAGATAGACTTGAGATTGGGTTACCAACAGTTGAGGGTCAGGGAAGAGGACATTCCGAAGACGGCATTCCGTACGCGGTATGGCCATTATGAGTTTTTGGTGATGCCATTTGGGCTCACCAATGCACCGGCAGTCTTTATGGACTTGATGAACCAGATCTTCCAGGAATTCTTGGATCATTTTGTGGTTGTTTTCGTGGACGACATTCTTATCTATTTACCTTCTGAGGAGGAGCACGAGGAACACTTGAGAGTGGTGCTTGAATTACTTAGAGCCCATAGGCTGTATGTCAAGTTTGGGAAGTGTGAATTCTGGCTAGAAGAAGTCAAGTTCTTAGGCCATGTAGTTTCTGGAGAAGGGGTGTCTGTTGATACATCCAAGATTGAGGCAGTGCAAGATTGGGCACAGCCTAAGAGTGTGTTTGAGATCCGCAGTTTTCTGGGTCTAGCTGGGTATTACCGCCGGTTTGTGAAGGATTTCTCCAGGTTAGCTTCGCCATTGACTAGACTGACTCGGAAGGGAGTCAAATTTGTATGGAGTGAGACTTGTGAAAAGTCGTTCCAAGAACTGAAAGTTAGATTGACCACCGCTCCGGTCTTGACTATTCCGGAGAAAGTGTTGGGTTATGCTGTTTACTGTGATGCCTCACGAGAGGGTTTGGGTTGTGTGTTGATGTAAGAGGGGAAAGTGGTTGCCTATGGCTCACGTCAGTTGGAAATACACGAGAAGAATTACCCTACCCATGACCTAGAGTTAGTAGCAGTGATCTTTGCCTTGAAAATCTGAAGGCATTACCTCTATGGTGAGAGATTCGAGGTGTTCTCGGATCATAAGAGTCTGAAATATCTGTTTACACAGAAAGACTTGAACTTAAGGCAGAGGAGGTGGATAGAGTTTATTGAGGATTACAACTTCGAGTTGCATTATCATCCGGGGAAGGCCAATGTTGTGGTCGATGCCCTTAGCAGGAAATCCATAGGTGATGTAGCTGTTATAGCCATCCAGGAGTGGGAGATGTTAGGGGCACTTGGCGAGTTTGATTTGCTTTTGGGCGAATCCGTTGAGGCTGCGGCCTTGTTTTTGATTGTTGTGCAGCCTACACTTGTAACTCGAGTGTTAGAGGCACAGAGAGGTGACCTTGAGGTGGATTCCCTCTGAGAGAAGATCTCCAGTGGGAAGATTGAGAAGGGTTTGACGGTGTATCCTGACCTGCGTGTGAGATACCGAGACCGTCTGTTTGTGCCGGAGTCTTGCCGAGAGGAGGTACTCCGAGAGTTTCATCATTCACATCTTGCGGTGCATCCAGGAGGCACTAAGATGTATCGAGATTTGGGTCATCAGTTTTGGTGGCGGGGTATGAAGAGATTACTTGTCAGCAAGTGAAGGCCGAGCATCAGAGGCCAGCGGGTTTGTTACAACCCTTGTCTATTGCCGAGTGGAAGTGGGAGCATGTCACTATGGACTTCGTTGTAGGTCTTCCGAGGACTCAGCGAGGTAGTGATGCCATTTGGGTGGTTGTAGATCGGTTAACTAAGTTGGTGCACTTCATTCCTATACGCGTGAGAGATTCGGTAGATCATCTTGCCGACTTATATATTCGGGACATAGTGAGGTTGCACGAGGTCCCAGTGACGATCGTCTCAGATAGAGATCATCGTTTTACTGTTAGGTTATGGCAGAGTTTGCAGAGTGCCTTGGGCACGAAGTTAACCTTTAGCACGGCTTACCATCCTCAGACTGACGGGCAGTCCGAGCGTACTATTCAGATCCTCGAGGATATGCTTCGGGGTTGTGTCCTTGATTTTAGTGGGACGTGGGAGAGGCACTTGCCCTTGGTGGAGTTTGCCTACAACAACAGTTTTCAGTCTAGTATCGGTATGGCACCGTTTGAGGCCTTGTATGGTCGACCGTGTAGGTCTCCAGTTTGTTGGGCCGATGTAACAACCCTCGTATTGATTACCGATAAATTACTGAATTACGTACTGATTACTGCTAAACTGAACTGATAATGACTGATAATTGAATTAACTGAAGTACTGAATAAACTGATTGAAATCGAAACTGAAATTGAATAAGTTATTTATTGAATTGTATATTGCATCTGTTTGATTGATTGATTATTTGTTTGAATTTATATGTTTAAACTGCTAATTGAAGGCCTTATCGGCGGCCGAATTAGGAACCGCTTAGAGTTTTGAGATCAGTAGAATATTTGTGACTTAATGGTATATTTATTTAAAATGTGATTAGGAATGATTAAATTAGATTAATTTGAGCCAATTAAAGAGTTTGCAATAATTACGAGATTGCCATTGAGTGGACCTATGTCTAACCTTGTGTTTGAGCCTTACACCAAATTAAAACACCACTCAATCAGCCCTTCTTGTTGCCTCTAGCCGACCATAGTAAGAGAGTAAGAGAGAATTGGACTCAAAGTGTTGAAATTGCTAGAAGAACTTGAAGATTTGAGGCATAGATTGTATAATTGAGCTGGTCATCTTATAATACAAGACTTGGGTAAGGAAATCATCATCCTCTTGTTGTTTTTAAGCTTCATCTTGCATGAATCATGGTTATAGAGAAGTCATGACATGATTTTGCTCATATATGTTGAATTGGAACTCCATTGTTGCATGCATGGTCGAATTGGTGATTGTGAGGTTGAATTCATGATGGATTGTACATGCATGCTCATGTTTCTATCAAAGTCCATGTTTTCATTTTGTTTTCCAACTATTGAGCTCACTAGAGCAAGGATTGAAGCTTGAATTTGGTTTAAAGCTCATGCATTGCATGTTTTGGAATTGTTCTTGAAAATGGGTTCGAATGTTGGATTTTATTGACTCACCTTTGGCCCTTGCATGTACAAATTGAGCTTTAAAACTTGTTGTACTATGAGTTTGAAATGTTTTCCCAGAATTTGGGCCCAGGAGGTTGAGTTTTGGGTTGTTGAATGCTTGGTTCGAACTTGGAAGACAAATCTGGAAATTCCAGATTTTGCTTCTTCGCTCGAGCGAAGGATTCCTCGCTCGAGCGAGCACCTTTATTCAGGGCTCCGCTCGAGCGAGCATCGAGCGTGGTATCCCACGTAAAAATCCAGCAACCAGTACTTTTACTGTTTCACCAGACCGCTCGAGCGAAGGATTGTTCGCTCGAGCGAAGCCTTTGATTTTGCAACCTCGCTCGAGCGAAGGAAGGCTCGCTCGAGCGAGACCCCTGTTTTCAGCAACTTTTGAAAAATGCCTTCCAACTGTATTTTTGCATCCTCATCTCATCCTAGGCATTCTTAGGCCTAGTTTAAGGCATCTTAATGAGGATTTAGACGTAGAACCACACCGAGGAAATTTAGGGATTTAATTATCATCCTTCCCGACTGTGAAACTTAGTGTGTGTTCTATTTGTTAACTGTTTAGGGTTGGCTCTCGGGGACGCGCTCTAGCTGCTATTAGCCCAATCTCTATGAGTAACAATTGTTTAAGATATGTTCAAAATGGTTATCTTTTGAATACTGAACTGAACTGTTTACTGAACTGATATTGTTTACTGAATGAATGTATGTCCTGTATTCTGAACTGTATTGTGGCATCCTTAGCACTTACTGTTTACTGTTACTGTTACAGAGCTCTGTCGGTTCCCTTGTGGAACCATACTGTTTACTGAATGACTGGCCATCATTACTGATCGGTCTTTAAGACCTATTGTTTACTGCTATGCTAATGGATGTACCACATATGATTGAATAATTGTTCTGTCTGCAAGACTGAAATACTGTTTAATGAACTGTTTTCATTACTGTAAGGACATTTCATTCATAACCTCTTTACGCTTTATGTTATTCACTGGGCTTTAGCTCACTGCTCATATATATATGTAGGTGTACAGGTACCGGACCAGAGCTAGACGCGTCGGGGTTATTCCAGTTTTGTCAAGCCAGCCTACGCGCCTCACTGTGAGGTTCCGTGTTGCCATGTTATGGCTTTGGGATTTTGTTTTGGGTTTTTCCCATCGGTCTCCTCACTGTTTTGTACCACTGTATAGACTGCTTATTGTTCTACTGTACTGTTATCGAGGGACTAGGTCCCCGTACTGAATGTTTGTATATGATTGTATAGACTGTATACAGACCGTACTGTTTTGAACTGTATGAATGCATGAAAAATGTTTTTGGCATACAGATTTTCACAGCTCAATGGACACTAGTTATTTACTGTATTGGCTTCCGCCAGGCCCTGAACTCTGTTATACTGTATTACTGTTAAGCAGGCCTTCGGTAATCACGGATTACTGGCCGGTTACGGTGCTAAACCCATAGGGCCGGGTTTGGGTCGTGACAGCCGAGGTGGGTGATGCACCTTTGTTGGGTCCGGAGTTGGTAAGGGAAACGACGGAGAAAGTTGAGCTTATCCGTAGGAGGCTTGATACAGCCCAGAGTCGTCAAAAATCTTATGCCGACCATAGGAGGAGACCTTTGGTATTTGAGGTGGATGATCACGTCTTTCTGAAGATATCACCGAGGTGGGGATTGATGAGGTTTGGGAAGAGTGGGAAGTTGTCCCCTCGGTTTATTGGCCCTTTTGAGATCCTTGAGAAGATCGGCAAGGTTGCCTATCGTTTAGCTTTGCCGCCGCAGTTGTCTGGAGTTCATGACGTGTTTCATGTGAGTATGCTTCGGAAGTATGAGCCGGATCCATCACATGTATTAGATTGGACCGACTTGGAGGTAGATGAGGATGCCTTGTATGAGGAGAAACCGGTTCGGGTCTTGGATAGGCGGGATCAAGTCTTGCGGGGCAAGACCATCCCTTTGGTAAAAGTCTTGTGGAAACATCACGGAGTGGAGGAAGCCACTTGGGAACGTGAGTTGGAAGTCCGAGAGAAATATCCGGACCTATTTGTAGATGCTTGAGCATATGTTGTATATTTTGTTGTAATATTGAACCTTAAGAGTATTGAATATATCTTAGGTTGTGAAACATGGTGTATGTTTTGGTTTAATGGGAATATTGTAAAACTTGCCTAGAATTAGAAGTTTGATATAACATTGCATATGTTGAATGTGTTGTAGAAATGGAGTTATATCATGATTATTGAATATGATATGGAAATGGGAATCATGTTTATTGTAAACCGTTGAAATGGAAATGAAATGCATGTTGAAATGTATTTGTTATGAAATGCCTCTTGACAAGAGATGGGATGATCGGTACTGGGTCGAGTTATTGAATGTTGAAATGTAACATTGTTTAAAATGGAGAAAAAAACTTGTTTTTGAAAACTTGCACTTAATTTCGGGGACGAAATTCTTTAAGGGGGGGAGGTTATAGCGATCTCGGGTTTTACCCCTTGTTGTACAGTGATCCGGACATGGTTCCGTGGATGTTAGCAGTTGTATATATCTTGTTTACGTCATTTCATACTTTGTATTTGAGTTATAGGATGTGTTGGGTAGGTTTGTTACAGGTTGGCTGTGTTTGGGAACAAATGGTTGCTGCCCAGATTTTTGGTCTTTCGCTTGAGCGAGGAGTTTGTCGCTCGAGCGAGCTCTTTGCTTTTGGTCCTTCGCTCGAGCCAGGTTTTGTTCGCTCGAGCGAGAGTTGAGTTTTGTGTCTGGTGGCTCGAGCCAGGGTTTCTTCGCTCGAGCGTGAAACTACGTCTAGTTTCAGACCTGAGAGCTGCATTTCTTAGCTCGAGCGAGATTTTCTTCGCTCGAGCGAGCGTTCTGTCACTCGAGTGTGCATCTGTTGCAGACTTGAGGGTTTGAATTGTTGGCTCGAGCGAGAGGTCTTTCGCTCGAGCTAGGTAGGTTTCTTATGTCTGGTCGCTCAAGCGACCAAGTCTTCGCTCGAGCGAGCCTGTTTTATATCAGCAGACAGCAGCGTTTTTAACTTCACTTTTTCATCCCCTTTTCTTTTTGAAACCCTAAATCCGAGACTCTCTCTCTCTAAACTTGCTCTCTTTCTAAGATTTGATCTACCTAGGGTGAATTTCTACTCTTACCCCTTTGTTAAAAAGGTAGAGGGTGTCTTGGGCTTTGATTTAATCTGAAAGTTTGGCGATTTGGAGCATTTTGGTTTTTGGTCTTCATCTCCGTTTGGGCTCAAACTTCGAGGTAGGGATACCCTACTCCTTCTTATGAGTTTTGTCTTTCAATTTTAGCATTTTGATATGTTGGGTGTTGTTGTGTAATTTTGCAAAAAGTTTGGGTCTTTATGTAATTTTACAAAAGATGGGGTTTTATTTATAATAAACCTATATGCATGTTTGGCATAGAAAAATGAGCTAAATGATGGGTTAAGGATGAAAATGGAACCTTAGGGTTGTTATGTAACTTGTGGGATTAATGCCCTAATTACCTTGATAAATTAATTTATGAAATTAATTTGAGAAATGAGAAATTGAATTGGAAATGTTGGAATTGGGAGTGTATGGGATTAAAGGGTGTAGTTGGATTATTTATCATTCACCTAACTAAAATGTCGATATTTTATCCATTTGATGCATTTATTTTCTGTTTAGAAATAACTGCTTTGGGCTATCGGTGGAGGATAGTCTTAATTGTTGTAGACAATGCATGATGATTAGGCAAACTAAAACTAATCGAATGAGCATGCTATCGAATATAGCGGTTGGAATAATACATTAACTTTATGTATTGATTGACTGTATATGATCTATGCTTATATACATGTGTTGTGTGGGAGGAGATAGGGGATGTACTCCACGGTTTAGGGGAAGATAGGGGATGGACCTCTAAACCGGATTTTGTGTGACATTGATACAGCACTACCATGTGTATCAAGTGTTGATTATGGAAGTGTTTGAATTGATTTGATATAGCACTAAAATGTATATCGTTATCAATTGTGATGTATAGAAGTGTTTCTATGTTATATTGATACAGCACCAAAATGTGTATTTTCGGTAAAGTATGGAAGTGGTTTATGTGTTATAGATACAGCATCAAAATGTGTACCCATTATGAATTATGAAAGCGTTTTAAAGATGAGTTACAATCTCATTAAAATTATTTGGTTAAGTGTTGAGCCTTGTTTTCAAACTCAAGGTTGAAGGAGAAGTGGAAAATGAAATGTAATATGGACTTGAATGTCACGAAACTATAATGTGATATAAGTCGGAATATAAGTGTTGACCATCTATCAACTGCTAATCTTTTAGTCATTGTTCATAGTTGGTTTAGTGTACTTCTACTAGGCTGTGGCTCACCCTTTATGGGACACCATTTGCAGATACATGTAGCATGCCACCTCCAAGGACATAGCTTGAGAGGCTAGATGTGGACAGACTTTTGTTGTCTTATTTTCTTATGTTGTATTACATGTAGATTCAAGTCAAGGGCTTAATGTGTAATTGAGTTAGCACTTTTCTTTTTGTAACCAAGTGTTAACTTGAAAAGCTGTAAGCCCATAGGGCATTTGCTTTTGTTGTTAACATGTAATACTTTTTTGTAATGAATTACTCTAATGAATAGAAGAACATTGATCTTTTATATATCAATGCATGTCAATGTTGATGGGTTTAATATATTATTTTGAAGGCGTTACACAAAGTGTCAAAGAAGGTAGAAGTGAGGTTGGTGGCTCTAATAAGGTCGTGATAGGGTTGGTTGGGGCTGGAAAGGTTCTGGGTGAGGTTGGTCAGTGCCAAGAGTGATGGTTGACAACGGTTAGGGATTATATGGAGGGAAAAAAATGAGAGAAATGATGAGCAAAGATATTAGGGTAATTTAATAATTTTATAAAGGGTGGTGATTTAGACCCCCTTTTTTAGACCCCCTTTTGACCCCCTCTCTTCTCTCATTGGTCCCCCTTTCCTGCACATCCAATCACCCCCTGACACATGGCAAAGGGGGGTGAGGGGTGCCCCCAAAAGGGGGTCTCAAGTATTACTCTTTTATAAATTTCTTCACTATTTTGTAATTAATATATATATATATATATATATATATATATATATATATTTATTAGAAAACACTATGGTAGAGGGTGTGTACTATATATATATTATAATTAAAAAAGAAAATGACATAATTTTATATTTTTTGAATCATAATTATAAAAAAAAAATCATAACTCTAGCCTCATTTGGCAACAATACTTTTTAGCTTAAAAGTTAAAAAAGTCACTAAAAAAATTAAAAAGCCAATAACCTATATTAAAATGTCAATGATTTCCTTTTATCTCTATTTTTCGCACATCTTTTTTGTAAAAAATCAAAAAGTTATCCAAAATATACTAAATTTTTTATCTCATATTTTAGTCAAAAAACTAAAAAGTTACCAAAAAAGCTTATTCCCGTTTGGGCCTAAATATAATATAAAATATAACTAAAGAAGTTATGAGTTATAACTAAAATAATATCATAATTAAATAATTAAAGAAAAAAATAATCCATATGCTTGGTTTCACTTTTCAAAAAACACTTTTCAGAAAATTTTACTTTCTTATTTTTCGTATTTTTTTATTTTTATTGATTTTTTAAAATATTTTAAGAAATTTTTAAAATTTTTAGACATACCTAACTTAGATGTATCTAAAAAGGAAAAAAATTGTGAAGAAAACCTTTTAAAAATTCACTAAATATCCAAAATACAAAAAAAATACGAGAATTCAATATATTTTTTATATTTTTATGTATTTATTAATTTTTTAAAATATTTTTTCATAAATTTTTTACTTTTTAGATACATCTAAGTAAGGTGCATCTAAAAGTAAAAAAAAAATATTTAAAATTTAAAAAATATTCACTAAAAATAAAAAAAATAAGAAAATTAAAAATCTTAATTCAAAAAACTCAATCCAAACCTACTATATAATTAAAAATATATATAGTATACACTTTTCATGGGTATGTATATAAGAATTTCCCATTTTTATTTCTATTGTAATTAATCTGCCGATTCCTCTTTATGCTATGAATTTTTATTTTTAGTAATTCATTTAGAATTACTAATCCAACCAAATAAACCTTTACTAATCCAACCAAATAAATAAGATGCGTTTCTTTTATTTTTTCCTTAGAAATCACACCATCCAAACAACCTAAATGCGTAATTAGCAAGAGACCAAAATCACACACCAAGAGAGAGAGAGAGAGAGAGAGAGATGAACAGTGTATGGATGTGACAAAAAGGGTAATGGAACCCTAGAAGGAACTCATATTCAGTTTTTTCAAACAATCAGACCTCAGACACCAACAACAATCCATCTTCATCATCATCTCAGGCTCAAACCCTAACAACACTATCTTCATTGAAATTATTCTTGAAGAAGCCCCATGCTTTCCCATTCCTTCTCTCTTTGTTCCTCCTCCTCACTTGGGTCTCTCTCAGATTCTAACACTCTGCTCATTTCTCATCCCCTCCACGTCTCACTCACCCTCGCCAATGGAGCAGAGACAGAGTCGATGACGACGATCACAAGGTCAATCTCCTCAGGTTCTCATCTGCATATCCTTCTCGCATCACCAAAGACAACCGTGGATGGTTGCTTGATCCCATCTCTGTTGCCCGCAATGCTGCCATTTCAGGTTTCTCTCTCTCTCTCTCTCTCTCAAAGTCCCCTTGATATATATACATATATATATATATATATATATATATATATATTTGTATATTGATGAGAGAGAAACAGAGCAGGAATGAGAATTCTATGAGCTGGAATCCTATTACTGTCAATAATATTCATGTGTCAATGTGTATTTGATTTGGTTTGAAATTGATAGAATTTTAAATTTTATGAGTTCATCTATTTATTTTATTTGGTATAACAAGTGAGAAAGGAAAGGAAATAATTGTGGTTTCTTATCTTGGTGGGATAAAAAGAGATGGGTAAGAAAGCAGAGCATGTGAAAGACCGATATGAGTGATTTTTGTATTTTAAATTTGAAGAATAATCTCAGTATTATGAAAATTTTGTAATCAATCGGTTTGTTTCTCACCAAAGCTCACAACTTTTGGTGAGAAATGAAGTACGAAAAATATGGGATTTTTTTCTTTCTGGGTCACAATTTCTCACCTAATTTATAAGCCAAACATGAGAAATAGTTTTATTTCTCTTCATTTCTTATCATCTTATCACCAAATCACCCAATGCAAAATGTACCTTTATTCTGAAATGAGTCATATTCCTCTAGGAATTGAGATTCCCACTGGTGTGGTTTCTCATTTTACCTTAGGAACCGAACCGAATTAGGCATTACATTCACATTCTTGGACGCATCCAAACAATAGATTGTAAGAGAGTTGGAATGAGATGCTCATTCCGCCTCTCCATTCCTGCATCCGAACATGACCTATATGTATATTCAACAGCGATGAGTTTGTTTTTTGTTACAGGGGGAGCTGTGAGTTGTGCTTCACTTCACCTTGGAGAAATTCGACCTGGTAGTTTGAGGGGAAACCACAGACACTATACCTGTAATGAGACGTTTGTCATTTGGGGGGCTAAAACAATATTTAAGGTATGCTTCCAGTTCCCTTCTCAAGTACAAATGTTGTTATGTATTGCTTTTCTTTTTATTTTTCTTTTAATTAATTATTTATTTATTTGGTAGTATGCAGTATAAGATGTAAGTTTACTAGATTTCTTCTTGGAAAATGATTTGATTTCTATTGCAACAAGAGAGGCCTGTTATTACAACCCTTTTGATTATCAGAAAGAGTGAGAGAAAGGAACAAAAGCTTAAATCAACATCTTTCTCCAGATTCCAGTCCTCCTAAGAACCAGATGGAGAGCAAAAATTAATTCTATATGATGTTTTTTGGATGCTAACTTCCCTTTTGTTGTAAACATTGCTATCTATTTCTCTTGAATTTACAGGCCCAACTAAGAGGCTAAATACCCCATCCTATGTCATGGGGCTAAAATAGCTCTTGATAATGCCTAATATTCTTGTTTTGTGATGACTAAAAGCAAGAACATTCAAATAAATAATAAATAATAATAATAATAAAAAAGCATGGATATGAACATTTAAATGAAGATATCTTGCATCTTACATTTACATTGTCTGATATTCTTTTGTACCAAGTCATCAGTCTTAGCGTACTAATTATCTGCAGCTGGAGAATCATGCTATCGATAGAGGTTATGCTGAGGTAACTATTGGTGCTGATGAGGTCGCTGTGGCAACCAGCCCTCATGGAACAGCACATGCTTTAATAAATGTGGATCCTCAGCAGAGTACATTCTTCATCGGGTGCCAAGACAGAATAATTGATTATAGTAACTCTAGTTCTGATTTTAACGTTTGGAAAGATCTTTAAGTGTTCCTTTAGGCCATTGTGCATTCTGTGTTACATTATCTAATGAATTGGAATTTCACCTTTCATCTTGAACTGTCTGTCTAAAAAGTATTTCAAAGTACAAGTTTTCATATATATAGATACTAGGTCAGTGAAACACATTCAGGCATACATGTATATAAGGCACAGTTGCTGTTCTATGGCTTAGTTTGTTATCATCCTTTCTTTGGTTTAATTCTGCCTTAGTCACCATGCAGTCCTTCCTAGATTAAATTTTGTTGAATGAATGATCTCATTTATAGCTTATGGCCATTATGATTTCTGCTTCTTACTAAAATTGATGTGAAAGCACCACTTGGTATTTTCACATACATCGAAGTATGCAATTGTATATCTGGGCATACATCATTGCAATGTGACTGTGTGCATGTGTGTATATGGACTATGCTGGGAAGGGTGCTTGCTGGTTTGTCATTGATCCAGGGGTTTAATTAACAAAAAAAAAAACTGTTCTTGTTGGTAGAAACATTCTGCATTTTGTAGGGCTACTTTTGACATTTTTTGTTTGAAGAGACAACTTTAGATTTTTTTGCAGGTTCAATAAAACTGAGTTGTCTTGTTTAGTTTTACTCTTTTTATTTTGGCAAGTAGATTTAGTCTTACTTATTTGTTTATTTAGTGATTTGTTTAATAATTGTCACTGTATTTGAGGGTTGAAAAGCGTAGTAAATAGAAGATTCGAATGAATATGTTGTGAAAATTGGAACAATTGTGAGAATTTCATTAAAATAGAAAAAAGAAAAGAGATCCTATATTGTAGTCTTGTAGAATACAAGTAGTGAGCCCAAAACTAAATGTTGTAGAAAAGTAGGCTTTGGAGTTTAGTTTTGTGGCTGAAAAGGTGGTCTGCGGAGAGTTTTTATGAGTTTGCTTGGAGTAATAAAGGGGAAGGGTTTAAGCATGAAGGATGGGATTTTTGGCACTGCTAGGGGCCGTTCTGGATGCTATGAACAGTACCAAAACATAGGCTTTTGAATTTATTTTTGTGGCTGAAAAGGTGGTATACGTAGAGTTTTTATGAGTTTGTTTGGAGTAATAAAGGGGAAAGGGTATAAGCATGAAAGATGGGATTTTTGGCACTGCTAGGGCCTGTTCTGGGTGCAATGAACAGTACCCTAGAGGCTAGAACAGTAACTTTCCTGATCATAAGAAGAGAGGCAGGAACGCTTAAGGTGGAATCAAATTACTCTGAAACATATCAAGTCAAATAACCAAAACTTGAAATGAAAATAATTGTAAGCTAGGTGACGAGGATCAAAGTCATACATTTCAAAATATAGAAGACACCTTGTTGGAGCACCTAATGCAAGACACCTTCTCAATTATGTAGGATTTTGTTCCAATTGTGATTCACGACATATGTTGATTTGTGAACTTTATAAGTTATTGTTATTTGAGCTAGAAAAGTAACACATTGGGACAAATGGAAAGAAGAAAAAAAAAAAAAAAATCACAAAAACAGTTTGAAGTGTAGGATTGTAATGACTCTGATCTACAATCCTATGATCCTATTACAATCCTACCTCTGCTATGATTTTTAATGCGATCCAAGTCGATTTTAATTTCGGTAGTTCACAATTTTTAACAACTGTACTTATGAATGCAACATTGCGGAAAAAAGTTTGGAAGAGAAAATCTCTTTCATGCTCTATAGATGATCATTCATGCCAACAATTTTCTAATTTGTTTATGAGTTTGAATTTGCCCTTTATAGATGTAGTACATGGAAGAGGAGCGGCGACAAAATGAAAAGACAGCTTTTTTTTTCTACTTTCTTGCGGATTTGTATTGTGCGGACTGGTTTCCATAATAGAGAGTGATGGAGCTTCATAGACGAACCCTGGTGCACTAATGGGTGTAGGCCTGCACAAGGAACAAATGGCTAGGCTGCTCGACTGAGGGTTGGTCGAAACCTCTGACGGTCGAGTCAGTACTGAAGTTTGGTAGAGAGAAGGTAGAGAAGAGTGTATATAGTGAAGAGAGATCGATCCCTTGTAAAGGAGAGTGAGGTTACCTTTTATAGGAGATGCTTAACTTGCTCACCAAGCTCCTCTCTCTGCCACCTGACACTCAATCGTTATGTTAGGTCACTCCTCATTAGAGGAGAGCAGAGTCTCTGTTAGGTGGTTCCGTTATTCACGGGCACCACACGCCCTTCCTTCGCATAGTGTTGGTTGTTCTGTTATAGCTTAACTCTGCCTAACTCACTTTAGAGTGTGTGGAAGTCTTGGAGTCTAAGTCACAGACTTACACACATCGGAGTAGGGATGGGTGTTAGGGCTAAGCCCATGGCCCTGCCCACTTCCGAGCAGGGAAGGCGCCAAGGTCGAACCCTTAGCTCAGCCCACATTGGAGTAAGGAGAGGAGCTTGGGCCTGGTCCATGGCCTTCCTCACTTCGGAGTAGGGAATAGGCCAATGCTGAACCATTAACTCGGTCCATCTTAGAGTAGGGGAAGAGGCCCATTTCGGAGTGGGGACCTTCCTTTAGCCAAGCTAGGTCTTACACAAACGGGTTTGACTAATTATGCTCCCTTCATTTGCCCCCTGGCTTGCACTTGAATTTGTTGAGTGGAAGCCATAGACTGATGTAGATTGGCCTAATTGTTTCTATGGAGCTCGACCTTTTTTAATCGTGCAAGACAACTTATTTGGGCCCACCATTTTTGTTCTCTTGCTCGGTTGTGCATAGTTGATTCAGGAGATTGGCTTGTAATTGTGATGTTTGTTGATTTAAATGCTTGGTCTTGTATGGACAAGCTAGCTGGGCCCTAATATGCATTGAATGTTTTATTTCTTCATTTCCTTGGTCGATTGCATATGATTTTCAACTTATCTAAACAAACATCTTGAGTGCTTGCTTGGGCCTACCACTTTTGACATTCTTGCTTTGATGTACTTCATTGAAATGGGAAAGGAAAGGACCAAGATAAAACACTTATAGAAATTTACCCTAATCTTGAGTGCTTGTTTGGGCCTACCAACTGTCAAGGACCAAGATAAAACACTTAGAGAAATTTATTGAGAAAGGAAAGGAAAGGAAAGGTAAGCAATCAAATCAGGAAGAGAACACTTACTACAATCACCATTTGAAAGGATCCCTTGATCAGGGATTCAGAGTCCACATTACTCTTAACCATATCCAAGGGCAGAAGTAATGCCTTGGATAGATTGAAAGCCAACTCACGAGAAGTTGTCACACGGTCTGCTACAGTGATAGGCCGACCCTTATGCTCCAAAGGTGGCAACCACTCCTCAACCGAAATCTGCTCCTCAGAGCCCTCAACAACATCCTTTCCCTTACCCCTTTTCCTCTTGGATGCCCTCAGTGCTTCAATTTGAGTGGTGGCAGGTGGAATAGGAGGGGGAATCTCCCTGGCAATCTGCACGGATTGCTCCGAAATTGAGTCTCTTTGTCCAATCGACCGAACAGTCACAGCAGCCACTTCAGGAATGGGGTCCGTACCATAAACAAGAGCTGCAAGGTCAAGATTTCAACGATTCATAGCCTCTTGATCGTCAGGAAAAGGGCCCTCACTCATCGTTGCTCCTGTTGACCGAACAACGGCGAAATTAGAAGCATTGGTGTTGTTGCAAGCTTGTTGCTCGACTAACCTCTCTAGGGACTCCCTAAAGTAGTCAATCACGCGAACCCTCTTCTTGTTAAGTGTATGCTTATAAGTCGCTACGTAACCAAGCAACTTTGTCGCAGTTCAATTGGGGTATGCGAAGGCAATCTCAAGGTTGGCCGGATGCTCTTTGTTTGTTTGCCTTTTCGTCTAAGAATCACCTATCAAAGCCACACAACAAAAGTTAGAATCAACATAAAAAGTGTGGAAGTAAAACCTTAAGGATAAAAGCTAACCTGGACCATCCTCTTTACAAGACACCCATGTTGGTCGGTCCTCTACGTCGGCCGGATACTTGAAGTTCCCTCCTACCGTAAAGAAGTTTTTTGAATGCTTATTTGCATCTGGGAAGTCTGAGATCATTTGAGGTACATTGGACCGAGTTCTAAGGTAGTAGGTGTCATCTGGGTGATGGGAGAAGCTGTAAGGGCAAGCAATCGATTAAGGGCTACGGAGTCACCTACAATCCTAAAAGTATTCATGGATGTCTCCATAGGGTGGAGTTTGAAGTAATGAAAAAACTTGAGCCACAAAGGGTCTAAGGCGAACCAAACTCCTCTTTTTACGATGGCTTGTACGAGGAAAGGTACAGTGTTGGCGGTCGGCAAACGAAGTGTGTTTAACCCCCGTAGCACCAGAGTAATGTCCTTTGAAATATGGTACTTCTCTCAAAAGAGGGCTAGTTTGGATGGTGTGCCTACTAGCCTCCTAAACTTACCCATTTCCTAAGTCTAGGGCTCAAAATTGACAAAAGAGAGGAAAAGGGGCAATATAAGCTATGACAAGTAACATCACAATTATTGTTCAAATAGTCCACAAACAACCAAAAAGGCAATAACATAAGCTGAAAGACGAAGCAAATCTTATGGACTTATAGTGCCAAATTTGACAGTGCAAAGCAGCACCTAAAACACCTCTCCCCCGACAGAAGAGGGGCAGTAGAAGACAAGCCGCGATGGCGTCAAAATCAAACTTGCCATGAGTTCCAAGAGAAGCAATGAGAAAATTAGAAATCAGCGACAACCGAAGTCAAAATTCTAACCAAGACCTAGCAAAAAGGAAAACAATGGGAGCTCACTAAAATCTAAGAAGTCACCACGGGCCACCAACAAGAAGCTCATAATTATAAGACAACGGCAAACAACAAAAGTCAAAAGGGATAAACATGGGGTTGTGGATTTACAGACATTAAAAGCAACTTTATTCAAGCATAAATCAAAAGTTCATGGTGACGTGGCAACTAAACACAACAAAGAGTAGCAAGGAATTAAGTAAAGGGTAAAACAAAATGGGTAGACTTGCCATATCAAAATAGTACTATGAATAAACGAACGGCGAAAATCGGGGATGGGAATGACCTTAGTCGCCGGAAATAAGAGGCAAGGAGTGACGATGATGCTCAAACAGGGTGATGCCAAGATGCTAGTCGGAGGAGTTCAAAATCAAGGAGAGCTCACATGATGGCGGCGATGAACCAAGCTTGCCACGATGAAAAGCTGACAACAACGGGAAACCAAGCCGACTGACAGAGACGTTGAAGCAAATAGGTCTTCAAGCTTGCTCCAGTAAAAATGGAGTTTCTAGAGTGAGAAGCTGAAAACAAAACGACTGGAGACTGCAAATCTGAAACCTATGAATGGTAGGCTAAAAATACAGGGTGCACTGCTAAAAAAGGAAGCTGACCAAAAAGAGAATGAACTCTTGGAATCAATGGTGGACGTTAGAAAAAATAGGACAATTGTTGTAATCGGCAACATAAAATCACTGACGACAAAACTTTAGTAGAGGCATGGTGACAGATTCATCGTCGAAGCGGTGGCGATGACTGCGTAGGTTGGATCGACGAAGAGGGACACACCGGTGGAAACTCACCGTTGGAAAAGGAGATTGAAGAAGAAAAATGGGTTCTCTCTGTAATTTAAAAATATATTGTTATCCAACACATCTCCAAGGACACAGATAGACTATTACACTCAAAAGAGGCAATTAATGAGCACCACGTGTCCGAAAGTGGCAGAATGTGGTACTCAGTATCGAGGAAGCTAATTGAGCTCAGTCTATTGACCACAATTGAGGTTCAACAGTCCATAACAACAAAGTGCACTGACCAAAGCACTAAATGGGCAAAGTCAATATATATACACAAGACAAAGCAATGGCAAACCCACGACCGACCAGAAAAGACAGAGCAACAAACAATATACTACAAATCCATTTCAATGAAGTATAACAAAGTAAGAATGTCCAAAGTGGTGAGCCCAAGCAAGAACTCAAGATGTTTGTTTAGATAAGTTGAAAGTTGTGCAATGGGCCGAGAAAATGAAGAAATAAATTGTTCAATGGATATTAGGGCCCACCTAGCTTGTCCATGCATGACCAAGCATTTAAATCAACAAACATCACAATTACAAGCCAATCTCCTGAATCAACCATGCACAACTGAGCAAGAGAACAAAACTAGTGGGCTTGAATAAGTTGTCTTGCGCGAGTAAAGAAGGTCGAGCTCCATAAAAACAATTGGGCCGAGCTACATTAATCTATGGCTTCCACTTAACAAATTTAAGTGCAAGCCAGGAGCAAATGAAGGGGGTACAATTAGTCAAACCCTTTGTGTAAAAAACCTAGCTTGGCTAGAGGAAGGTCCCCACTCTAAAATGGGCCCCTTCCCCCACTCTAAGGGGGTCGAGCTAAGTGTTCAGCCTTGGCCCATTTCCCACTCCGAAGTGAGGAAGGCCATTGGCCAGGCCCAAGCTCCTTTCCTCACTCCAATATGGGTCGAGCTAAGGGTTTGGCCTTGGCTCTTTTCCTGCTCTGAAGTGGGCAGGGCCATGGGCCTAGCCCTAGCACATATCCCCACTCCGATGTGGGTAAGTCCGTGACTTAGACTCCAGGACTCCTATTCACTTTGAAGGCAGTTAGGCAGAGTTAAGCTATAGCAGAACAACCAACGCCATGCGAATGAAAGGCGCGTGGTGCCCGCGAATATCGGAATTGCCTAAAAGAGTCTTTGCTCTCCTCTAATTAGGAGCGACCTAACATAACAACTGAGTGCCATGTGGCGGAGAGAGGAACTTGGTGAGCAAGTCAAGCATTCCCTAGAAAAGGTAACCTCACTTTCCTTTGCAAGGGATCGATCTCTCTTCACTCTATACACTCTTCTCTACCTTCTTTCCACCAAACTCTGGTACTTACTCAACCATCAAAGGGGTTTCTGACCTACCCCCGGTCGGGTAGCCTAATCATTTGTTCCTTGTGCAGGCCTATGCCCATAGGTGCACCAAGGTTCGTCTATGAAGCTCCATCACTCTCTATTGCGGAAACCAGTCCGCACATTTGGCACTATCTATGGGAACCCTAGCGCCACCACGTGGACCCACATGCTTGAGGGGCTAATGTGGGGGGTCCGAATCCGTCCCACATCGGTCTGCTGAGAACTCTTGACTCACCTTATAAGTGTGTCATACCCACAAACCTTCAAGAAGCCTTTTCTATTGAAGGAAAAACAATACCATGCGTCCCCTGCGGTACAAAGCGGACAATATCTTGATGCGTGCTACGGCAGTGGGGTGGTCCGCACATGTATGGAAGTGGATAAATAAAAACAGGGACTACTAGAATAACATTCGCGTAGTTAGATACCAACCAGGTATTACATGCTGATGGGGGAATTCTGAAAATGTCAAAGCTTTTGAAGTTATGTTCAAAAGGAATTTTGTGAAAATTGGAGCCAAAAGTTGGGTGCTCGACTAACAATGCTTCTGTGAAGGACCTAAGGTATAAACGCATAAGGATTCTTGTCAAATTCCATTGCATTATAGATGAATGTCTTTAGAAGCAATTGCGATTGTACACTTAAGTTTGGTGGTGTTCGTATGTTGAAAATAAATTTTAAAAAAAACTTTTATGCTAGCCCTGGCAATAATGAGATTGTATATCAACTAGACTCTTTAGTTTGACCTGTAGTTGGACAACGGTGAAAATATTTTGCTTCAATCGTATGGGTTATGGTTGTGATTGATGGAGGAATGCTTGTGGAGTGTTGAGCAGGAAGCAACAATATTGTTGGGGAAGTATTTGTGATTTTTCTGAAAATGTCGTCCCAAAGGAAATTGTTTTAAGAGATCCAAGTAGACTTGTATAGAGTGATAGTGGTGAAGATTTGTTTGATAGGAACCTGCTGTTTAGTCTGGTCATCTATAAACATGATCTTTACCTAACTACATCTCACGGCTATGTTTCAGCCTTTCATTGCAGTTAAATGCCACTGCTGAAAGTCTTCCATTGGTCAAAGCTTGAGATCTTTTCTAATTTTCTATTAGGATTTCATAAAAATCAAAGTTGCTTTGGAAATAGCAGCAACCTTAATACATTGTACATCCTTTTGTGTGCTCAATTTAGGATGTGAATTGCTTTTGTGGAGTTTTCTCCCTTTTGTTTACATAGTTATAGATTAGGAAACTAGTGCCAAAGGTGCCCCATGTGAAATTTTTTATTTGCTTTTCCTTTTCACTCCATCCTTTGCACCACATTACATAGCTGAGGAGAGGTAGCATAACACAGCCCACAAATGTCTTTGCTTCAACTATAATGCACACACACACACTTCACAGTCACTTTTATCTCTAATGGATTATTGTATTTGGTAGAACAAGCATAGCTACTTTTTGCTTAGCTATTCTACTTGTTAATGAAGATTGTTGCAACACTTGAGAAGACAAAGTCCAAATCCTTGGCTTCACACCCCGAGATACTTCTTTTTAGGTCATAAACACCCGAAAGACTATCGGTTGTGTAATATTACACAGCAAAGTTGTGTTGTAAATATTTACTATCATGTAATATTGACTCATGCCTTGGAAATGATTTCATTTGGGCTGTAGAAAGAATATAATTAGTCTTGATAATTCATTTGGGCTGTTGGTTTTGAATTCTTTCGATTTGGAAACAAAGTTGTTTTTATTCAATCAGGACTGTTTCCATATGGTAGTTTTGATGCTTTTAGAGTCCAATTTAGTTAGGTGTTTGTCTATGAAATTTATGGAGTCATTTTCTATAGCGACTCCGGTCTTTCCCCATGTGGTTGTTGTATCCAGACTTAGGTTCCGTGGATCCTGTTACTATATATTTGTTGTTGTCGTCCTTTAATTCCTTATTTTTGAGACTTAGGGATGTATTGGGCAGGTTTGTTACAGGTTGGGAGTGTTTGGGAGCAAAGGGTTGCTGTCCAAAATTTTAGTCCTTCGCTCGAGCGAGCCCTTTGTTTTTGGTTCGTCGCTCGATCCAGTGTTTATTCGCTCGAGCGAGCGACTGTGTCTAGGTATAGACTTGAGAGCTGTAATTCTTGGCTCGAGCGAGCTTTCCTTCGCTCGAGCGAGCGAGGTGTATGTTTTCGAGTTCTTCGTTCGAGCGAGCATTCTGTCGCTCGAGCGTGCTTCTGGGTTGCAGACTTGAAGCATCGCATTGTTGGCTTGAGCGAGGCTTTCTACGCTCGAGCGAGTATTCTTTGTGTCTGGTCGCTCGAGCGACCAAGTCTTCGCTCGAGCGAGCCTGTTATATTTAAATACGCAGCTGCGGGGAAAAATTCATTTTTTTTATCCTCTTTTGATTTCAAAACCTTAGGTCCATGTTCTCTCTCCCTCTACACACCTTCTCTCTTAGGTTTGATCTACTTAGAGTGTATATCTACCCTAGGTCCTTTGTTAAAAAGATAGAGTGGGTCGAAGGCTTCATTCTAATCTGAAAAGTTGGGGATTTGGAGCACTTTGTATTTTTTCCATCTTCACCTTTGGGCTTCTATTTTCGAGGTAGGGATATCCTACTCCATATTATAAGTTTTGTCCTAAGTTTTAGTCATTTTGATATGTTGGTGTTGTTTGGTAATTTTGGGAAAAAGTTAGGGTTTGATTCATAATTTGAGAAAAAGGGAATTTTTATATGTTAAACTCCATGTGTTTGGAAGTCATGAAAAATGACATTGATAGTATTGAATTGATAAAATTGAACCTTAGGGTTGATTTTGTGAAAAAGGGGGAAAGCCCTAATTGTTGTAGTAAATTAATTTGTATAATTAATTTTGGGAAACATGTGGAATTAAGTTTAAATTCATGGAATTGAGGAATTTATTGATTGAATGATGTAGTTAGATAGTTTAATCACTCACCTATGAAAATGTTGAGATTATATCTGTTGTACATTTATTTCTTGTTTAGAAATAACTGTTTTGGGCTATCGGTGGAGGATAGTCGTGATTGTTGTAGACATTGCATGCTGATTTGGGAAAACTGAAATTAATCACATTGAATAAGTCATTGAATATGACAGTTGAATTAATACAGCAAATACGTGTATTGATTGGATATTGTATATGACAAGTGTTAAATACTTCGTATATGCATATTGTTTGGGAGAAGATAGGAGATGTACTCCATGGTTTGAGGGAAGATAGGGGATGGACTCTCAAACTTGTTTGGGAAGAGAAAGGGGATGGACTCCATTAGTACAGCAAATCTGTGTACTTATTGATCTATGGAAGTGTATTAGTACAGCATATATGTGTACTTATCGATTTATGGAAGTGTTTTAGTTTGAGCTTTAGTCTCACTTAAATTGTTGATATTGGAAGTAATGTTAATATGAGATGTAGTCTCATTACATTGTTTAGCCAGGTTCTGAGCCATGTTTGTATAAATGGAAAGTTGAGTAATAATGGAAAATGAACATGTCATGGACATTATTGTCATGAAACTGTATAACGATATAATGGATTTATAAGTGTTTACCATCTATTGAATGCTATTGCTTTAGTCAATTCTTATATTTGGTTTAGTGTATTTCTGCTGGGCTGTGGCTCACCCGATATGGAAACATCATTTTCAGGTCCAGGTGATATGCTACCTCCAAGGACTTAGCTTGGGAGGATTTGGAGTTGAAGACTCTTTTTAGTTAGTTTGTTTGTTATTTTGATGTTGCATGTAATTACAAGCCAAGGGCTTAACCTGTAGTTGAGTTAGTATTCATTTCTTTTGTGTCCAAGTATTGGCTTGGAAAGATGTAAGCCCGTAGGGCATTTACTTTCGTTATTACATGTAATGTTTTCTTTTAAGAATACTCTGATGAATGGAATAATATTTTATTTTCTTATGTCGATGCATGTCAATATTATATGTATTTTGGGTTAAATTTGAGGGCGTTACATTTTCTTATTTGGAAATACTAGCATAAAACCCTTGTTATACATGGCCTTAAACAAATAATTAACATTTTATCTTAAAGTAATAATTTTAAAATTTTAAAGAAAAAATAGTTGAAATCATGTGGATAAGTTGTTTTCATTAACTTTACTAAAATTGTTTTCTAATTATGTTATCCTTAATATTTTATTTTAAGTATTAACTAATACATATCTATGTCATTATGAGTTTGTGCAACAGCAACTGTTGCACGCCTTATTGGGCCTATTTGAGGGCTTAATTCGATAATTTGAACTGTTCACATTTTAAAAGGTATCGAGTATAATATACTTGTAAAAAATCACGTCAATTAGATATCGTTGGTCTTTTCATCAAATCACATTTGTATTTATAAAAAAAAAAAAAAAAAGATAAATGTAATTTAAAATATAAAACTCCATGCAAATGTGATTTGATGAAAACCATAACGATATTTGATTGATATGATTTTTTACAAGTATATTTTATTCGACACCATCTAAAATATGAACGGTTTAAATTATCGAATTAAGCCCTGAAATGGGTCCAATAAGGAACGCAACAGTTACTGATGCGCACCATACGCAGCAACAACCCCTAACTATGTCATTACATGGATCATAACATTTTAGATCAAAAAAAAAATTAAATGAACTACAAAATTTACATTTACCATAAAAGATAAATATATATATATATATATATTAAGTTTACTCAAATGATATAGCAACTAAAATTTCTAATTTACAATTAGATAATAAAATTCATTTAAAATCCAAAACAAATTAGAGAATGAAATAATTTTTATTTAGAGAGAGTAGCATTTAATCTCTTTTCCCGAGTCATCCCAAATGTAGTATTCTATAACTGGATCAAGCTCCACCTCTAAATCATTTTATTGTTGTTATCCTTTTTGTTGGAGTTTAGGGAAAAGAATAAAGCTTGGTAGCTCGAATTCCTTCTCCCCGAATCCCCCGAAAAGCCCAAAACGACGTCGTTTTGGGCTTTTCGTTTTTTTCTTTTTTTTTTTCTTTTTTTTCTTCCATTTTTGACATTTTCGAGCTCACACAGAGCAGCAGGGAGAGGGAGAGGGAGAGGGAGAGAGGGAGAGCGGAGAGGGAAGGAGAGGGAGAGAAGAGAGAAGGAGGGAGACACACACACACACATGGGCCCCTGCATTCCGGCCGATCGGCCGATCGTCGCAGCTCCGCCATCGTCGCAGATCACAGATGAGCGAGCTCCGCCGATCGTCGCAGCTCCGTCCGATCGTCGAGCTCCGCCGATCGTCGCTCCGGCCGAGCGTCCGCGTCTGCCTTCTCTTCTTTCTTCTTCTTTCCTTCTTCTTTCTTTCTTCTTTCTTTCTTCTTCTCTGCTTTCTTCCTCCGTCTGGTTCTGATTTTCTGATTAAAAAAAAAAAAAAAAAATTCAAAAAGCCGAAAACGGCGTCGTTTTGGATTCGGGGGGAATTTAGGGGGAGCTCTCTCGAGCTACGTAGCATCACTGTTAGGAAAATCCCTATATAAGCGAAAGCAAGTTCCTTAGTTAAACCCTTCTTAGCAACTTTTGATCTCCTTCAATTGTGAGGTTCCATCAATTTGTTTTTAAAACTCTCTTTGGATCTTAAACTTTTGTAAGAATTTGTAAAGAGAAAAGAAAAAGAAAAGAATTTGCAAATGAAATAGAAGGTAAATATTTTTTTGCAAATTCTTTATGTGAGACTCTAGATAACCATGGAGAGATTATGGCCAAATTTAATTCCTAGCATTATCCATTGTCGGCAATGAGGACCACTTTGACCACTAGTCAAAATTTCAAAAAACGACATAAGTTTTAGAAACAACCTAAAACACAATTATAATTAGAGTATTACTATTCAAGATCAAAAATTAAATTTAATTTTTAAATTCAGTAATATGACAATCAATCAGAATATTAAAGGAAACACTTACTCATATTTTCTCTAATTATCAACAAATCATATTATTTACACATCATTGGATCTATAAAATAGTTTTAAAAAGTGAGTTTGTATGTCATTACTCTTTTTTTTTTTTAATTATAATTTTGAATGTTTGTGCTAATTGCTTGTTGCATTTATGGTGCTTTTCGTCCTAATGTAGTTTTTACTCTTGGTTTATTTATCATGTACTCTAATTTTCATGTTTAATGAAATGTTTTCTTGGTCTTCCTTTGATTGGCTTTGAAATATGGAACTTTAATATGTCGTTTTATTTTTATATCTTAGTGAAATGCTTTTTATTATATTTATTTAAAAAAAAAACAAAAAACAAAAATTTTGCATTTGAAAAATAAATACAATAACTCAAATTTATTAAAAAAGTATTGTCAACATATGTTAAGAAAACTTAAGAAGTTAAATATTATTTATTATATTTACTTTCATGCAAATTATACAATTTTTTTTTTTAACTTTAACATATATACTTCAAGTTTTTGTTTTGTTTACCTAATTAATTAGAGTCGATAAGATTATTGTTTGTCAAACTAGTTGATGGTATTGGATTAATGATATAAAATAAATTATATTTGTTTATTAACTGATTGAGATTAAATCTTTAAATTTATTTAAAAGTCCTTATTATTTTTGTAAAGTATGAATATAATAATATTTTCACTTCCAATCTTATAGAGGACTATTTTGAAAAGATGATTATAATCAATTTTTTAGTTAAAAATTAATTAAAAATTAATTATAATCAATTTTTTGTAAAAAAATAAAAATAAATTATAATCTGAAAAGTTGATTATAATTCATTTTTCAAAAGACCGAAGAATTGGATTGTGAAATCCAACTCCGCAATTGAAATAGATTCATCGTCCAATGATATTATTTTAAAAAGCACCAGAAGTCTCAAAGGAACATGATTGTGAAATCCAGGAGTCTCTCTCTCTCTCTCTCTCTCTCTCTCTCTTCATGCTTGACTGACACTAAAGAATGAGAGTGATGGCTACACAAAACCCCATTATATACATGGACCCTCATGTTTGCTATATATGCAACTCTTGCTAAACAAATCCTGTAGCTTGTCAGTTTTTCAAAATACACACCCAAAAAAAAAAAAAAAAAAAAAAAAATGCACTACAAATAAATAATATTAGCCTTGTTTGGTTTGCCTTTAGAAAATAAGTTTTTAAAAAATGTTTTAGAAAGAGAGTTTAAAATTTTTTTGTAATTTATTTGGTTGTATCTTTTGAAAATAATTTTAGAGTTTGGGAGTTTATGATGATTTGATATTTTGTTGTAATTGAGTATATATATATAAGAGAAAAAGTGATTGAAAAGGAGAGAGAAAAAATGATTGATTGATTTATATGTAGGAGAGAGAAAGTGACTTTGAAATTTTTTTAAAAAAAATTACAAACCAAACAAAATTTTCAAAATTTTTCTCCAAAATCTTTTTCCTAAAGTCAAACCAAACAAAGTCATTTTAAAAAAAAAGGGACATTGTAAATAATATTCTTTTAAGATTGGGACCAGTCAGTATTTTTTTTTTTTTTTTGACAAAGTACCTAGATCTATCCACTCTTTTATACTTCCAAATATTTTTTGGATCAATTTACATAGAACTAATGTTAACTATTAATTATGTAACTGGGTAGATATAACTGAGTGTATAATCTCCATATTCAAACGGTTCAATTTAGTTCAAACTAAAATTGAAGACAAGTCGGTCTCTAAAGTAATATAACAACAATGATTCATAATATTAATTTTGGTGTTTCAATGGAGCACTAATGACATGACAAGGAGAAAAAAAAAATACTTTGGAGCTCTAATTCTTGAGCTCTAAAGTCAGCTCTAATGAGCTGGCAGTGAGTCTCACTCACTGTAATGTGATGTTTTGGTCTTAGTTTGTTTGTTTGCTTGCTTGTTTGTTTGTTTGTTTGTTTTGTTTTGTTTTTGTTTTTTTTTTTTTTTTTCCTTGCCATATCGTTAGTGTTCCATTAGAGCATCAAAATTAGTACTCTGAATCATTACTAAAAAAAACAAACTAAGACTAAAACATTACATCACAGTGGGTGGGACCCACTGCCAACTCATTAGAGTTGGCTTTAGAGTTCAAGAATTAGAGGTACAAAACATTTTTCAATATAACAAACACGCCCCTTGGGGAAAATTATTAGGTATTTTTCAGAGTATTACATGTCTATATTCTTTCACCAATCATCATTTATTATGTCCCTTTAAGTTCCTTGATTACCTAATACAAAATCATAATAACTCACATTCTCCACCTATCATAATATTATAGAATATCTCATAATCACATGTTGGGATCCTTTAAATTAGGCCATATTTGTTTGGGCGGACTGGATTAACATTCCCATGACTAATAGTCCTAGGACTACGAATTTGTTGGACTATGTATCCTATCTTAACTAATAGTCAAGTTTAAAATAATTAATCCGTACTTCAATTGTTTAACCAAATATCAAATTAATAATTTTATTGGACTATTAGTCTAATCTCAAGCTCATGTCCACCCAAACAAACATGGCCTTAATGTAACAATGCCTCTAAGATAATATATATCTTATGATATATAAATATGGTAATTCTAACATTATTGTGAAGGAAAGTACCCAAAAATAACCTCACAAAATATAGGGAGCCAATGTAGGTCCACACCCTCCCCTCAATTTCAAAAAATTATTCTTTAGTCTAGGTTTTGAAAAACACATTCAATTTATTCCATCTAAAATTTTATACATGCTTCCTAAATTTTATTTCTAACCCCTTGTTAGAGACGAAGTGCACACCAGATAGTATGTAGTTATATAAGGATAGTTGTACAAGGGTAATTTAAAAATAGAAAAAAGTGTGACAGCTCACCACTAAGAGAGGTGTGTGCTTTATATATTTATAATGTTATGTGTCCATTCGATACATGTATTGTTAAATTTATAAAATATAAATTTAAATTTGAATTTAAATATAAATTTAATGAGTTTCAATAAACAAGTTACATGTGGATTTTTGAGTAATTTAGGGATATTAAAAAATCCATTTGGCATTAAAGAAGAAAATGCACAAGACACCAACTAAGGTGTTCTTTTTGTAGACAGTATAGATAGATAGATAATATAGATTTTTAACAATGTTCTTACAATTTATCTCTTTAATTTTTATTTTGATATAAAATTTATATATATCATTTTTTATGTGCATGTAATACTAGCATAATATACGTGCTATGCACATAATTTTATAAAATAAAAGGTAAAAATAAATTAGGACATAAGTTTTTTTAATTTAATTAGTTCATTTTATCTTATTTAATCTAATTCATTTATGGTATAAATGTCTCAAAAGAATTATTGTGCATGCTAACTTAAGTTATTTGAAATATAAGAAATTAAAAATTATTTTTGATTATAAAAATTAAAATTAAGAATATTTAGACATGTTTTGTTTGATTGAAAATAAATTAATTTTAAAAATTAAGTAGTAAGTAATTCTTCACAATTAGCTACTATTATTTACAAAATAATTGAATATAGATATTTTCATATACTTAATTCCATTATCAAATAGAAACTCGATATTAATTCATTTAAAAATATTTGTATTCAAATTTTTTAATTTACATGAATAAAGGAATCATCCCCACATTATGAACGAGAAGTATGAGTTAAACAGTTGTGAATTTATCAATTCAGGACCTAACAAATTTGTAATAATTTTTATAAGTAAAATAAGTTAATTTATAATAGAAGTCTCCAAACATATAAATTTATTTTCTATTGTGTTTTTAATATACTTTCTAACATGATTTGGATATCTCATGTTTACAATTTTCTTTATTTTTTCCAAAACAGCAATAGCTAATACTATACACGTGATTTTATACTTTAAAAAAAAAAAAAAAAAGAATAAAAAATTTAGTTATAGTCAAAATAAAAAATATTTTTCATAAAACAAAACTTAATTATAACATGAATAGAAAATGCTAATTTAAAGTTTTTTTTTTTATTTAAATTCTAAACTATTATAATTAAAAAAATTTAATCTACAACTTTCCAAAGTGACGATTCTCCCTATTTTTTTAAAATTACTTAAGTCAATAATATAGTTTCATGTTACTATAACAAAAAGGCTACTATGTAAATCTTTTACAAATAGTTTTTTAAAATTTTTTTAATATTATTCTGTACTATATACTAAAATGTCTGTTAATCATTTCCCTTTATTTTTTACAAAAAAATTTAAAAATTATAAAAGTTCTAAAATTTCTCATAATAGAATTTTACAATTTTCATTGGAAGTTAACTAAAATTTCATTTATTGACTAAAAATAGGCACACAAAATACTTAAGGTATAAAAGATAATTTGTTTGGTACATTTTTTTTTTTTTATTACTTTAAGAATAATTATTCATCGGGATTAAACTGAATTTTAAACCTATTTATTTTATTGACTAAAAGTATACAAAATAGTTAAGATATAAAAGATAGATTCTTTTGGTACAATTCTTTATTGGGATTAAACGGGATTTTAAACCTATTTATTTTATTGGAATGAATTTGGGAGAGGAATTTTGATATATTCTGTCTATTTATAAAATATTATTTTTAAATAATAATAAAATAAAATATAAGAAAAATATCTATATGTGATAATTTCTCGAGCTTAAATTCAAATATTTTCTTAATAAAAATTTATTTTTTACCAAAAACACGAAGAAATAAAAAATGGTAAATTACACTGACATCTTCTGAGGTTTACTCTAATTACATCTCACCCCTGATATTCTGAAAATTATATTCTCATCCCTGTGGTTAATAGTTTCATTTCACAAACCCTCCTATTTATATAAATGACAACATCTCTTAGTAAAAAAATAGAAGAAATCACATTGAAAAAAAAAAGTAAAGGAAGGAAAGAGAGTGAGAGAACCAACCACAAACATGATAATAAAATAAACCCAAACAAAAAATAATACTAATAATTACATCCAAAAAAATAAAACCAAAAAAAAAAAAAAGCAAATAAAAATAACACAAACAAAAGAACACGAGCTGAAAAATTTGTCAAGAGCACGAGACAGGGGAGTTAGCGTAATTTTTATCAAACATGAGACAGGGGTTAGTGTAATATTCCTAACTGTCAAGAACATGAGACAGGGCGGTTAGTGTAATTTCAATAATTTATCTACAAAAATAATAAAAAAAAAACCAAAATATATAATTGTAATTTGTTTGAAGTGTGAATCTCATTATACAATACTTGAATGTAGACCACATATCACGTTTGGAAAAGTTACACTAACCTCCTTGTCTGGTGTTTGGCATCACGAACCCCCTTGTCTCGTGTTCTTGATGGTTGGGAATATTACACTAACCCCCCTGTCTTGTGTTTACCAAAAATTACACTTGTTTGCCAAAAATTACACTAACCCCTTGTCTCGTGTTCTTCGTCTCGTCTACAATTCTTGACTAATAACTACAATGACATGGAGATTAATGTAATTTTCCAAACGTCAAAGGGTAATATGTATTAAGTCCAAACTTCAGGGATGTAAGTGTAATTTATCCTAAAAAAATGACATGCATTCGATCATTTGTCATACACGTCTATTTATACATCATTTATACAAATATGATCAATTGACAATTATGAAGAAAAAAACACAATAAATATAACTTTACCATCAGTCGATAAATAATTTTTTTTTGATTGAAAATATATAATCACTTTAAATATATAGTTAATATATTACCTCATTCCATGCTTTAATTGTATGTTTTTGGTTAGTAAGACAACAAAGTCTCGTAACCTATCATCACTATTAACATGATCTCATTATGATGTAGATATGTATTCACAAAGTATTACTATAATCAAAATAAAGAAAACCATTAAATCAAAAATAATTTTCATTCAAAAAGAAAATGTTCTTACTTTTAAATTTAGAGAACTATGGAAGATATATATATATATATATATATTTTAATCTGAAAGAATGAGATAAGTCTTGACAATTGTAACTATATATATTGCGGTAATCATGGAATAGATCATTATAATTTTAAATTTAAATTAATAGATTGCTTTTCATATTTAATATTCCTCAAATTTGAATTTTGAAATGGATTAGTGCTTTTCATTTGAAAGTTGTAAATTAAGGGATATTAATATATTTTTTTTCTTGAAAGAGAACTAGCCAATGGAAGAATTTTTTAATTATTTAAAATAAAAAATAAAAAATTTTAATTTGAAATATGAAAACTCCCACAAGACTTGTGGTTGAAAACTCTATTTTCCTTAATATATATATATATATATATATTCCTTTACAACTGCTCAAATAAAATAAAACTTTTTGTTGCACAAATTTAAAGTTTTAAATTATTAATATTTTGTTACAAAAATGGATTGATTGTTGCAATTATCAGATTTTTTTTCTTCTTCTTTTGGTCGATTCTTCTCCCAATGAACTCTGCACCATTTCTCGAGCAGAGCCATAAATTTACTTATTTGATTCTCATGGAAATTTAAGAGTGCAACTCCTGCGATAAATTACACTGACCTCTCATGATGTTTAGCATAATTGTAAGGATCTCTCCTTAATTTTCAAAAATAACACTAACTTCCTTTATTTTTGAAATTATTATATAGATTAATCTATTGTCTTTTATTTATTTATTTATTTTATTTTAAGATAGGGAAAGCAATTACAAAGAAGAGGGAACCTCAAAAGCTACCAACGCCATTAAAGAGGGAGGAGCTTCCTCCATCCAAACTCGTAGTGAATCAAAATCAAAGGCTAAGCTACTTAAACAATGTGCCACATAATTGTCTTCTCTACTAAAGTCAAATTTATCCTATTTTTGGTCTTGTGACACAAAAAAATGGGCTATTTAAGCCATTTAAATTGAGACACTTAAGGTTGAATCTTTTTCGGCCTTTATGGCAAAAAGAACAGAAGCAATTATGGGCCAATCTTATGATCCAACTTAATAATTAATATGTAGTGTTTGATAAATCTGAAAATTAAAAAATAAATATTAAAAATTGAATGTTAAATTTTATATGTTGAAAAGTTATTTGATAAAATTTTAAGTTTGAAATTAAAAATAAATTATTTGATATGTGTAAGATCAAATTTGAAATTTATTATTTTTAAATTATATTTTTTAATTTTTATATTATGATGGTGGCGGCGGGGCGTTTGTGGTTCAGTTGCAGTCGGAGAACCTCCAATCCGCTATCCATCCGTTGGATTGATGGATGCAAATTGAGCGGATTGGCGGATAGATACGAATCGGTTTGGCAGTTTAAACTTTTACAAATTTTGAATATAATACAACTTCTCAATAATTTTTTTTTGGATAACAATTCAACTGAATATAATCAAAAGATTATGAAGTAAATTATCAAATATCAATAATAAATACATATAAGAAAATCATGCATTATCAAAACTATTTCATTACTTTTGTTTTATTCAAAAACTATTTAATTTGATTTTTTTTTAAATGACAAAATTAAGTCTTATATTTTCTGCACAAAAATACAAAATATCAACACTTATCATTTGATAAAATGATTTCCAAATTGAAAACACAATAGAATATTTAAACTCTCTTTCAATTGAAAATTCAAACAAAATATCTAAACAAATTGAAAATACAAAGTCTTACAAATTATTAGGGGTGCTCGCGATTTGACAGTTTGGTTGTGGCCAAAGGAACTTCATATCCGTCATCCGTCTAAAATTAGGCGGATTGAAAAAAAATCAATCTGTAACCATCCGCTCGTCATCATGTATCCGTCCAAAATGCGGTAGATTGGTTCGGTTCGGTTCGGTTCGGTCGGGTCGGTTTAGGTGGAGCAAAATATCCGCTGCTCACTCCCAGCGGCGGTAATGGTGGCAGTAGCATGATGGTAGTGGTGGTGGTGGCGGTAGTGATGGTGCTAGTAGTGGTAGCGGTGGCATGATTGTGGTGGCGGCGGTGGCGGCTATAAGCAAGGGAGTGCACGGTGCGACTCAAGCAGTTTGAGAGTAAAATTACAAATCGAATGACAAGTTAGCGGGTTAGCGGATTAACAAATTACGGTTTCGGCGGTTTCTGGTGAATTGGCAGATTGAAGAATATTCTAACTAATTATCATACATTTGCATAACATATAACACTAATTTGTATAATATTTTTTAAATATATAACACAGTAATTTTACATAATAAGTTTCATATATATAACCACTTATTTGTAATAAATTTCATATCTTAAATCTCTTTCACACTCATTTTTACATTAATATTTCATTAGAAGTTAAAAAATATATATGTATTAACTATAGCGGAGCGGTTCGGTTGGCGGATTATAAATTTTAAAGTTTAAACCGCGGTTAGCGGTTAGAGCAGTGCAGATTGATGCGGATCGGGGCAATTTTAACGGATTGGGCGGTATTCTATACAGCCCTAGCTGTAGCAGTGGTGGTGGTGGCATGATAGTAGTAGTGGTAGTGGCGACACTACAAGAAAAATCACCTTTTCGCCAAAAGTCGCCTTTTTACCTTCCCCGACTAAATTTTTTAGTCGTCGATTTTGTCGCGAATAAACGGTCGCAGAAGGTTTTGGTGACTAAAAAGGGTTGCAGGTCTTTAGCGACCAAAGTTTTGGTCGCCAATACTTAATTCCACTGTTTAAAATTATACATTTGGCGACTAATCTTTTAGTCGCCAATAGTTGATGGAACGCTGACGAAACTATTTAGTCGCCAAAACAAATACTTTTGGCGACCAATAGTTTAGTCGCCAAAGGTTGTTCGGTGGAAAAAAAAAAAAAAAAAAAAAGCTAACTTTTTTGCTTTTTCTGAGATTCGAACCACCAACCTCTTCTACCTTCTAAAGCTTTAGCAACACACTCCTTCCACTATACCACTACAACATCACATGAATATATATGCAATATATATTATTTATATACTATATTGACCCGTATTAATATAAAACTATATATATAAATATAATTATTTTTATGCAATATAATTTATGTAAAAAATAAATTATTTACTAAAAAAAATTGAAGCCACTTTTAGGGACTAAATATATTATTTAGTCGCCAATAATGTAATTTTGGGCTACTAAAATTTTTATTAGTCGCTAAAAAAATAAGTTCCGGTTGAAAGTAGCATTTTTGGCGACTAATTAGTCGCCAAAAACGTCCCCTTTTGGCTACTAAATTGAATTTTAGTCGCCAATTGCCTATTTTTAGCTACTAAATTTTTTTTAGTAGCCAAAAAGTTTCACTTTCAGCGACCAAACTGTTTTTAGTCGCCAAAACATGTAGAATCAGTAACCAAACTGTTTTTTAGTCGCCAAAACCTATACTTTTGGCTACTAAATTATTTTAGTCGCCAAAAACCATCACTTTTGGCTACTAAAAAACCTTTCGTCGCTAAAACCCATACATTCGGCAACTAAATCTGTTTTTAGTCGCCAATAACTATACATTTGGCTACTAAACTCTTTAGTCGCCAAAAGTCTTCACTTTTGGCTACTAATTCCATTTTAGTCGCCAATTGTGCTACTTTCAGCGATGAAAATTTGGTTTTTAGTCGCCAAAACTACTTTTCCTTGTAGTGCGGTAACGATGATGGTGGTAGCTAAATGATAGTGGTGCTTATGGCAACAATGATAATGGTGATGAGGTGGTGGTAGTAATGGTGGTAGTGGTGGTGGCGACATGGTGATGGTGGCGGGGCGGCATGATGGTGGTGGTAGTGATGGTGAGTTTTATAATAGTGTATATCAATGGTTATGTCTAGTATTTATAAATTCAATCGAAATTAAATAAGTTTCAAATGACTTTAATTTTCTTAAGTTTTAACCTATATTTTAAGAGGCACTTAAATTTTAAGTGATGTCAATTATGGTTATCAAACGATCTTAGTTTATTATCACTTAATATATTCAGTTTTAAGTGTTAAATTAGGTTATCAAACACCGTCTGCTCTTAATTTTTAATGATAAATTTATCACTATAAAAATATCTTTAAAATACAATTCAATTACTTTTACAACTAAATGCATTAAGAAATAATCAATTAAATCTGTTTGATAACTATAATTGATATCACTTAAAAATTTAAGTTATTCTTAAAATGTAAGTTAAAACTTAAGAAAATTTTAAACCAAATGAAACTTACTTAATTTTGACTGAATGTTAAATACTAAATATAAGTGTCGATATACATCATTATAAACTCACCATTACCACCACCACAACCACCATCGTACTGCTACCACCGCCTCCACCATCAACATCACTACTATTAGTACAATGTAAAAATTGAAATATACAATTGAAAAATAATAAATTTTAAATTTAAACTTATACATGTCAAACAATTTATTTTTAGTTGAACACTTAAAATTTTATCAAACAATTTTTCATTTAAAAAATTTGATATGCAATTTTCAATACTTAATTTTTAATTTAAGTTCTTAGTTTCATCAAACACCTGTTTAATAAAACTGAAAACTAAAAATTAATTACAAAAAATTGAATGCTAAATTTTTTAATTTAAAAACCTGTTTGGTATGTATTGAAATTTAAGTGCTGATTCAATTAAGCTGTTTGATCTATACAAGCAGTTGAAGTCTGAAAAATAATTAAAAATTTTAATTTTGTCTTTAAAATTTTTACATTAAAATATTTAATTAGATTCTTTTATCACACTAATATAATTGGTAAAAAAAATTATTGTAATCACAGTTATAACATTATATTTCAAACACACATAGCACTACAAGAATTAACACTTTTGGCAACAAAAAAATTGGTCGCTAAAAGTCTATTTTTGGTCGGCAAAAGTTATCCGCGACCAATTTTTTTGGTCGCTACTTTGGTCGCCAATTGAGGGTCGGCAAAAGTAATTCGCGACCAAAATTTGAATTGGTCGGCAAAAGTTGGATTTGCCGACTAAATTTTTGGTCGCTAAATATTTAATTACCGCGACTAATTCATTTTGTCGCTAAAACACTTTGGTCGCGAAAAGTGATATTTTCCCGACCAAATATCTTAGTCGCCAATTGACACATTTCGCGACCAAAAAGTTTGGTCGCCAATTATCACATTCAACGACCAAAAAGTTTGGTCGCCAATTGTGACATTCCACGACCAAAAAATTTGGTCACCATTTGTTACTTTTCGCGACCAAAACTTTTGGTCGGCAAAAGTGAGTTTCCACGACCAAGAACTGTGTTGGTCGGCAATAGATGTATTTTTTGCGACCAAAACTCTTGGTCGGCAATTGTGATTTTTTGCGAAAAAAAATTATTTATTTGTCGCGACTAATAAATTAGTCGCCAAAGCAGGAAAACAATACACCTGTAATTCCTAATAATTCATTCAATCCATAATAAACCTATAATTTTAAAGCATCATTCAAATTAACTGAATCATTAACATTCGACACAATACATAATTCATTAACATTCTACACAATACAACTATTCTAAGTTTTCATTCACAAGTCACATCCATCTAGCATAACAATTTGAAACATAACTATTTGTTATCCATGCGCAGCTATCAACAAATAAAACTATTAATATTTGTTATCCATACACATCCATCCAAAAATATTTAATCCTCCAAAAAATGCTTATACTGCCAAGTAGTCTTGTACAATTTAGCTTCGTGAACTTGTTAAGAAATATGTTGGGGAGGGTGCTGGTCTGGTTCGTGAACTTTTGATCCACTTTTCCCAACTTTTGATCCACTTTTCAATGATGCCCCATCGATATTGTTTTAGCCACTTCAAATGTTTAGCAACTTTGTCCTATGCATATCATTTCCCTGTCAAAATGCCAAACATAAATGCCAATAAAATTTCCTTCTAAACACTGAAGCACCTGTACCGCCCAAGCGTAACGCATCGTGGCCAAACAATTAATGAAATCAAATATAATTACCAAGCAAATAAATTTAGATTTTATCACGGTGATAAGTCATTCCACACGAATTAACAGCTTGTTGCTTCTACATTAGAATGCATTTATTAATGAAACTAAAACAATTATTGAGCAACTGTATGACATTTGATGTGTGAAGTGCTCTTTTTCTCATGTTCATTTCTTTATGGAACTGGGTGATCTTAGAAATCCAAAGCTTTTTTTACTTACATTTGAGTAAGCAGGGTGAACAGAGCTATGGGAGCCTTATTACCCTGGCTACCCTTCCCAAGGCATATGCCTGCTTATCAACAATTGCTATATAGACTAATTGCTAATTGCTATATAGATGATCTACCTGCTTATCAACAAAACATCAGGTCACATACATATAAATGCAGATTCACCAAATATGACTTAAACCAATAGAACTCCAAGTTTTTAATTCGTTGATAACCCAATTGTTCTCTCCTTTAAAATAAAAAATCTCAACTTAAATACATGAATGAAAATATATGACACCCCCAACTGGTGTTAAGGAAACAAAAAAAGGGCCAAGAAATAAAGCAAATCATCTAATTCCTTCAGAATAATTGCCATGCACTGATGTATATTTAACATGTTATTACAGCAATCAAAAGTGATTATAGAGGATATGGTACCACCTTTGCACAGTCACCGAGCCAGCCCATGATACTACGAGCAGCTTGAAACATCTCTCCCAATGCAGTCAATGTGATCTGCTCAACCAGAAAAGAAGAATATTCTTACGATGAAGTTAAAGCTAAATGAATGAATCCACGTAAATATGAGTTGTCTTTATTGGACTGACATTGGAAAAGAAAAACCTCCCATGCTATTATGCATGAGATACATGATGCATCAAATTAGCAACCTGCCCCTGCTACAGTCCAAGTTATAGTCTATTTAAATTTTTCGTAACATGAGGACATGTGACTTTCTTGTTTTATTGGCTACTTAAAATTGACATCTGGCATGTGTGAATCCATAAGACAGATGACTTGAGAAAACAAGGATCCCATAAAAAATTGTTGAGCATGGACACTTTTAAGAAGGTTTTGACATGACATGACACGACACGACACTTGTTAGACACACGTCCAAACATGTCCAACTATTTCAAAAAATTTCTATATTTGGAAGTGCTTCATACACTTGAGAAACACGTGTCTATTTCTTAGACACACTTGAAACACATTATAACCATGAATAAAACAACATGAAATCCAAAGATAAAAGGTAAAAAAAACATCAATTTACACCTATTCTCCTCTTTTAGACTTTAAAAATTATTATCTTTGAATTATTTAATCATATATATGACATTTAATAATTCTTTATTCTTATATGTCATATAATAAATATACAAAATTATATATTTTGCACAAGCGCTAGCATTTTTTGAAAGTTTCCGTGTCGTCTTGTCGGGGTCATGTCACCTGTCTGTGTCCATGCTTGGTCCAGTCTGATGTTAATATACACAAAATGCATTGCATACAAAAGGCTATTCCATGGAGCAAATGTTATGCTCTATAAATAGATGCAAGACTGAAGAACTGTCAATGATCCTGCCCTTACTTTTGCAGCATAACAGGCTGCACCAACGAGCTCTGTATCATCTGCGATGGCATTACGTTCCTTCAACCTTCTCTTGATCTGATCCCGAGCACCAATGTAAGTTACACCATACACTGATGTCATCACTGTCTGCTTCACTAATTTCATGTCCACCTAGATTATTTCCATTTATCAGTCCAACGTCACTCATAAAAAATAACTAACTATTGGGATAATTAAGAAAGATGTCAATGTGCAGCGAGAAAAGCACAGTGAAGAATATTACCGGTTTTATTTAAGTAAATAAAAATAGCATACTAAGTAAATGACAGTGTCTAATATGTTGGGCATTCGGAGTAAGGATTGCTCCCAGAGAAGAGTTCAAGCTGTTTGGGATGTGGCATCTATTTGTCTTATGTGGTTGAGGGAAAGGAATGGGTGGTGCTTCCCACTCACAAAGTCAAAGAAATCAATGCTGAGATCTTTGTTCTTTTGGTTTAGAGAGTACTTCCTGTTGAGTCTTGTGGACCCTAATAAGTACTGTTCCCACTAACCTGTAACGTATTAAACGAATACAAAGAGCGTCTCTCAGGTTTCCCAAATTACACAAACCTCCCCTATCATAATGGTCGGTTAACAGCCCTTAACACAAAATGTGCTTTTACTGTTTGGTTGGTGGAAGTTTATTGATCAGCTAGATTCAGTGATGATAAGAGCAATACAGAGAAAGAAGTAATCAAAAAACCAAAACCAAACCAAAAAAAATAAAAGACAAAAATAAGAGAGAGAAACAAGCAACTCGTCACAAAGCAAGGTTTATGTTGCTTTCTTCAACCTTGCTCTCTATCTCTCTCTGTGTCGGGGTGGTGGATTATGGTGTTTGGGTTCAATCACTACAGTTGGGTTTCAAATGAGAGAGAGAGAGAGAGAGAGATGCTCAATTAAATTAAATTTCTTTTTATTTTTCTTTTTGTCATGGGATGTGGCATAAATGAATTTGGTAGTAGTATCATATTTTCCTTTGACAAGTGGTGTGGTATAACTGACAATGTCTGCTTGCATTGACTAAATAAGGGTAAAATTGGCATTACAAATTAACAAAGTGATGACATTATCTTTTTCCATCATTCTCATTGATGCTATGTCAATAGGGGGGAGGTATATACATAATGTTATGTTAGATGTAAGTAAGAGAGGGCATATTTCAAAAACACAAGGAAATGGCTGGAAACCTCAAGGAGGTCAATGTAATTTACTTCACTAATAATGATTAGTAGTCATAGTAGACGTGGTAGTGGTACCAACCTGATTGATTAAAAGCCTTGCACGCAGTGCATCTGGAAATACTTCAGGATCTTTCTGAGCATCTTTCCTCATTATATCTAGAACTCTGTGTGGCAAATATGGCATTTTTTAACATGCAATTGTCAACTGAGGTGATTTAACTCTGTTAATATCTATAAAACCTGAATGAAAAGATATAAGCTTCTTGCATTGTGAAAAAGCTACTTACCTAGCAGCTATTCCTGAGTAAACATCAGCAGGTTTTTCTCCAGCAACCAAATTGACAGCAGTTGCTCCCAACTGAATGAAAAAAATCCATTAGAGAAGCCAGAGATAGGCAACAAAACAGGAAACAAATTTTTTTTTTTGGGGTCATGAATGGATAAAAAGTTTACATTTTTTCTTAGCTCCAATGAAATGAAAGATGACATTTCTCTGGCTATATTTCTCCATTTACTTTGATGCTAACTGTTGCTAAATTTCGTAAAAGCAATGAATATTTAACGAATCATAACTACTGGTCTCAGCTTCTTATACAGTTATTAAAAGCTTATGAGATTGTTGATTGATTGGTGAAGTGAACAAAACAACCTATCAAGCATAAGAGAGTGGGTTCAAGTCCTATCATAGCAGAGCGAACGTGTTCGCAACACCCCAAATTTAAAGTGCCAACATAGCATATGAGCCTTCTTTTCCTAAGTTTTCAAGTACTTAATATCTCTGGACTGTCACTTCAGGTAGTCAGGGAACAGGTGGTACTAATAAATGGATCGGGTTTGGTTACTCAGGAAGTTATGATGGAGTAGTACCAAATAAGTGGATAGAAATAATTGGCAAATGACATGGAAACCCACAAACTCATACACAAGTAGCTTATTAGCAATCAGGCTTCTTTAGAATGCAGATCTTAAAGAAGAAGAAAATAAACTCATGGATTTACTTACAGTTCTTTCGAGGCCCTTGCGAACTAGTGGGTCACATTCAATGACACCATATCTTCTGCCGATGTTCCTGTTGAATAAAAAACACAAAAACCACAATATGAAGTGTTGAAGACTAGCAGGAAGTTTGTCTATCAATAAAACAATGAAAAATGGATATTTACTTTTCTTTCACTACAGTTTTTAATGAGTGTACAAACGCAGGTCGAATATCAGGTGGACCATCAGCTAACTGATCAGCCCGAGGCTGTATATAGGCAGTTTGCAACAGTAATTCAATTAGATGACTCCCAACCTGAAAAGTAGATGAAGGATTGAACCTCTATATAATTCAGTTGTCACAATTATGGTTGGTGCCTAATTGTCCAGGGCGTAATGATAACATCTTAATAACATCTTACACCTAATCTGGTGGCTCACCTTCTCCAAGTAACTGGTAATAGATTATAGGACCAAAACATGACACTAATAGGCCCAAGTGAGACAATGATAGGCTGTCAAAAACATAGAAGAGATGGGAGAGGAAGTTGACATAGAGTTTTATTCTTAATAATCTGTCAGGTCTCAGCCAATAATCCTTTGTGAATTTACAAAGGTATATTCTTGACACTGCAGAAATATCTGAACTAGAATTAATTTATAATTGGACTCTACCCTCATTAACATGTACACACTTTTTCAAGAGAACATGTGATAAAGCATATGTCAAAAGAAAAACAAGACAATTTACAAAAGTTTCATAGTCCATACCTGCAAGGCATTTTCATGAAATTCATTGTGCACCTACCTCAGATGTGATCTTGGCAACTGGGGAAAATAAAAAGCATAAATCACTTGCATACCAAACAGGAAAAAGGACCTCAAATACTAGAAGAAGGCTGGCAGTATAAGAGTGTTTGCAACCTTATCACTACCCTTTTGTGACAACATTACCAGTCACAAAAAAAAAAATTAGCACAGAGGTTGAAAACATGAAAGTTAATAATGGTGTTTCTGTTGCCCCAAGGAGAATGCATCAATTTTATAAAGTTAATAATCACTTATTGAATAAATATGTATAGATGGATAGATGGATGCACACATGCATATGAACATGTATACAAACATCACATTATGCTTCTTTTTATCAGGCCTTTTCTTTCTGGTATATATATCTACCAATTCACAAAAATCCTTCTCATAAGAAGATGGGGATGATGTTCTACTATGCTTTACCTGTACTATGCTTTGGTAATCCCAGTTATCCTCTGTCTCTTTGTCCCATCAGTTTTCTTAAGATCCTTGCTCTGCTTAAAATCTACCCATGACAAGAGACTTTCCACTATTCCAGACTTGGACACTGTAGGAGAATTGACCACAAAAGCATCAAAATTACGCTCACAAAAGGAGTAAACAGCTTTTCTTTTTTAAAATTTATAATAATAATAATAATAAAATAATAGAACAAACCTTTCTTCAGGAACTCCTGTGAAAGTTCACATTTTGACCCAAAACTGCTTTGGCGAATTGTCAAAGTCTCTTTGGTTTGAGAATCAACAGCTGGGTTGTCAATAAGAGCATTGACAAAAAGAAATTAAGTTGAAACTTATCAATTCACAAGATAAGATCATATCGTAATTTGAGAAATAGTATAGCATACATGCAATTTTTAACATCAATGAAATTAAGTAAATTCATCTGGCAGCAGGTGCACAAAGACAATGAGTAGTTGCAGCAAGACAAATCAATGTGATTAACTTCAGTTGTTACCAGGACAGAGGGTAGTGATAGTGAGGATACTGAAATTGATATAATTTAATCTTGACTTAGGACTTAAGAAAACATGTGGCCCTAGAAATGTACAGTCAGATAGCCAATTCGAAACAGTGTCCACAAGGCTCTGTTCAGAAAGGATAAATGAGATAGGGTGTAAATGGTTTAATGAAAATAAGAGTCTTTATAAAATTACAAAGTCAGAGATGTGGTGTGTGCACCATCAAAAAGTTAGAAAACATGTGAAAAAAGCTATTATTAAACAAGAATGTTAATGCTGATCACCTAAAATACAGAATAGAAGGGCCATCTAATACAACCAAAAAAGAAAAAAAAAAAAAAAGGTAGACGTTGAAAATCACAAATTTTAAGTGTTCATTGCATCCACTCGAAACAATAAAATCTTACTAGTTATAGATTTAAAAGGGTATGAATAGAGATAGAGAAGCAAACCTAGTAACTATAATGACTATTAAAGTACTCAATTGAGAATTCCAAATACTTTCTTTTCAGCATAGCATCAATCAAGATCCTCTTTGGGGAGTTACTAACTTAACTATTTGCCAACCAAGATTAACCAAATTTCTGATCATATCCTATTGGCTGAGCAATTCTTTTTTTGGCACAAATTGGCTGAGCAATTCATTTGAGCACTAATCATGCCTTGAACAAGCACTGCAGTTCCAGACAACAAAAGAGGCAGATAGATGCTTAAAGAATTTACCTCTGTGTAAACTCCTGCAAAACCACTTAGAAGTGCCATAACCTGCAATTGTTAAAAGGAAGTATTAAGTGATAATAAGAATCAAGCTTTTCTCTTCAATTGAGGGGATTAAGCTTAAAAACATCAACAACTCACAATGGCCATCACCCAACCTTGAAAAGGAGTTTGAAGGACTCTATCAGAACTGCACAAACAATCTCACTTTGTAAGAAATAGCCAATAATAAAGAAAAATAAATAAATTATAGATGATATCCAAAACTACAAAGCAAGGAACAATGTCGCTTTGTTCTCAACCATGGTAACATGAATAAAGAAATTGATATATAATTCAAAGTCATTAAGAAATACGTTTAGGTATAAGCAGAACATCAGTAATTCAAAGATTTTCATTCATCACTTGGTTACGAGCCAGGGCCTGCATATCATGGATACTCATCGTTCATGCCAGTCCAACTGAACCAATCCAACAATAGCTTTAAAGAAATTTTCAAGGCCAATGTTCCAAATAGACTAGTAAAAGAATGTGTTTTAACAAACTCTGAACAAAGCAAATTTGAAAACCCATCAAAAACACAATTAAAAAATGGCCAGGATCACTCTTACGAAGAATTAAGTTGTGTTGTGGTGCACTCTGCACATAATAGAATGAAAGCAGCCCATTGAATCTCGCTTAACCAGAAAGAGAACACAATATCTAATAAGTGTCTCAGTGGCCTTTTCATTTGGTGTTTCTTCTCAAATAAACCTTGAGGATTTAATACTATGTTCTTTGCAATTACTCAGATTAACATTAGTAGCTGAGTTTACTTCTCATTGGCGGATAAATAGCCAGCTTGTGGATGCTTTCATTCATGTTAGTCATGATCACAAAAAATAATGTCAACATGGAAACATAATAAAAATGATAAAGAAATTGTTCTTGTTCAATTTTTCCCTTCTCTCTTTTGTCTCATGAGCTAGTAATGCCTCATGATTTAAGCCTCAAGATAGCAGCAGATAGGCCATACACACAAACAATAGCAGCATAACAGTGTCAAGACTGTATTTGAACATAGCAACAAGCAGCATAGCAGATAGGGCACACAGACAACAGCAACTGATGCAGGGCACACTAGAGAGCAACAGCTCAGATCATTATTTATTCCCTTCGTGATATGTATATTTATTTATGCATATAAGAAAAAACTTCTAAGAGGGAGAGGTGATGGCATGCAATGTGGGTTACAAAGATCATTACATGACAGGGAGGTTCAGGGGATACAAGTTCTTTTGAAACTGTTGTATCAGGAGCTTAGTACAAGGCTCGAAGGAAGATGACATTGGTTGGTACTCCAAATTGGGGAAATTAAAAGTGAAGCCTTATTACAAGTTGGAGGGTGACACACTTCACTTTCCTTGGAAAGGGATTTGAAAATTTGAAGGGCCCTTCTCAGTTGGTCTTTTTTGCAGGGAGATATCCCAGGTGAAAATTCTTGTAGTAGATAATCTGATCAAAAGCAGAAAAACTATTCCTAATTGGTGTTGCAAGTGCAAAGAGGGTGGGTCTGTCTGTGGATCATCTTCTTATATACTGTTGGATGGATTGAAGTATTTGAGCGGTGTAACTGTCACTTTTTTGGGTGCCTTGAGTGTTCCTAAAGATGGTAGTGGTCATGTTACTTGGTTGGAAAGGAGGCTTTTTACCCAAACAGAGAAAGAAAGCTTTGAACTGAGTTTTTCTTTTGTTTCTATGAAAGTAGAATTATGAATCTTTTGTGTTCTTGGTAAGAGCATTTCATAAAAGAGGTTCAGTTGCTTTCTCAACCACCTCCACAGTCTCAGGACAACACAAACGATCATCAAAATAACACCATCTTAGCAATGAGACCAACATTCTAAAAAATTACAAGCTAATTATATCCACTTTAACAAACAAATGAAGCAGTTCATACTAAACATACTTAGTGTATGGATGCCCACACCAAGTAAACACATGTGCACAGACACAAAAACCCACACACTTTACACTCACATTGTTAATTGAAGTCTGGAAGTTTGCCCAAACAGAATGAATTAAATGGACTTTCTTGTTTGGCCCACCATATCTCCATAAGAACTACAAACAACAGTTTGAACATCAGTCAATGAATTAAAATAAACTATCATGTCCAAAGAAAATATAAAAATGAGAGAGAGAGAGAGAGAGAGAGAGAGAGAGAGAGAGAATGGGCACACATTGGCCAAAGCATTAACTTTTTCGAGGAAGGGGAGTTCTCATCTCTAGAATTCCAAACCAAGGCAACCTGTACTTTTCCTGAAATTAAACAATAGACTTAACAATCTAAAAGGCCTGGACAGACCAGTTCAAATACAAAATTTCACATTCTAAATTTAGGTACTCAGGTAGTGACCATTTCTATATCTTTCAGCATAAGAAAGGGATGTGTTGTATGTGGTCACAGCCATCTGCATACAAAATCATCTTCCATTACAAAAGCAAAAATTGCAAATCACAACCACTCAACTTTATCCATAATAAAATTCCAGGAAAATTGTATTGGCATTACGCAATTATTCACCTGAACATAACGCAATTCACCTGTCCCCTAGTCTTCATCATATGGTTCTACATTTAACTCGGCAATACCTAAAAAAATAAAATTAAATCGAAAACGATTAATAGAAATTTTAGACAGAAATACATCCATTATGATGTGCCCGTGGCATTTTTAAAATCGATTCTAGATTAAAATGAAAGATTTAGGACATAGAACAAGCCTTGCTTTAGGAGTTCAACAGCAGCACTAATGTTTGGATGGTGAGCTGTACAACCAAGAACACGAACCTTATAATATAATTCAAAGACAATCCAAAAAAATTTCAGTACACAATCACATAAAAACTCGATTATCGGACCTTTACAATCAGGAATATCAACTACATTATGATTACCCTCTTGATAGAGCCCAATGAGAGGGTCGGTGGATGAGCCCCGAACTGCGAGTTTTGCGCGGCACCTCCATCCCCACTGTAAAGGGCGAAAATGTTATCAAAACCCTAATTACGAAAAAAACCCAATTGAGAAAGTAAACAAGGAGGAGGACATACGAGTCTACAAGTATCGAAGGTGAAGTCAGATACGCCGTGTCTGTTGAAGAAGTCGGTGGCCTCGTCGAGGATGATCGGACGGTGGAGATTGTACTCTTGAGTGCAACCAGAACACCTGCAAAAACAAAGCGATAGTCGTCGTTGTAATGAGATGCTGAGAGAGTCAACAAGTGTAGAGAAATAGAGAGGTGAAGTGGTGGTGCGTACGATTGGAAGTGAGGGCACTGGAGGGCGCAGGTTAAGGAGGGTAAGGCGGTTGGGTTAGGGTTTGGTGGCGGCGGAGCTGGAGGGGCGGCGAGGCAGCTGATGAGAGAGGCCGATGGCCGACCTGAGACTGAGAGGAACGAAAGAGCCATTACCGTATGGCAGTGGCGGGAATGGATAATCTCATTTCTTACGAATTGGTATTCATTTCCCCCCTCCATGTTTCAAATTTCCCCCCAAACAAACTTTTGGCGACCAAAAGACCATATTAGTTGCAGAAAAGGCACCTTCGCCGACAAATTTTTTTAGTCGCCAAATCTCAATCAACGGCGACTAAAATATTAGTCGCTAAAAGTACTAATTTGGCGACTAATTTTTTTTGGTTGCAGAAAATAAGTTTTTGGTGACTAAATTTTTGGTCGCCAAAAAATATGTGACCTTCCGCGACCAAATTTGTAGTTGGTCGGCAAAAGCATACCACTTTCTGCGACCAACTCATTTTTTGGTCGCCAAAATATAACCTTCTGCGACCAATAATATTTGGTCGCCAAAAATAATGATCATTCGCGACTAATTAATATTTGGTCGCCAAATATTATTTTTTTGCGACCAAAATTTTTTTAGTCGGCAAAAGTGGTCGCAAAATGTGTAAATTCTTGTAGTGTAGACTAATACATATAAAAAGATAAAATCATATGAAAACAATGAGTGCTTTTTATTTTTATTTTTAATTTAAAGTATTTTTTGAATTTTTTTTCAAAAATAAATTCGGGAAACTCAATTAAACAATAGATTTTTTTGAAAGACCTACTAATGAAAAATCAGATGAAAAATCAAGATAAAGACATAATAAAAATTTCCACAAATATATATATATGAATATATACAAACATACGCAACTTAATACATATATAACCAAAAAAAAAAAAAAATCATAAACAGTGTATCCATATATCTACATGCAAGTTAAATCCAAATAGAAAAGTATTTTTCTAGACTTATCTTTGCAAGCCTCAATAGATGAAATTGAATTCCTTGGGAGAGCAACCAAAACCGTGAGAGAAGAGCAGCAAAGTGGGTGGGCTTCGAGAAATAATTTTTTTAGACTGAAATTACGGGTGGGCGCAGGTCGATTGCAGTCACGAAACCTCCAATCCACCATTTGTCTGCTAAATTGGCGGATTGGAAAAAATCAATTCGCATCCGTCTGCCAATCCAGCGGATGTGGATCGAGCGGATTGGCGGTTTGGCGGATGGATGCGAACCGGTTTGACAGTTTAAAATTTTATAAATTTTTAACATAATTCAACTTGTGCACTCCCTCAAAAAAAGAAGAAGAAAGTATTACACTCAATGACTTAAAAAAATATTACAATCACTGCATGTCTCATCCAAAGCAAGAAAGTTTGAAACTTTAGAATATCACAATCACTGCATGCCTCATCCATATACTACAATCACAGTATGCCTCATCCACATAACGTATTACAATCTGTGGTTCTTAAAATATGAAAACAATTCAAACCACCAAAACCATAAACAGAGCAGTAGTAGAGATTGTGTATGTCTCTGTATTGTTACATTTATATCTGTTTTTGAAAACAAAAACCAATCAGCATATATCATATTTTCCATTTATTATTTTTAGAGATTGATTTAAAAACAAAAAATTATAGATAAATAATATGTTTTTTTTTTTCAATTCAAAAAAGATATTTAAGTTGAAAATTTTTTTTAACAGAATATTTAAACTCTTTTTTAATTGAAAACACAAACAGAATATTTAAACAAACTGAAAACACAAAGTCTTATAAATTACTAGTGGTGCTTGCAGTTTGGCGGTTCAGTTGCGGCCAAAAAAACCTCAAATCCGCAACCGTCCGCTCGTCATCACGCATCCGTCCAAAATGTGGCGGATTGGTTCGGTTCGATCGGTTTTGACGGATTGGTATATCCTCTGCTCACCCCTTTGAACAATTCATCCATAATTACAACAAATTAATGTTCGAGAGAAAAAAGTTAGAAGAAAAAAAAATATTTTCAGGACTAATTTTTTTGTTACAAAAATTGCCATTATTATATTTTTTACGACAAAATTGAAAAAAATGAGCACACTATCTATTTTTAAAAATAAAATTAATCTTATCAAATAGGAAATGATCATTTAAACAAAAGTCCAACATTAATTCTCTTTCTTTCTTTTCCTACTTTTGAAATAGGTCTCACAATATATGAACACTCTTTGTTTTTTTTTTTTACTTTTTAAAGTATGTGTGAATAAGTAAAAAAAATGAAGAAAGACAGTTTCATCAACCAACCAACACGTTAGGTCGAGAGACCCATTCCTACCAGCATATTGCAAATTTATGAAAAGACTTTCCACAAAATCTTACATTTTTTAAGTTCTTTTATTATTAATTTCAAATCCGTTGTGCTGCACATTGAAACATCAAAAGACACACCTTTCACTTTGTTCCATTGTGGATGGGATAGTTTTCTACTTTTCCCAGTAATTTTTATGTTCTACCAGATTGTTGCCCTTTTTCTTTTTCCCTTATTTTTTATTTATTTATTTTCTTTTGTTTTTATTTTGTTTGGGTCAAATTTTTTCCAGCTTAACTTTCCTATTTTTTAAATTAAAAAAATATGTAAGTACACAAATTTGTTCACATTTTTATAATTTGAAAGTGGACAGATAGACACAAAACTATCTATCCAAATTTTTAATATAAAAGTCATTTAAAAGTACAAAAACAGACATATTTGTCTCCATTTACAATATGCAAGTTATTTATGTTATTTGTAAGTTTAATTATCACAAATGACATAACTCAATGGTATGAAAGTCATAATTAAAAAAGAAAATTTGAATTATAGCCAAACATTACATAATAACCAAAATAATGGCATAACCAATATCACAATGTGTCATAACTAACAATACAATAGATCATAACTAAAGATACAAAAATCGTAACCAAATGTGCATATATATTTCCTAAATTTTAATTTGAAAGCATATTTGTTCATGTTTTTTGAATTTGACAGTGCACCAAGTAACCAAGAAATAGTTTATTTGAATTAGAACGGATGTACTTTCACAGTCCCGTTCTATATGTGAGTTTTTTTTTTTTAATTTCTCGTATCGTTTATTTTATTTTATTTTCATTTTCATTTTTTTTTTTGTAAGTTAGCATATGGAGGTCTTTGATGGGCATAAAGAAAATGTCTTGGTAGCAAACATCAAACTAATAAAACGAGGGTTAGCTCCCCAACTGATCTACAAGGACATTTGATGCATCTATTGTGTTGGAAGTTTTGACTTTCTGTTTCATATTTAGCTCAGATTTCAATACTTATAATTTTTATTGATATTCTTTTTAATGTTATATATTGCACTTAGTAAAATAAAATAAAATTCAAAAGTCTCAATCTTTTATTTATTTAATTTTTTTATAAGTTTTTAAAAAATAAAATAAAATAAAATTTATAAGTCCTATTTAGTATTACTATTACTTAGTGTAAAAATTCAAACAGACAAAAATAATCTTTTAAACATTTATATATATATATATATATATATATTAATTTCTCAACTAAATATAAAATTTAATAAGATAATTCGTCAAAGCAAACATGCGGTTAACATTACCCAAGAACTAACTTTAGTCAATTTTACCCAATTTCCCGGAATGGGGGATAACCCTTATTAGTCAATTTTAACATTATTGGAGACTTGAAATTAACATCACCGAAGAGTTACACTCAAGACTATTGGTAAATTTTATTTTAAAAAATTACACTTTCTATCTTTTAAATATTATTGGTTATTAAATTGTAGATTTTTAAAATTAGTTTTAATTTATTAAAATTTTGTCAATATAATTCAATTAGTAGCTTTAGTCCAATCTGTAGTTGTAAAATGACTTGCTGTTTAATTTTATTTTTTTTTTCATTTTGACTATTTAAATATTATAATATTTTTATTTTGATCTTTAAAATATCACATTTTTTTCACTTTGCTCCATTGGTTCAGAGCCACATGAAATTTTTTGTTAAAGAATTTGACAATAACTTCTAACAAGACCACATAGACAAAAATTCAATAATTTAAGATTTTTTTAATCGAAGTAAAAATTGAGTAATCTTTTTTAGTGTAAAGTATAATTTAGTCAAATTTTATTATTGTTGATTAGGGTAATTATACTTTTAACTCATGTAGTTTGATCTAAATTTCACTTTAATTCTTATAATTTTTGTTTGAACAATTTGTTCCTTACACATTAAATCTAATTTTAATTTGATCTTTCGATCTAAATCAAAGGTTAAAATTAATAATTTTAAGACACTTGTCAAGTTTTTAGGGAAAAGGTGTAGCATCTGTCTGTCCTTTCTTTCCGATGTTTAAAAAAAAAAAAAAAAAAGCCTAGTAAAACCATCTCTAATAGTTTTATCAAATATTTTATAAAATTTAAATTTGATTAAAAAAAACTCACCTTTTGCTATTCCAATTCAGTACCAAAGCTTTCATTAAATTCAGAATTTCTCAAATATTTTATCAAATTGAGGATGAATATGTCTTTCATTAAATCACTATCCATAATCATTGGATTTTCACGACTGGATATTTCCCAAATATCACCGAATAACCATCTCAAGGAAAAAATTTGTGAAAAATTAATACTGGCCGATCAACCGGCCAGACATCCGCCCAATCGTCCGCCTGGTCGACTGGTGTTCTGATGAAACTTTAAAAATCTCCGCTGAAACACTTGATATCAAATGAAATTTTTACTCAAATATAATTTTAAAAAAAATACACCATTGAAAATGCTCTAAGTCATCTTCTATAAACTGCTACTATCAAATCAAATATTTGTCCATAATTTAAAGTTTGAATAACCACCTTCTTTCTTTTTTTTCTTTTTCTTTTTTCCAATGGGAAGGAAATAATTTACACTAAAAAAACTAAGTGCCAAAAAATTATTTCTAAAATTTTATTACATAGTTCTAATTCAACTCTTATAGTTGGAGTTACATTTATAATAAATTTAAATCCCACACTAATCTTTTTAAATAAAAAATTTGATTATGTATTATTACTGTATAAATATCAACATCATAACAAACTAGACTAAATTGAAATTTATGTAAAAAAGTTTAACAACATGCATCCAAATGTATGCAACAAATTTGGCAATAAAGTCATGGCCTCAACAAGCCAAATAGTTTACAATCAAGATTGTTGTCAATTTTATTAGAATAAATTACATTTTGTACCTTTAAAGTTATTGTTCCTTAAACATTAGAATTTTAAAATTGTATTTAAAATTGAGTAAATTATACCAATAGTTTCTACTGCTTGTCTCATTTTGATCTCTACACTTTCAATTGATTTTAGTTTTATCCTTAATTTTAAATTTTGTATCAATTTGGTCTAATTGATATATTCATTAAATTTTTTAACAAAAAATGATCATTGAGTTACTTGTGGTTAAGTCATTGAATTGATTAAGTTTACAATTTTACTCTTAAAAATTATCTTTTGAACATTTATTTTTTACCTAATATCTCAACAAAATATAAAATTTAATAAGATAATTCGTCCAAACAAACCTGCCGTTAACATCACTCAAGAGTTAACTTTAGTCAATTTTTATTAGTCAATTTTAAAATTATTGAAGACTTGAAGTTAACATTACCAAGGGTTAAGTCAATGCAACCAAATACGATCTCTCTCTCTCTCTAAAAAACCTCTCTCTCTCTAAACCTCTACCCCGGGTCTCGCTGTTGGCCAGCCGGCCGTCGCCTTTGACGATGGCGGTCGGCTGGCCTCGCCTCTTTCGTGCGTGATCGTTGTTTTCCGTTTTAATAAACTTGAATCCCCACAGTTTTTCCTTACCTTGTTCAGTTCTCTTGGGTGTTTGGGGTGGGTTTCAGTATTGGGGGGTTTCGACCATGGTAGGCGCCTTGAATATGGGAGGGTTGGTTTTGTTTTGGAACTTCATTCGTGTGCTCCTACGCAAGTGGGAGTTTGAGGGGTGGATTCCATTCAGATCTGTGGAGGTTGGCGTTGGGTCGAATAAAGGGATGATCCAAATTTGTTTAGGAGCTTTATTCGTTCGGCTCAGGCATTCTAATGTAGCTATGGTGTTCGGCGATTTCTAGAGAGAGTTGTTGTTCGTGGGGGAGTCTGGAGTGGGTGAAGTCCGGCTTGGGAGTTCTGGCCATAGAGTGCGAGTAGCAGAACAGCAGATCGTGGGGGTTCTTGTTGGGTGTGAGTGTTTGGCCAAAAGGTGTTTTGCGGTGGGTGTCTCGATATTGGAAGCAAGTTTCGAGCATGCAGTGGGTGAAGTCCGACGAAGTTCGGCGGAAATATCAAGTGTAGGTGAAGCTTCGGTGGAAGTGACAAGCGTGGGTGATGTACTGCAAAGGGAGCAGTGCTCTGGCGTGGGAGTTCTGGCCATAGAGTGCGAGTAGCAGCACAACAAAACGGGGCAGTTCCGGCCATAGGTGAAGTTTCAGTGTTCTGACCATAGAGTGGGTGAAGCCCGATGGAGATGTCAGGCGTGGGAGAAGGCTGGTGGAAGGAGTTCTTTAGGCGTGGGAGAAGGCCGGTCAGGAGTAGGACAGCTAGGAGTTGGAAAGAGTGTGTTTGGGTGGTGTGGGCATTGGGAATGAAAAGTTTTGGTTTAAAAATTTGCAAGCAGGTGGGCGTTGGGAGTGAAGCATCTTGGTTTGGGCGTTGGTTTTTGGCTTTGGGTTGTGTGGTTTGATTTTGTGGGGATTTATGTATTTTATTTAAGTCCTTCTTAGCTTTTTTTTTTTCCTTAAAAAATTCGTGAGGCCAAAAGGTTGGTTGTATGGATGCAAGGAGCAGTAGTAGGGGTATTTTGTACTTTCCAAATCTCTCTCGATGTATGTCATCTTCCTGTACCTTTAATTTCATACTGTTAATGAAATTTTTCTTTACTGATAAAAAAAAAAAAAAAAAACGTTACCAAGGGTTACACCCAAGACTATTGGTCAATTTTATTTGAAGAAGTTACACTTTCTATCTTTTAAGTATTACGGTTTTGTTTTGTTTGGATTTTCAAAATTCAATTTTCAGAAAATTAAATTTTTTAATTTTTTTTGTATTTTTTATTTTCACTAAAATTTTTTAATATTCTAAACAATTTTTAAAATTTTTAGATACACCTAACATAAATATACTTAAAAAGTATAATATTTGTGAAAAACATTTTTAGAAAATTCACTAAATATCAAAAATATCTTTAAAAAAATGCGAGAATTCAGTACATTTTTCGTATTATTGAATATTTATTAATTTTTTAAATATTTTTTTTATCATTTTTTTTACTTTTTAGTTACATCTAAGTAAGGTGCATCAAAAAAAAAAAAATAGAAAACTTGTTTAAATTGTTAAAAATATTCACTAAAAACAAAAATACACGAAATTAAAGAGCAGGTTTTTTTTTTTTTACTCAAAATTTTAGCTTTTTTATAACTGAGACTTAATTTTTAAAAAAATTCACTTTTTGTTACTCCAATTCAATGCCAAATCTTTCATTAATTTCAGAATTTCTCAAATATTTTATCAAATTAAGGATGATATTTAGGTGGTGTTTCGGAAGTGATTTTTCTTTTGTTTTTTTGCTAGTTTTTTGCTAAAAGAAAAAATAGGTTAAAAAATCAAAAAAAAAAAAAAAAAACAAATTCAGACAAAATATCACATCAAACGCATAATATTTCACTTTTTCTCTTACAAATATTACATCCAACTATAAAAAAATCCAACTATCTTCCCAAACACAAAAATTTTAATCTCCAAAAATAATCAGGGGCACTTTGGGAAGAGGCTAAAAAAGCCAATTTTTTGGTTTTTAAGCTTTTTTTAGCCAAAAAAGTCAATTTTTTTACCCAAAAAAGCTAGCTTTTTGCCAAAAAAGTTACCAAAAAAACCAAAAAGTCAAAAAGTCAGCTTTTTACTAATTTTTCAAAACATCACTCAAAAACTAAAAAAACATACTAAAATAACAACTTCCCAAACACGTACTTATAATCGGTGGATTTTCACAATCGGATATCTCCCAGATATCTCCTGGATAACCACTTCAAGGGAAAAAATTGTGAAAAATTTATACTGGCCGATCGTCTACTAGGTCGACTGGTATTCTAATGAAACTTTAAAAATCTCCGTTGAAACATTTGACATCAAATAAATTTTTTTCTCAAATTTATTTTTTTTTTAAAAATACACCGTTTAAGATGCTCCAAGTCATTTTCTATAAAATGCTACTATCAAATCAAATATTTGTCCATAATTTAACGTTTGAATAACCACCTACCTTCTTCTTCTTTTTTTCTTTTTCTTTTTCTTTTTTCCAATGGGAAGGACATAATTTACTCTAAAAAAACTAAGTGCCCAAAAAATTATTTCTAAAATTTTAATATGTAGTTTTGATTCAACTCTTATAGTTGGAGTTACATTTATAATAAATTTGAATCACACATTAATCTTTTTAAATAAAAAATTTGATTATGTTTTAGTATTATATAAATATCAAATATCATGACAAATTAGACTAAATTGAAATTTAATTATGTAAAAATGTTTAACAACATGTATCCAAATGTATGAAACAAATTTGGCAATAAAGGGTTCGATTGGGGAGTGGGTTGGCCTATTGGCTTTTTTAGCCTAGAGCTAAAATGCCTTGTTTGAGAAGAGTTTTTGACTTTTTTTTGACTTTTTTAACTTTTTTGTGAGAGAAAGAATGTAATGATTATGGGTTAGATGTGATATTTTGTCTTATTAAACTAAAAAACTTATTTTATTTTTTGTGTCTAAAATAACAAAAAAAAAAAAAAACTGGCTTTTGGCTTCCCAAACGAAGCCAAAGTCATGGCCTCAACAAGCCAAATAGTTTACATTCAAGACCGTTGTCAATTTTATTAGAATAAATTACATTTTCTACCTTTAAAGTTATTGGTCCTTAAACATTAGCATTTAAAAATTGTTTTTAAAATTGAGTAAATTATACCAATAGTCTCTACTGCTTGTCTCATTTTGATCTTTACACTTTTAATTGACTTAATTTTGACTCTTAATTTTAGATTTTGTGTCAATTTGGTCTAATTGATATATTCATTAGATGTTTTAACAAAAAATGATCATTGAGTTACCTATGGTTAAGTCATTGAATTGATTAAGTTTACAAATTTATCATTAAAAATGATCTTTTGAACATTTATCTTTTACCTAATATCTCAACTAAATTTAAGATTTAATATAATAATTAATCCAAACAAACATGCCATTAATATCACCCAAGAGTTAACTCTAGTCAATTTACATCACCCAAGAGTTAACTTTAGTCAATTTTAACATCATTGAAGACTTGAAGTTAACATCACCCAAGAGTTACACTAAGACTATTGGTCAATTTTATTCGAAGAAGTTACACTTTTTATCTTTTAAGTATTACAGTTTTGTTTTGTTTGTATTTTTAAAATTCATTCTTTTGAAAATTAAATTTTTTTATTTTTTGTATTTTTTAGTTTCACTAAATTTTTTTAATATTCTAGGCAATTTTTTAAAATTTTAGATACACCTAACATAAATATGCTTAAAAAGTATAATATTTGTGAAAAGTAATTTTAGAAAATTTACTAAATACCAAAAATATAAATAAAAAAATACGAGAATTCAGTATATTTTTCGTATTCTTGTATAGTTAATTAATTTTTTAAAATATTTTTTTACCAATATTTTATTTTTTAATTACATCTAAGTAAGGTGCATCAAAAAAATAAAAATAAAAACTTACTTAAAATTTTAAAAATATTCACTAAAAACAAAAATATACGAAATTAAAGAGTTGGTTTCTTTTAGAGCTAAATCACTTAGCCTGTTGAGTGATAATTAAAGTGTAGGTTTTTTTCTTACTCAAAATTTTAGCTTTTTTTTTAAGGGAGACTTAATTTTTTAAGTGATATCATATATGTACACTTAAACCAGCTTAATTAAGAAATCATTTAATATTTTCAATTTTAATAGTTGGATTGGGTTATCAAACACCCCATCCTGCTCTTAATTTTTAATGATAAATTTATCACTACAAAAATATTTTTAGAAATACAATTCAATTACTTATAGTTTTACATCATATTTTTCAATACAATGTAAAACAAATAAATTAAAAATAAATCAAAATTTACAAACAAAAATCAAAATCTTCAAATTATTTATCACTTTAATAAATTTCTTAGTATCATTACTAGTATCAAATCATTATTTCAAAAATACAAAATACATATCCAAAAGTTCTAAAAAATTTTCCGTATGAAAACGATAGTTAAATATTTGAATAATGTTTGGGACCTCCTTTTGGGAGACCCCCACCACCCCCATAATGATGTGGACCAATGATGTGCTTGTATTATTTTTTTTTTTTCTTACTTGGACCAATCACAAGTGTGGGAGTTATAGGGGTGATATTTTGTAGGGTCTGAATCATTACTATAAATATGTATAAAAAAAATTCAATAAAAACTTAAAGAATAAATGAATTCGGTCCATAAGATTGGCAGACAATTATCCTGAACAACAGTGCTACAGTGGGTTTTAATTTCAAGGTGAATTGAAGCAATTTTTAAGCGTCATTGGGTTGTTCAGTTTTTGGACAATTGGAGTTAAATTTGTATGGCCGTCATTTTAGTCTGTTAAGTAGACCCAATAAATATCGACCCTCCAACGTGCCCAGAATAGAACCTTGGGTTAATTTCATTTTATTCCTAATCTACATCACTTTTTCTATTCATTTTTAAACTATTAATTTCATCTATTTAGTTTTTAAATTTTTTTATTTCAGTTCTTGTAGTAGAATTGAAAATGATTATATAAATTAGTAAATGTTAAAACCTAATTTAATGGTGGAAAAAGTGATTTCAAAATTTGAACAATTCATCCATAATTACAACAAACTAATGTTTGAGAGAAAAAAGTTAGAAGAAAAATATATATTTTCAGGACTAATTTTTTTGTTACAAAAAATGTCATTATATTTTTTACGACAAAGTTGAAAAAAAAAAATGAACACTATCTGTTTTTAAAAATGAAATTAATCTTATCAAATAGGAAATGCTCATTTAAACAAAAGTCCAGCAGTAATTCTCTTTCTTTATTTTTTTACTGATTTTGAAATAGGTCTCACAATGTATGAACACTCTTTTTTTTTTATTATTATTTTTAAGCCCGTGTAAAATAAATAAAAAAATGGAGACAAACAGTTTCTATCAACTAACCCACACGTCGAGTCGAGATACCCATTCTCACCACCATATTGCAAATTTATGAAAAGACTTTCTACAAAGTCTTCCATTTTTAAATTTTTTTATTATTAATTTCAAATCTATGTGCTGCACATTGAAACATCAAGAGACACACTTTTCACTTTGTTCCTTTGTGGATGGGATAGCTTTCTACTTAACCTTCATGTTCTACCATATTGTTGCCCCCTTTTTTTGTTTTTTTATTTTTTGGTCAATTTTTTTCCAGCTTAACTTTCCTATTTTTTAAATTAAAAAAATATGTAAGTACACAAATTTGTTCTCATTTTTATAGTTTGAAAGTGGACAGATAGACACATATAACTATCTATGTAAATTTTTAATATAAAAGTAATTTAAAAGTACAAAAATAGACATATTTGTCTCCATTTACAATATGCAAGTTATTTATGTTATTTGTGAGTTTAATTAACACAAATGGTATAACTCAAAATAATTCTTGGATCATAACCAAAATAATGACATAACCAACATCACAATGTGTCATAACTAACAACACAATAAATTATAACTAATGACACAAAAATCGTAATCAAATGTGCATAACAACATCTTTATTATGTAAATTTTTGAAGACTTGAAGTTAACATCACCCAAGAACTGAGTCTTCGTTTGGTATTGACTTTTTTAGCTGGCTTTTTTGTGTTGGGATTTTTTTAGCCAGGCTTTTTTAGTCTCGTTTGGTTTGGCTTTTTTGACTTTTGTGAGAGAAAAAGTGTAATGATTATGGCTTGAATATGACATTTTATTTTATTAACTTGTGTAACTAACTATATTTTTTTGTACTTTTTAAACCAAAAATCTAAAACCAAATGAAGCTTACTTTAGTCAATTTCACCCAATTTCCCGGAATGGGAGCATCATGGGAGACTTGAATTAACATCACCCAAGAGTTACACTCAAGGCTGTTGGTCAATTTTATTTTAAAAAATTATACTGTCTATCTTTTAAATATTATTGGTCATTAAACTTTAGATTTTTAAAATCGGTTTTAATTTATTAAAATTTTGTCAATATAATTCAATTAGTTGCTGTAGCTGTAGTCCAATTTGCTGATATAAAATGACTTGCTATTTAATTTTTTTTTTTCCAGTCTATTTAAATATTATAGTATCTTTATCTTGATCTTTAAAAATATCACATTTTTTTTCACTTTGCTCCATTGGTTCAGAGCCACAAGAAATTTTCTATTAAAGAATTTGACAATAGCTTCTAATAAGACCACGTAGACAAAAATTTAACAATTTAAGATATTTTTAATCGAGAAAAAAATTGAGCAATCTTTTTTAGTGTAAAGTATAATTTAGTAAAATTTTATTACTGTTGATTGGGTTAATTATATTTTTAACTCATGTGGTTTAATCTAAATTTCAGTTTGAACAATTTGTTCCTTAAACATTAAGTCTAGTGTTAATTTGGTATTTCGATCTAAATCAGAAATTAAAATTAATAATTTTGAGACATTTGTCAAGTTTCTAAGGTATAAACATAGATAAAATTAATAAAAATTTAAACAGAATGACTACAATAAAATTAAATTTAAAATATTGAAACCAAATTAAAATTATAAAATTTAAAATAAAATTTGAATTAAATTACGAGAATAAAAAATATGATTACCGAAGACTTGAAGTGGATATTACCGAAGACTTGCCCAAGACTTCAATAGGTAGCCAAGACTTGACACGGTATCACTAAAGATTTGTAAGTCTTGAGTCGTTGTGGTGAATGACCCTCCTGCTGAGTTGAGGAGCTTATTTGTAGCTGATATCTTAGGCCTTTCTAGCATCTGTTTGTCCTTTTTTCCGATGTTTTAAAAAATAAAAAATAAAATAAAAATCTTGTAAAACCATCTCTACTAATAGTTTATTAAATATTTTATCAAATTTAAATTTAATAAAAAAAACTTACTTTTTGCTACTCTAATACAGTACCAAATCTTTCATTAAATTCAGAATTTCTCAAATATTTTATCAAATTGAGGATGAATATGTCTTTTATCAAATCATTTTCATAATCATTAGATTTTCACTATTGGATATCCCCCAGATATTCCTTGGATAACCACCTAAAGGAAAAAATTTATGAAAAATTTATACTGGCTAATCGACCGGCCGGACATCCGCTCGATCGTCCGTTCGGTCGACTGGTGTTCTGATGAAATTTTAAAAATTTTTGTTGAAACATTTGATATCAAATAGAATTTTTACTCAAATTTAATTAAAAAAAATACATCGTTAAAGATGCTCTAAGTCATCTTCTATAAACTGCTACTATCAAATCAAATATTTGTCCATAATTTAAAGTTTGAATAACTACCTTTTTTTTTTTTTTTCCAACGGGTAGGAAATAATTTACACTAAAAAAACTAAGTGCCAAAAAATTATTTCTAAAATTTTAATATGTAGTTCTGATTCAACTCTTATAGTTGGAGTTACATTCATAATAAATTTGAATCACACATTAATCTTTTTAGATAAAAAATTTGATTATGTATTATTATTGTAGAAATATCAATATTATGAAAAACTTATAGCGATCCCAGTCTTTCCCCATTTGGTTGTTGTATCCGGACTTAGGTTCCGTGGAGCTTGTTGTTTATTACTGTTGATTGGGTTAATTATATTTTTAACTCATCTAGTTTAATCTAAATTTCACTTTAATTCTTATAATTTTAGTTTGAACAATTTGTTCCTTACACATTAGTTTAATTTGGTCTTTTGATTTAAATCAGAGGTTAAAATTAATAATTTTAAGATATTTGTCAAGTTTCTAAGATATAAAAATAGATAAAATTAATAAAAATTTAAACAGAATGACCACAATAAAATTAAATTTAAAATATTGAAACCAAATTAAAATTATAAAATTTAAAATAAAATTTGAATTAAATTACGAGAATAAAAAATATGATTACCGAAGACTTGAAGTGGATATTACCGAAGACTCTTCAATAGGTACCCAAGACTTGACACGGTATCACTAAAGATTTGCAAGTCCTGAGTCGTTGTGGTGAATGACCCTCCAGCTGAGCTGAGGAGCTTATTTGTAGCTGATATGTTAGGCCTTTCTAGGGAAAAGTTGTGGCATCTGTTTGTCCTTTCTTTCCGATGTTTTAAAAAATAAAAAATAAAATAAAAATCTTGTAAAACCATCTCTACTAATAGTTTGTTAAATATTTTATCAAATTTAAATTTAATAAAAAAAACTTACTTTTTGCTACTTTAATACAGTACCAAATCTTTCATTAAATTCAGAATTTCTCAAATATTTTATCAAATTGAGGATGAATATGTCTTTTATCAAATCATTTTCATAATTATTAGATTTTCACTATTGGATATCCCCCAGATATTCCTCGGAGAACCACCTAAAGGAAAAAATTTATGAAAAATTTATACTGGCTAATCGACCGGCCGGACATCCGCTCGATCGTCCGTTCGGTCGACTGGTGTTCAAATGAAACTTTAAAAATTTTTGTTGAAACACTTGATATCAAATAGAATTTTTACTCAAATTTAATTAAAAAAAAATATATCGTTGAAGATGCTCTAAGTCATCTTCTATAAACTGCTACTATCAAATCAAATATTTGTCCATAATTTAAAGTTTGAATAACTATCTTCTTTTTTTTTCCAATGGGTAGGAAATAATTTACACTAAAAAAACTAAGTGCCAAGAAATTATTTCTAAAATTTTAATATGCAGTTCTGATTCAAATCTTATAGTTGGAGTTACATTCATAATAAATTTGAATCACACATTAACCTTTTTAGATAAAAAATTTGATTATGTATTATTATTGTATAAATATCAATATCATGAAAAACTAGACTAAATTGAAATTTAATTATGTAAAAAAGTTTAACATGTATCCAAATGTATGCAACAATTTGGCAATAAAATCATGGCCTCAACAAGCCAAATAGGTTACATTCAAGATCGTTGTCAATTTTATTAGTATAAATTACATTTTCTACCTTTAAAATTATTGGTCCTTAAACATTAGAATTTAAATTTTTTTTTTAAAATTGTGTAAATTATACCAATAGTCTCTACTGCTTGTCTCATTTTGATTTCTACACTTTCAATTGACTTAATTTTGACCCTTAATTTTAGATCTTTTGTCAATTTGGTCTAATTGATATATTCATTAATTTTTTTAACAAAAAATGATCATTGAGTTACTTGTGGTTAAGTTACTGAATTTGAAAAAATCTAGAAACCCTAGATGTTAATTTGTGATTATGTATCAATAATAAGCAAAATATAACAATCCCAATCAAACAATCAAAAGAATGAGACACAAAGATTTTACGTGGAAAAACCACAATTGGACACCTTCTAATTGTGATAAAAAAATCACGGGCAACTGCCACAAGAACAATCCATTAAGAAGATTTAAAGGAATTACACAGGTATACTCTCAATTATCTAGCGAATTCACAACGCCTAATTGAACCAACCTCTATGTGCCTCTTCCAACCCCATCTTCAGCACGGAATTGTCTTTCTGATGAGCCACTCCGGATTCCACCAAAGCTTCAGGCTCGAATTCTTCAGAATTCACAACTGAAGAACAACTCTCTCTTTTGTGTATAACAAACAAACCTTTGATGTACTCTCTTTAAACCATGAGTTGAATACTCAATAAAACATCAAAGAAAAAATAACAAAATATCCCCAGATATAAACCTTTAAGAACCAAAAAGAAGATCTGGAGGACTTCAATCAATTACTTAGTTTTGGGAGAAAACCAAGTATTTATAGAGAACCAAAAGTAATCCAAGATTGGGAAGAAAACAAACTCCTTGAAAAATCCGGATTCTGAGGCTCGCTCGAGCGAAGCTTTCCTGGCTCGAGCGAGGAGAGTAATTTTCATGATTTCTACTAGTGCCTTGGCTCGAGCGACGGATCCTTGGCTCGAGCGAGGAATACACTTCTTCAGGTTTTTGTATGAACGCAATCCTTGGCTCGAGCGAGCTTTCCTTGGATCGAGCGAGCAAACCTTCGCTCGAGCGAGATATTCTTGGCTCGAGCGACCAATGGCAGATATGCAATTTTGCATTTTGCTTCGGCCGCGAGCTGACCGGGCAGCTCGACCCCCGTAATAATCAGCGAAGTGGCAATCTTAAAAGTATTAACATCATAAACTTCTCTGCATGGCTCGATTCAGATTTGGATTCGCATCTAATAAACTCATAGTCTCACTGAAATAAAAAGTGCGAAAAAAATACAACTCAAAGGAGTTTTGTCAAACGGGATTGCCAAGAATAAAAACCTAACAGAATTGATTAAGTTTATAATTTTACCCTTAAAAATGATCTTTTGAACATTTATCTTTTACCTAATATCTCAACTAAATATAAGATTTAATAAGGTAATTCGTCCAAACAAACATGCCATTAACATCACCTGAGAGTTAACTTTAGTCAATTTTAATATTATTGAAGACTTGAAGTTGACATCACCCAAGGGTTACACTCAAGACTATTGGTCAATTTTATTTGAAGAAGTTACAGTTTAGTTTTGTTTTGTTTTGTTTGGATTTTTAAAATTCATTTTTTAGAAAATTAATTTTTTTTTGTTTTTTGTATTTTTTTATTTTCACTAATTTTTATTTTTAATATTCTAAGCAATTTTTAGAATTTTTAGATACACCTAACATAAATATACTTAAAAAGTATAATATTTGTGAAAAATATTTTCAGAAAATTCACTAAATACCAAAAATATTTTTTAAAAAATACAAGAATTCAATACATTTTTCGTATTCTTGTATATTTATTAATTTTTTAAAATATTTTTTACTAATATTTTACTTTTTAGATACATCTAAGAAATGTGCATTTAAAAAATAAAAAACTTGCTTAAAATTTTAAAAATATTCACTAAAAACAAAAATATACAAAAAATAAAAAAAACTTGATTTAAAAAAAATTAAATCCAGAAAATCGAAACAAAACACAGTAATTGGCCCTTAAACTTTAGATTTTTAAAATTGGTTTTAATTTATTAAAATGTTGTCAATATAATTCAATTAGTAGCTGTAGTCCAATTTGCTGATGTAAAATGACATGTTGCTTAATTTTTTTTATTTTTTTTTTATTTTGACTATTTAAATATTATATTATTTTTACTTTGATCTTTAAAATATCACATTTTTTTCCGCTTGCTACTTTGGTTCAGAGCCACATGAAATTTTATGTTAAAGAATTTTTCAATAGCTTCTAATAAGACCACATCGACAAAAATACAATAATTTAAGATTTTTTTAATCAAAGTAAAAATTGAGTAATACTTTTTGGTGTAATGTATAATTTAGTCAAATTTTATTATTATTGACTGGGTTAGTTACACTTTTAACTGATATAGTTTGATTTACATTTTATTTTAATTCTTATAATTTTAGTTTAAACAATTTGTTTCTTACACAAGTCTAGTTTCAATTTGACTCTTCCATCTAAATTAGAGGTTAATATTAATAATTTTGAGACACTTGTCAATTTTTTAATATATAAACATAGACAAAATTAACAAAAATTTAAATAGAATGATCAAATTAAAATTATATTTAAAATATAGAGATCAAATTAAAATTATAAAATTTAAACTGAAATTTAAATTAAACTACAAAAATAAAATTTGAATTAAATTACGAGAATACTGAAAATTATCCAAGACTTTTTAAATCAGGAAGACAACGTGGATAGGTACCCAAGACTAAACACAGTATCACTAAAGACTTGTAAGTCATCTTCTATTAACTGCTACTATCAAATCAAATATTTAACCATAATTCAAAGTTTGAATAATTACCTTCTCCTTTTTCTCTTTTTCTTTTTTCCAATGGGTAGGAAATAATTTGCACTAAAAAAATTAAGTGCCAAAAAATCATGTCTAAAATTTTAATTTGTAATGCTGATTCAACTCTTATAGTTGGAGTTGCATTTATAATAAATTTAAATTACATATTATTTTTTTAAATAAAAAATTTGATTATGTATTATTATTGCATAATATCAATATCAATATAATGACAAATTAGACTAAATTAAAATTTAATTATGTAAAAAAGTTTAACAACATGTATCCAAATGTATGCAACAAATTTGACAATAAAGTCATGGCCTCAACAAGCGAAATAGTAAGACTTACATTCAAGACCGTTGTTAATTTTGTTAGAACAAATTACACTTTCTAATTTTAAAGTTATTGGTCCTTAAACATTGGAATTTTAAAATTGAGTAAATTATACCAATATTCCCTATATTTGATCTCTTGTGTCATTTTAGTTTCTACACTTTTAATTGACTCAATTTTGGCTTTTAATTTTAAATTTTGTGCTAATTTAGTCTAATTAATAAATTCGTTAGATTTTTAATAAAAATGTTTGAGTTAGTTGTGGTTAAGTCATTAAATTGATTAAGTTTATAATTTTACCCTTAAAAGCATTGCAAATACGTTTATGTGCGCATTTGTCATTAAAAATGCTTAGGGGTGAGCATGGTCCGGATTGGATCGGATTGGGGTAAAACCAGAACCAATCCGTTATCTACGGTTCCTGAAAAATTGGAACCAATTCAATCCGTTTAAATCATGAAACCAATCCAAACTAATCCATTTAAACACGGATTGGATCGGTTTAGGACCACGGATTCACATAATTAAATAACAAATATATATATATATATAACACTTTAATTTCATAAAAATATAAATATAACGCTATATTAGTGTCACAATAGCAGCATGTTTTTCTATAATAGTGACATACTATTCTAGAATTTAAACAACCATAAGTATTTAGACCATTACAAATTAAAACTAAAAACTAACAAACAAAAGTAATAAAAGAAGATATTATGTGAGTTTAGGTTTGAGTTTAGGTTTTATATGGAATAAGAGAAGATACTATGGGAGAGGATGTATAATAAAAATATAGACTATTTGTATACGGTCCGGATCGGTTCCAATCCGGAACTGTGGGGTTCAATTCGGAACCAATCCGTGAACTACGGATTTTTAATTCTTTAATCCGGAACTGAACCACAGATTCAAAAAATCAATCCAAACCTATCGGACTGGACTGGACTGGATCGGATTACGGATTTTACGGATTCCTTCTTCAGCCCTAAAAATGCTAACAATTGAAATCAATTTGAGACAAAATCAAAAATTTAGATTCAAAATCGAGTCAATTAAAATTATAAAAACCACAGTTATACAAGAATTAAAGTATAAGGACTAACGTGTAATTTGCCCTTTAAAATATAAGGAAAATTAGCAATACCTCCTCAATGATAATTCTATATTGTTAGAGTGCTAGCAAAAAATGATTTAAAATTTAAGTCTCTCCATTTTTTTAATGGAAAATGATCGAGTGCTCGAATGGTGAGGCTCGAATTTTGGCTCGAAATCAAGAGAGGAAGAGAGGGAGAGGGAGAGGGAGAAAGAGAGAGGAGAGGGTCGTCTGAGAGAGGAGAGGGTCGTCTGCTTGCCGTCCTCGCCTTCCTCCTCCTCGCCGTGGGTCGTCCTCGTCGCAGCCCAGTCCTGCCATCCCAGCCCCGCCGTCGTCCTCGCCTTCCTCCTCCAGCCCCGCCGTCGCAGCCCTATCGTCTGCCCAGCCTCCCCTCCTCCTCAAACCGGTTTTTATGGCCCCCTCCCCTCCCTCCTCCTCCTCCTCCCTTCTCTTCTTCTCCCTTCTTCTTCTTCTTCTTCTTCTTCTTCTTCTTCTTCGTTCTGTAAGAAAACCAGGGAAGAAAGAAAAAAAAAAAAAAAAAAAATTGACACCAAAACGACGTCGTTTTGGTGTCGAGCCGCGGTTTCGAGCCGCAGTTTCGAGCTATGTAGCATGATCGTTTTTTAATTTATGAAGACAGTCTATTTTCAATATTTTTTTAATTTATTGTGACTGACCCCTCACCCATTTTGACGATTACTTCCCTTCGATCTCGATACTTCCATCGTAAGAGAGTACCCAAATAACTCCCCGCGTGATTATGATTGCAATGAATAAAGCACTTAATCAAAATCAATAATGCAATTTATGGGAGTGAAGTTTACCTGCCTACTTTCTATAGCACTGTTGATGTGATCAATGCATTGGCAATGATTATATTGCTTGTTGTCCAAATCAAGCAACTTGATTTGCAGTAGAAGAATTGTTTTGAATTCATTTCATTATTTGTTTTGCTTTAATGTTTTTTCCCACTTTGGTGGCCAAGTGTTGTTTCCTTTTTCGATGGCACCTTGCCAATCTTGGTGGGAGTTTTTCATTTTGGGTTTATTACACTTTTATTTTTAAATTATTGTTAAATTGTCTACTTAACACTTAAACTATTGATTGAATTTATTCAATCCCTAAACTATCAATTGAAATATTACAAAAATAAAATCTAATCCCAAGCTATCAGTTTAATTCAAACCTATATAGTCCATGAAATTGATTACAAAAACAAAGTATAAGCTCATAAATATTATGAATTAGTAATAGACCATACCTACTTAAGATTTTATTACAGAAAAATCTTAAATTTTTACTTTGTCTTTAAAAATTGTTTTTATTTCGTTGTGTGTTTAAATTTGTAACATTTTGAAAATACGAATATCAAATAACTCACTATAATGCCCCTATTAACATTCATTCTCATTAAGTAATGCGGCTCTGGTTAAGACCCGACCTTTTTATATTCTTTGATTAGGGATCTGGTACTCATTGTTGTTGCTTATACTCTTTATTGTCTTATTGTTGATTGGGATTGGTTATTTGGAGTTGTTGGTCGTGTTTTGAACAGGTTGGGAGTTAGTGTTTCAAAGGAATTTCTATCTGTTTATTTATAAGATTGTTCGAACGATCATTCCTTCGCTCGAGCGATCTTTCGTTGCTCCTAGAATTGTGCTGCAGGTCTGAACTTCTAGGAGTGGGGTGTTCTCTGCTCGAGCCATGGTTTGGTCACTTGAGCAATATTCTGTGTCTGATGCTCGAGCAGTATTTCCTTTGCTCAAGCGGTCTCTTTGTAGGTTTGAAATTCTGGAGGGGGTTTATTCTTTGCTCAAGTGATGGTTATCTCGCTCGAGCGATCTGCTCTGTAGGGTTAGAATTTTTGAAATTTGGTTTCTTTGCTCGAGCCATGGTTTCGTCGCTCGAGCGATGTTCTATATCTGACATCGAGCGGTGTTTTGGTCGCTCGAGCGGCCTGTACGTATATAGGTACGGAGAAAAGATCTTTTCTATCTCTTTTTGCTTTCCTCTCTCTCTCTCTCTAAAAACCTTATGAGCCAATTTTTTTCACTCTCTCTTTAGTTCTTACATAAATATCCCATACACCCAAATCCTTGGATCCGGTGACCTTGATGCTTTGAGATAAAAGGTAGAGCCTGTAAAGGTGGTCGTTTTGATCCGAAAAAAGTTCAAGATTCTACTTCATTGATTTTGGGATTGTCATATCTCTCTCTCTCTCTCTCTCTCTTCCTTCTTTGAGGTAGGGATTCCTTTAACATCTTTGTATGATTTTTAACTTTGTTATGTGCCTTTGAGTAAAGGAACATTTTGAGGTTTTATTTGGATTGATTTGGGATGGTTTGGGGAATACAAAAGAGGGGGTTTTTCAAATGGATTCGTGGAAATGTTGTAGGAATGGTTGTATTGATGATTAGGGATGAAATCTTGAAAATCTTTCTTTAAATAGATTTTTGAAAGAAACAGATATTTTGTTGAAAATCTTTGGTTTTGAATAAAGAGGTGAATAATGGGGATATGTTGGACCCTTGGTGTATTGGGAAGTGGAATGAAACATGTATTGTTATTTATATATTGAATTTTTGAAATTTCTATCTGTTGGTAATAATTTATTTCTTGTATAGAAATATTTATTTTGGGCTATCAGTGGAGGATAACTTTGATTGCTGTAGAAATTACATGAGGATTAGGTTAATTGAAACCAATTTCTTATTTATCTTGTATTGAATATTGTTTAATATTAGTACATTGAAAATGTATCGAGCGACCAGCGAGCCTAAATTTTGAGCATCCAGTACTTTTGCAGATCATGTGGTCCGCTCGAGCAACCAATGGTGCACTCAAGCGAAGTGTCCTGTTTCAGTATATTTTGAAAAGTCATATTTTGTTCATGCTTTCATTCTCATTCCTTTCCGAGCATCCTTAGGCATGAATTGGGCCTCCCAAATGAATTAATGAGTTAGAATTGGATTCAAAGAAATTGATTAAGGAATGATTCAAGAAAGCTTTAAGTTACAATGTGTGTATATGTTTATGTATTGTGTAAGTTGATCTATGGAGACATGTTAACGAATTAATCGCTGTGAGTAATAACTTAGTAAAAATATTTTCTAATATTATATTTTCTGAATGTTCCAATGTAGTAAGTTTTTCCAAATTCATGATTTTGCAAGAATGAATGAGCTTTTATTTGTTTGATCAATGTGACATCTGTTAATGGAATCAATTAAGTACGAATGCATAAGATGGACCCAAGGTCATTCTGTTTATCTGATAAGAGGGACTCAAGGTCGTTCTAATTATCTGACAAGTTTGAATTATCTATTATATGTTGATCAAATGGTCATTATACAACTGTAATAAATTGAACCTAAGTTTGTTCTGTCAAGTTATGATCTGTTCCGCTTTGTACATTTGTTATACGTTGGACCCGAGGTCGTTTTGTCATGTATTGGACCAAAGTTCGTTCCATTATGAATTGTAGATGATATGGAAACGATTATGTTTAAGTAACAAAACTCATTCATGTAACCTCATTACTCTAATGTTATTCACTAGACTTTAGCTCACTTCATTATATATTATATATATATATAGGTGAGTAGAGGGATGTCCAGCTCTAGTGAACCATGTGGAAGATTACCCAAGTTTTGTGAAGTCTTGACGTGATGTCTTTTTTGCTTTTGTTGGTCATGTTTGACCACACCTTGTATTTATCCCTTTGAGTTTTAAAAGATAATGACTTGTATTTGTGTTTGAATGATTTCTGGATATATGTAATATCTTTATGTATATGATTAGATGTGAGTTATTAATGTATAAAACATTTTGGTTTATGCCATGTATGCACAGTTCATTGGACAAAATTTTATTATTCATTTTTCGCTCTTGGCCACATATATTTAATTATGATTTGAATTCTGTCTGAGATAGTAGATAATCTTATGAATATTGGTTGATTATGATATGAACCTTTAGGGGCGGGTTCGGGTTGTAACAGAGTGGTATCAAAGCATGAGTTAATAACTCACACACTTGTCCAATTGAGCAATAAGGTGTCTCGAAAAGACTAAGAAAACATTCATTCGAAAAGTATATGCTTGTGTGCATTAAGATCATGCACATATGTGAGTATGTGAAATATAAATTGTTGTGCCTATCTGTATATGTGCAAATTTCTGTGTTTATTATAATATCAATTCATATAAATCATGGTAAGAACAAGGGCTGATGAGATAAAAGAGTCTTCTATTGCCCGATTGGACATAATGGAAAGAATGATTCAAGATATAGCTGAATCGCTAAGGCAGCTGTAACAACCCCATCACGTATAATGATTAATACTTGATTAATTAAGAGGATTTGAGATTTAATTGCCGAGTAGTATAATTTATTTGGGATTTATGAGAATTGTGGAATTTGACTCGTATATGATTTGATTGAAGGTTTATTTTGGAATTAGAAATTAAGGGTCCAAATGGCTTAAGGAAGTGAAGTTAGGAAGTTGAATCAATTTAATTTTGATTACGGACCCATTTGGGAGTTTAATTAAATATTCGATTCAGTTTAGTAAAATTGGGATTTGATAAATTAGGTCCTATTTGGAGTTGATCAAATTATGAGGGTTGAGGATTGTGTTTATTACGAATTAAATTTAGTTATGGGATGTCTAATTTGGATATGTGATTTATTGACGGAAACTTGGAGTCTGATCAGAAATTGAAGACCTAAATGATTTAAGAAACCAAAATTGAGGTTGGAAGTAAGTTCGATTTAATATTTGGAGCCTTTTGGGAGTCTGACTAAAAATCTGATTCGTACCGATAAATTTAAATATAATTAATTGGACCCTAATGGAAGTCAAATAGATTAATTTAGTTATGAGGGATTTATGATTAGTCATAATTAATTTAATGATATGCTAATTGAAATTTATTAAGACTAAGTGTTGCTTAATTAAAATTTATCCTGAGCATAAATTGCCTTAAGGAAGAAACTAGGATTGTGGGTGTGGGTGCACTGAGAAATCAGGTGGGTGCACAGAGAAATCTGGTTGTGATTTGTGTGTGTGTACGTGTAATGTGAAGGCAGCATGTGATATATACATAAATATATTAATATATGGGTTCTTGTATTGATAAGAGTTTGAGAACAACAAAGGTATGGCTCCATATTGTTCTGTGCAAAACCCGGCAGAGAGAGAGAGTAGAACCGAGAGAGAGAAGTCCATCTTTTGCTGGAAAAAGCTTGAGTTTAGGAGATCTAAATGGAGATAAAAAGAGGACTCAAGGAATTAAAAAAGAAATTCAGCCATGGGAGGTTAAGGTAAGGATTTCAAACTTGATTCTTGTAGATTCATCTTCTAACAACTGAAATTAAGAAGTAATTAGGTTCAATTGCATATAATTAAAAAGAAATTGGCATGAAGATGAAGAAAATTTGAGGAGAGTTTGATGATTAAGAGATTGATGTTGTAATTTAATATTTAGGTTTGATCTTTGTCATTCTTCATAAATTTAAAGTCTAACCTCACATGCATTGTGGGTTTCTAAAATTCTAGGTCTTAATTTATGATTTAAAGATTTATGAGCTTAAATTTGGAATAGATATGAAGAAAAATAAGCTAGGCTCATGTTTATGGAAAATTAGACATTGATTTGGTTTTGATCTCTAACCCATGCATGTAATATAATGAAAGAGTTTTATTCAAAATTTAATTATGTTTTGGAACATCTATGATTATGAATTAAGTTTTGGGTGTGTTATGAAGGAAATTAATTTAATCTAAACTTGGCTAAATCAAGAATTAAATTACGATTTGATTTTGAATATAGAAAATTAGTTGGTTTTAATCTTACTTTCATACATGCAAATGTTTTCCTAAGAGTCATATAACTTTAATTTCATGTAAATTAAAGGGGATTAGTAAGAGAGTGATAAAATTGAATTAGATTCCAAATTATAGAAGTTAATTTGAAATGGGTTGCATGCATGTGAGTGGTTATGGAGAATAAATTAGAAATTAATTATTTTGGGTTTGATGTTGTGATTTTGCATGAAATTAAGCTTCATTGGTACATGCATGAATAAATTTTACAAGTTTAATACCCTAATTATACATGCATCATGAAATTTCAAGAGTTTGGAAAGTATAATTCATGTTTTAAAATTGTGAGTTTGATATAGAGAAAATGAATTAAAACTAAATTTAGCAGTTGGGGCATGATTTTAAATAAATGATTTTGAATAAATGATTTAGCAAATTATGACCTTAATAAGTGGTTCTCCATGTTTGCATACTAAAGTGCATGTTTTGAAGCTTTAAATACCAAATTTGAACTTTAATTTCAATTTTAGAATTTCAGAATTTTCGTTGTTCGCTCGAGCGAGGGAAGTCTTGCTCGAGCGTGAAAATCAAGCTCCCAGTAGTTTTTCAAATTTTGCAGTTCGCTCGAGCGACCAAAGTGGCGCTCGAGCGAAGACCCCATTTTCAGCACATTTTGAAAAGTTGCATTTAGTTCATATTTTTATCCTCATCTCTTTCCAAAACATTCTAGACATGATTTATGACTCAATAAAGATTAATAAGCTACTAATCAACATAGATTAGTTAGTTAAAGAATGAATCATTGATCTAGTGGTAATTGTTTAAGAAGCCAAGTAAAGAATCAATCTGTTTGGAAAAGAAGGACTTAGTGATGAAAGAATATGTGAAATAAGAATTCGGTTTATTTAAATGAGAAAGAATAAACGTAGTAGAACTTCGGACAAGAAAGGGCAAGTTTAATCAAGGGAGTAATATTGTATTTCAATGTGTATATGTGATGTGCTTGTGTAGGTCACGCGCCATTGTCTGCCTGATTTTCCTGATATGTCCAGTCTGTCTGATTTGCTTTTGCAGCCCACTGTGAGTAATAACTTTGTAAAGTTATGTTCAATGTTATGTATTTTTCAGTATACTATGATACGAAATGATTGCTTCTTGAAAAGCTATGATATGTTGGAAATGAATGAATGAATGTTCAGTTTTCTGAAAAGAAATTGTGGCACCCTTAGTATCTGGCCCTTACCCGGGGAAAATAATACCGTAGATCTGGCCCTTACCCGGGGGAAATAATACCGTGGATCTGGCCCTTGCCCGGGGGAAACAATACCGTGGTTATCTGTATCTGGCCTTTGCCTGGGGGAAATAATACCATGGCTACTTGCACGCAAGATATGGACCCTCCTGGTCGTTGGTACCAACTCTGTCTGTGGTCTCTAGACCAATCTGATCTGTTAGCTAATGGGTGTACCACATATGATCTTATGCAAAATCTGAGTATGAATATGAAAAACAAGTATGTATCTGAATCTATTTCTGATTGGAAATCTGAATATGCATAAGACTGTTTTTGATAAGATTATATATCTGATATAAACTCTGATTTCTAACTCTGTGATGGACATCATTCATTAAACCCTTTACTCTGTTATTATTCACTGGGCTTTAGCTTACTGTATTATTTATGTATGTAGGTGATCAGGCGCGTGACCAGGCTAGAGGCTTCTATCTAGAATCTGTTTTGTCAGCCAACCTATATGCCTCCCGTGGAGGTTCCGGATATGTTAAGTGTTGTCGTTATGTAATTTAAAGTTTAAGTTATGTTTTCTCGTTTGGTTCTTCAAGTCAAGTGTATTTTGAAAAAGGGACTAAGTCCCTTTCTGCCTAATCTGTATATATATTATGACGTGAGGATGATATGTATATATGTATATAAAAAGTTTAAAAATTTTCTGTCTCATATAAGTCTGCACAGCTCAATGGACGTTGTATATTATTATTTGCTTTCGCTAGCCCCTAATATTTTGTTAATCTGTTCAGAGGCCATAGGTAATCCTCGGATTACTGGCCGGTTACAGTGCCAAACCTATAGGGGCGGGTTTGGGTCGTGACAGCAACAACTGCCCCCACCTCCACCAATGCATGTGTCACCTCTAGTACTGAAACACTAAGCGAAAAACCGCACAATTGCTTTGACTAAAGAGTTTAAGAAAATGAAATCGTTTTTCTGGGGAAGAGTTGATCATTTGAAAGCCGAGGCATGGGTTCTTGGTGTTGAAAAGCTGTTTGAAGTATTTTCGTGCACTGATGCACAGAAAATTATGTTAGCGGCCTTTATCTTGAAAAGCAAAGCTCGTAGATGGTGGATATTGATCTGGGATGAAAATGTGGAAATAAATTGGCACGATTTCTTGAGGTCTTTTACGGGAACTACTTCCCTCAATGCATCCGAGACCGGAAACTATCTGAATTTGAAAGATTAAGGCAAGGCAACCAAATGGCAGCCAAATATGAAACATAGTTCACTGAATTGGCCAAGTTCACATCACACACGGTTGACACTAATTACAAGAAGGCAAGGAAATTAAAAGGTGGTCTTCAAGGTGTAATTCAAGAAAAAGTGAACGTTCTAAAATTATCAAAGTATGTGGATGTATTTGACAGAGCTTTAATGTCTGAATCAAACATGGCTTCACACAACCGACCATTTAAATGGAAAGGAAAGAGGCATGGTTCTTATTCGAATAAGGGATCGACATCTTCAAATAAACAAAATCTGGGAACATCTAATGCCTCCAATTCTATGAGAGATTCCGTACCAACATGTAATGAATGTGGTAAGAAACATTGGGGAGTTTGCTACCGTACTTTTAAGGCGTGCTTCAGTTATGGCAAGACAGGACATATGGTCAAAGGTTATCCTCAAAGTGAACAAAGTAGTAGAAAACCAGCTGCTAGTTCGACTAGATCCATTCCAATGCCAGGAAATATTGCTAGACCTGCTGTTACAAGAGATACATTCAGACAAGGGAGAGTTTTTGCGCTCATCCCAGGTGATACACAGAACACCGAGGCCGTTGTCTCAGGTACTCTTTCTATTTGCAATCAAAATGCTTATGTGCTAGTTGACTCGTTTTTGACATATTCCTTCGTTTCCACTAAATTTGCACATAGACTGAATAGACCTATGGAATCACTACCTTATGTGTTATATGTATTTGTTCCATCTGGGAATCTGTTTTGTGTACTTCTGTGCATCGTGCTTGTGAAATTATTGTTCGGGATGCTATATTATATGTGGATTTATTGTCTCTTGACATAAAACATTTTGATGTAATTTTGGGAATGGACTGGTTGTCTAAATATTGTACTACCATTGATAGTGTGACAAAACAAGTTTTGTTTGGAACTCCGGGACAAGATGAATTTTTGGTTAAGGGTAATGGTGTAGTAACTCCACCTTATTTAATTTCGGCAATGAAAGCATGTAAACTACTTAAGAAGGGATGTTAGGGTTATCTATGTAGTATTTTGAGTGTTCAATCTATGGATACTATGTTACATGATATTCCAATAGTTAAAGAATTCCCAGATGTGTTTCTGCAAGAATTGCCAAGGAAATTAGTTGATCAAGAAATTGAATTTACCATTGAAGTTATGCGGGGTACTCAACCTATCTCGAAGACCCTGTATTGAATGTCAACAGCTGAAATGAAAGAATTGAAAGGTCAACTGCAAGATTTGCTTGACAAGGGATTTATCCGACCTAGTACTTCGTCGTGGGGTGCATAGTTTTATTTGTGAAGAAGAAAGACGGAACACTTCGCTTGTGTATTGATTACCAGGAATTGAATAATTGAATAAGGTAACAATCAAGAATAAATACCTTTTGGCTCGTATTGATGACTTATTTGATCAGTTACAAGGTTCACAAGTGTTTTTCAAGATTGACTTGAGATCTAGGTACCATCAATTAAAAGTGAAAGCTAAAGACATTGAGAAAATCGCATTCCGAACAAGGTACGGACACTGTGAATTCCTAGTTATGCCGTTTGGAGTAACGAATGCACCTGCAGCCTTTATGGACCTTATGAAACAAATTTTCAAATCTTACCTTGATGAATTTTTGGTTGTATTTATTGATGATATTCTAATTTACTCGAAAAGTAGAGAAGAACATGAACAACATTTGAGAATTATTCTTCGAACACTTAGAGAAAAGAAATTGTATGTAAAACTAAAGAACTGTGAATTCTGGTTAGATGAAGTTATGTTTCTAGGGCATGTAATTAACAAGAATGGGATTTCGGTGGATCCGCAGAAGGTTGAGGTAATTGTGAATTAGCATACATCGAAAAATGTAATAGAAGTTTAGAGTTTCATGGGATTGGCCAAGTATTACAAAAAGTTTGTGAAAGACTTCTCAAAGATAGCCGTACCGTTTACCCAACTTACTCGAAAGGGTGAATCATTTGAATAGACCAATGAAAGAGAATCCACTTTGAAAGAGAATCCACTTTTCAAGAACTGAAAACAAGGCTAATCACAACACCGGTTTTGACCTCACCATTAGGTACGAAAGGTTTTGTGATTTGTAGTGATACTTCGTATAAAGGTTTGGGTTATATTTTAATGCAGAACGGTAATCACCTATGCATCCCAATAATTGAAACCGCATGAAAAGAACTACTTGATACATGACTTGGACCTTGCTGCTGTTGTGTTTGCTTTGAAAATTTGACGGCACTATCTTTATGGTGCAACATGTGAAGTCTACACCGACCACAAAAATTTAAAATACTTCTTCACTCAAAAGGAGTTGAACATTCGATAGATGAGATGGTTAGAACTAATTAAAGACTATGATCTTCAGATTCAATATCATCCAGGCAAAGCCAATATTGTAGCCTATGCTCTTAGTAGGAACTCAACAGGAAACTTAGCGTTTTTGCTTACTGAACATAGAAAATTGTTGAAAGATTTGGAAGGGTCTGAGGTTGAAGTGATATTTCATGAACAAAATGGAACGATGGCTGCAACTTCAGCTTAACCAACAATTATTGAAGAAATAAAGCAAAAGCAACTGGAGGATGAATTCCTTAAGAAAGTATTTAATAAAATAGAATCAAATTTAAGACAAGGATTCAGTGTTGAGAATTAAGTGTTGAAATTTCAAGGAAGACTTTTGTATCCCAAATATTTCTAAACTAAAGAAAAGAATCTTAGAAAAGGCTCACAAATCGAAGTTTGTAATGCAACCGGGCAACACTAAAATGTATCAAGATTTGAAGCAAAGTTATTGGTGGCCTAATATGAAAAAAAAATTGCAAAATATGTATCCAGATGTCTTCAATGTTAACAAGTTAAAGATGAACATCAGAGACCGGCAGGGTTGCTTCAACCTATCCCTATTCTAGAATGGAAAATGGATTTCATTGTTGGTCTACCTCAGACGCTTGGAGGTATGAACTCTATTTGGGTTATTGTTGATAGGTTAACTAAATCTATACATTTTCTACATGTGAAAACCATCTATGATGCTTATAGACATGCAACTATTTATATCGATGAAATTATTCGTTTGCATGGAGTTCCAGTATCTATTATTTCAAATAGGGATCCTAAGTTTGTGTCCAGACTCTGGAAGAGTCTTTAAAGAGCAATAGGAACAAAATAAAGGTTTAGTACCACTTTTCATCTGCAAACCGATGGGCAATCAAAGAGGACTATACAGACTTTATTTGAATGTGTGCTCTGGATTTTCAGAAAAGTTAGGAAACCTATTTGTCGTTGGCGGAATTTGCATACAACAACAGTTTCTACTCTAGTATTGGCATGGCACCGTATGAAGACTTGTCTGGAAAGAAATGTAGATCTCCAGTTTCTTGGACAATAGTTGGGGACAGAATTTTGCTTAGTCCCGAGATTATGAAAACAACTACAGAGGAGATTAAGATCATTCAGCAAAGGCTCAAAACAGCGCAAAGTTGAAAAAAGAGTTATGCGGATCAAAGAAGAAGGGCTCTTGAATATGATATCGGTGATCATGTGTTCATTAGAGTAATTCCGATGAAGGGTCAATTAAGATTTGGCAAGAAAGGCGAGTTATCACCTCAGTATATTGGGTCGTTTCAGATTTTAAAAAAGTTTGGTCTAGTTGCATATCGGATTGCTTTGTCGCCCGGAATAGAGCAAATACATAATGTGTTTCATGTGTCAATGTTGAGGGGTTATCTTTGAGATCCGTTTCATATCATTGATTATCACCGGATAGCTCTCAACAATAATATGGAATATGAAGAGAAACTGATCCAAATCATCAATCGACAAGTGAAACAATTGAGGAATAGAGAAATTTGGTTAAGGTAGAATGGAAGGAACATTACGACAAAGAAGCCACATAGGGAAGAGAAGATGAAATAAGGCAAAGGTATCCGGAGTTGTTTTCGATACAAGGTAACACAAGTTTGGAGAACCAAACTTCTTAAGGGGGGAAGACTGTGACAACCCCATCACGTAATATACTTTTATCTAGTTAATTCTGAATGTTAATTATGTGTTTGATGTGTATTTGCATGCATATATGTTCATTGGTAAATTATCTGGTGTGATTTCTGCTTTAAATATGAAATTGAAGGCGTTAATGACTTCAAAAACCAAAATTCATAAGTTTAATTAGAATGGCATAATTTTTAGAGCCTATTGAGAAGTTTAATTAAATTTTGATTCAGTTCAGAAAAATTAAGTTAACTAATTAAACTTAAACCTTGATTAGTTAATTAGCATCCTAAGCTAATCACACACACACACACACACACACACATATGTTAAGGAGATGAGAATTAATCATTTGGGAACTCAAAAATTATGTTAAAAGAGCTAGAGAGAGAGAGAGAGAGAGAGAGAGAGAGAGAGAGAGAACTTGAAGATTTGGCTAGAGAATTGGAGATTTGAGAAGAAGAACTCAAGAATTTGCTAGTTCATGAATTTAAGCCACCAAGTATGTAAATTCAAGAAGATTATGAGTTTAGACACAAGAATTGAACTTAGAATGATGAAATTGAAGTTAAAACATACATACATGCATGCATATATATATATATATATATATATATATATGCGAAGAATCATCATTTTGGTCATGAGTTTTGTTACCCATGTTGAATTTAGGAGTTATACCATACATGCATCCATGAATTATGTTGAATTGAAGCTCAAATTAATGTTTTGAAAATTATGGAAAAGAATTTGAAACAAGTTCATACATGCTTGAAACTTTAAGCTTCAATTTTGGAAAATCTTTGTGTTTCAAGCTTAAGGTTTAGAATTGTCTTCATATTCATGTTTTTGAAGGTGTATTCATGATTTGGAACATGTCATGCAAGGTTTTACACTTTGAATTTGTGTTTTGAAGCTCAAAACTCTGTTTTGAAAATCCAGAATTCGACCTCATTGCTTGAGCGATGAAGTCACCGCTCAAGCGCACGATGAGGGCTTCAAGTATTTTTGCAGAGCATTACACATGGCTTGAGCGACCAAGTGACTGCTCGAGTGACCTCAGTTTATTTTACACCTTGGCTAGAACAACCATTGAGCCTAGATTTTGAGCATCTAGTACTTTTGCAGACCACGTGGTCCGTTTGAGCAACCAATGGTGCGCTCGAGCGAAATGTCCAGTTTCAACATATTTTGAAAAGTCATATTCTGTTCATGCTTTCATTCTCATTCCTTTCCGAGCATCCTTTGGCATGAATTGAGCCTCCCAAATGAATTAATGAGTTAGAATTGTATTTAAAGAAATTGATTAAGTAAGAAATGATTCAAGTAAGCTTTAAGTTACAATGTGCTTATATGTTTATGTATTGTGTAGATTGATCTACGGAGACGTGTTAATGAATTAATCACTATGAGTAATATCTTAGTGAAGATATTTTCTTATATTTTATTTCTGAATGTTCCAATGTGGTAAATTTTTCTGAATTCATGATTTTGCAAGAATGAATGAGCTTCTATTTGTTTGATCAACGTGATATCTGTTAACAGAATCGATTAAGTACGAAAGCATAAGATGGACCCAAGGTCGTTCTGTGTATCTGATAAGATGGACCCAAGGTCATTTTAATTATTTGATAAGTCTAAATTATCTGTTATGTGTTGACCAAATGATCATTATATAGCTGTAATGAATTGGACCCAAGGTCGTTCTATCAAGTTATGATCTGTTCCACTCTGTACATCTGTAATACGTTGGACCTGAGGTTATTCCGTCATGTATTGGACTAAAGATCATTTCGTTAAGAATTGTATATGATATGGAAATGATTATGTTACTTAAAATAGAACTCATTCATGTAAACTCTTTACTCTAATGTTATTTATTGGGCTTTATGTGAAATTTTGTTTTCAGGGTCGCTCGAGCGAAGGAACCGTCGCTTGAGCGTGAAATCGTTGCTCCCAGACTCTTGCTGAATTGCAGGCGTACTTGCTCGAGCGGGGAAAGCCACGCTCGAGTGTAGAATGCTAACTCCCAGTAGTTTCACTATAGTGCTGCAAAATTTGTGAAGCTTCTCTTTTTTTGCCTTGAGCGAAGAGGTTATCGCTTGAGCGGGGCCTCTTGATTGTATCTGGTCACTCGAGCGTAGGAAATCTCGCTCGAGCGAGGATCGCGATATCATCTTTTTAAACATAACGATTCTAGATCATTCTCACACATCACTTTTTCTATTCTTCATCTCCTTTCTCTCTCTCTTTGAAAACCCTAAATTTCCACCATCCAATACCTCTCATACCTTTGAAATCCACCCGAAATCTCTTGCTAGGGGCGAAGTATACTTGAAGATTGTTGTTATCCACCGATTGGATTGTGGGTTTTCGAAGGATTTTTGTAGAAGCTTGGGTCTTTGCTTGATTATTGAGGAAGGGATACGTTTACCCTTGTATGTCTTCATTATTGAAGAGATTTATGGTATTTAATGTGATTTGTAAACTAATTGAAGGTTTTGTGTGATTAAACCCATATTTCTCATATTTACTCCTTTGTTTATCAAATTGTTTGAAATCCCTTATCTCTTTCTTTCTAATATGAATAGAAGTGTGGTTGAGAAACTAGATTGGTGATAAGGAATGAGAATCCCCAAATTTGATAAAACCCTAAGTTCCCAATTGGATAGAAATTACTTAATATAATGAAATTTTCTCTTGATTCATGGAAATTGATGAATAATAGAGAGATGAAATGTGGGTATTGATGTGGTTAAAGAAATGGTGACTTGAATGTTATTGTTCCTTGAGTTTTATGTGTTGTTTATCTATGATGATGCTTGATGTTCAATTGTGGGATTGAGATGTGATTTGATTGTTGAGCATGCATGAGGCCATGTGTGTGTCGGTGATGAGTGAAGGTGGTGTTGTGTTAGTACCCGCGCGGGGAGTTTAAAAAGGTGCCCAAATGCCTTGTCTAGGCTTATTGCTGGACGAATGTGGGAAAAACTTTTTGGGTGTCCACATAGTCCCATCGTATAGTAGCCGGCAAAAGTGGAAAAACAAATGATTTTCCTAGGGTGCTCACTTCCCGCCGTATAGTAGTTGACAAATATGGGGGTTGTCTTTAAAAGTAAAGGTTGTTCTCAATTGGACTCATGTAGAGGAAAGTGTGGTTTGATTTTCCAAGATTATAGATGCTTAATTGTTGAACATGATGACATGTGTTGTATTTGCCACACGTCTTATGGTGTTTCATTGTGAAATGTTGATGTTTTCCTGTTATAACAAATTTTATTATAATGTTATATCACATAGATGCCATTATCTTGTTCAAAGGATTAGATACTTGGATAAATGTATTCCTACTGGGCATATAGCTCAACCCTAATTTGTTTTTCAGGACTTGATGATGTGCAACCTCCTTGATGGACCGGACCAAACTTTAGCCTTTTTGGGGAAAGTGAAGCTACGAATGTATTAGTGCTTTTCTTTAAAAAAAGAAAAAGAAAAATGGAGCTTTTGTAACAGGAATATCATTTGTATTTTGAAATGTTGTATGCCCACGAGGCTTATGTTTTGTTAAGTCATCTAGTTTATTGAACTGAGTCTTGTATTTCGGACAGTGTGGAAGTGTACTAATTGAATTGTAATTACTCAACCCTTAGTTCAATGAGAAAGATGACCCTTTTGGGATTTCATGATCATGTCATTAGCATATTTTATGGTGTGATTTATCGGGTCGTTACACTTAGTTCACTATGTTATATATATATATATATATATATATGTAGGTGAGTAGCGGGGATGTCCAGTCCTAGTGAACCATGTTGAAGATTACCCAAGTTTTGTGAAGTCAGCCTTGAAGCGCCTCTCGGATGAGGCTTTTGTCTTTTTTACTTTTGTTGGTCATGTTTGACCACACCTTGTATTTATCCCTTTGAATTTTGAAAGATAACGACTTTATTTGTGTTTGAATGATTTTTAGATATATGTAATATCTTTGTGTATATGATCATATATGAGTTATTAATGTATAAGAAGTTTTGGCTTATGCCATGTATGCACAGCTCATTGGACAATTTTATTATTTAGCTTTTGCTCCTAGCCCATATGTTTAATTATGATTTAAATTCTGTCTGAGACCGTAGGTAATCTTATGATTACTAGTCGGTTATGATCTAAACTTCCAGGGGGCTGGTTTGGGTCGTGACATGAAGGCTAATTTTATTATTATTATTATTATTGTAAATATCTTTTGTATAATTCTCGGGCTTTTACTTGTATTGGGTTTGACCCACTTTTGTTGTAACTAAGTACCATCTTGGAAATATGTAAGCCCTTAGGGCAAGAACATCTCTTTTCCTTCTTTGGTTATATATGTATATCCGTCACATGCTATAGATTCATAATTTAAGGTTAATAGATGTATTAATGCATGTGATATTATCTTTGTACTACATTAAAGGAATTAATGAAAGAGAGAATGTTTTGGAAAGAATGTTTTATAAATGAGTAAGTCTGATGAGCAACTGTATATCTGTTAATAGATTAGGAGATTGTCTATTATTATAAATTAGGGGTGTTACAAGTGCTTAATTAATTACAATCATTCAATACAGTAAACATTTCTGAAACCATATTCCATTTATTAACATCCCTTAAGTATTACAAAATCAAATCACATGCATTATTACTTTCATTGATTCTAAAACATGAATCTATAGCATATGATCGATAATAAGAAACAACATCTAAACTACTACAAGTTTATGCCTTAAACGTTACAAGTTCCAAGCCATAACCAGGTTCAACAAGAGTTACAAAACCCAATATACATAAGGCCTTGGCTTTACCAAATAAAGTAAACAAAAATGAGTTTCAAGTTCCAAGATCTTCCCAAGTCATCACCATGGCGGAGGCTCATTGTCAACACTTGAAAATGTTTTTCTACGTAGGGTGAGCTAAAAGCTTGGTAGAAATAATCTTAATGACATATATGATGCTTAACAATGTCATATGATGAATGTAGATGAAATGCCATGATGAAACATGAATTTTTATCTTTGAAATAATGCCATGTAAGAGTTCCAAAATCCACAATTCAAACACTTGTTTAAATTATAAAACAGGACAGTAAATACAATGTTGTAAATCTCCAAGGCTAGTGTCTGCAAGTAGGCTATAAAAGCCCTACCAAAAGCCACTTTACCAGCTCCTAATCAGAAGGAATTGACACCTAATCGCGTAGGTTTTCGGACTTTCACCATGGGCCTATAACCAAATTAGCTATCCACAACCACATCCCCTACACGGATTCACCATTTTATTTACCCTTCTTTCACAAACCGAATTTCCAAGAAAGTGCACAATTATAAAATCAATGATTCAATGATATGTTCCATGAAATGCATGAATTATAAATTTTCAATTTGCCTAGTCTACATACAATTTCTACCATACAACAATGCTATCCTCAACCGATAGTTAAAAATAGTTATTTCTAATTCAACAATTAAAAGATAACCACAACAATACATAATCCAAAGCTTTCTAACTTTTCAATCCATCTAGGGTTTTGAGAAAAATTGGGATTTCTCCTCAAATAATTTTCTCAAGTTCCATAGGCACAATTCATTAATAAGAAAAATCATTATGAATATTTAACAAAATTTGAGAATCCCCCTTCATTTATGCATAAATAGATATATAATCAAAACCCTATATTTCCAAATACCTTCAACTACCAAAATAGCACATAACCAAGCTAAATATCATACACATCGTTAAAAAAATCCCTACCTCAAAGCAAGAAGAGGAAAGAGATCACGCCTAAAAATCCGCATTGATGAAAACTTGAAATGTTCAGATCAAAACGATGTCCTCCACGCACTCTATCTTTTTATCTCAAGCACTAGGGGTTGGAAATAAGCGAAAGTATATGAAAACCAAGGTTTCATAGCTTGTTGGTTCAAAAATGGCAGAAAGAGGTGTAAGAGAGAAGATAAGAATGAAAAAGTAACTTTTTCTCATACTAGGGTGATATTTATAGTCTAGGCCTTTGCGGGCGTGAAAGACACAATCACAGGCATGATCTCCAACATTGTGGGTGTGATCCCAAAGTCGTGGCCAACCCTCATGGGCCACGCAACTTTCCCAGGCAAGAGACCTAAAGGTGTGTTTTGTCGCGAGCGTGAACCCACCTCGCGGGCATAACCATACAGATTGTGGCCTCGTTGCTATCTATCGCAGGCCACGCAATTTCTTCCAGCCTAAGCACCTGAAAGTGGTTTTGGTCATGGTTTGATCGCGGCCCCTCATGACCTTCATCATTGTAGGGATGACCTTATTGGTCGCGAGCATGACCATGCTTCCAGGGCAGGCTGTCCTGAATTCAAATCTCAAAACCAAGGTTTCCTACAACAAAAGGACTTCACAGAAGCAAAAAATAAAAAATAAAATCCCAAGCAAGTGCAAACTCAATAGAAAAGAATAATAAGGGTTGGGTCATAACCCACGTCGCTATAAAATTAGTATTAGAATTTGGTTTCTCAGTCTTGCCAATAAAATTGTATGAGTATTAAATATATTAAAGAAGATATACTTAAGAAATAGAATTAGATAACTTAAATAATAACACTTCGCTACAAGTAATAATAGAACAAAACAACAGCACATTAATTAAGTTATAATAAAAATTTAGCGAACAACTTAAAAACAATTAATTAGATAAACGAAATCTTCTATATAATACTAAATAAAGGCAAACACATAGCCATTGTAAAAGATAACTAAGAAAATACTATAGATAATTACATTACTTTTATAAAGGAAATTCACCATAAGAACTTATGCCCACTTTTCAAAAACAAAATAAAAATTTAAGTAGTTTTTTTAAAAATAAAATTTTAACTAAATAAGGTCTTTTATTAATTTATAATATTTATGAGCATATATTTTATTTTTATAATCTTTTCACAAACTAAATAAGTTTGAATTAAACACTTTAGGGACTTAATAAATGTAGTCCAATTTGCTTATGAAAAATGATATGTACTAAATTTTTACCGTTTTGACTCTTTAAATATTTATATTTTCTCACTTTGATATTAAAAAGGAAAATTTACTCATAAATCTCATATGGGGGAATGTTAATCCATATGGACCAATTAGCTCTTTTTGTTTTAAAAAATTTTATTTATTTAATTTGGTGCCATTTGAGTTTAAATTAATGCCCTTTTGTGATTTTTTTTCCCCCCAATTTCTGATTCGTTTTTGAGATGGGAACGGAAAGTTGAAGTGTGGAAGATTCTTTTTGGAGGGATTAGCAGCAGAAGTGTTGGTTGTCAAGTGTGAACATCTACATTTCTTTTAGTGTGATTTTCTGATGTTACATTAGATTGTTACATTAGAATGCTACATTTGTAAAAAGTGCACTAAAGAGTTTTTGTATATTATATTGATTGAAATTGTTATGTTTTGGAAAAACACACAAAGGAGTTTTTTTAGAATGTTACGTTGTTACATTTAAAAAAAGTAAACTAAGGAGTTTTTTAGTGTATTATATTAGAGTATTATGTTTGAAAAATAGTACACTAAGGGGGTGTTTGTTTTGAAAGGATTGGGCATGAGATTGGACTATTAGTCCGTGTAACGCCCTCAAAATAAGCCCCATAATATATAACATTAACATGCATCGATATAAGAAAAACAAAGCATTATTCCATTCCTCAGAGTAATCTTAATAAAAGCCATTACATGTAATAACGAAAGTAAATGCCCTACGGGCTTACATCTTTCCAAGCCAACACTTGGACACAAAAGTCTGAGTACTAACTCAATTACACGCCCTAGGCTTGAGTTTACATGTAACATCAAAATAAAATAAAATAACAACTAATCTAAACAAATTCTTCAACTCAAAAATCCTTCCAAGCTAAGTCCTTGGAGGTAGCACATCACTTGAACCTGAAAATGATATTCCCATATAGGGTGAGCCACAGCCCAGTAGAAACATTCTAAACCAAACATAAGCATTGAATAAAGCAATAGCATTCAATAGATGGTTGAAACACAATATCAGTTTCACTTTCTATTATTTATTCAATTTTCCATTTTTACCAATATGGCTCAGAACCTGGCCAAACTATAACAGTGAACTACATATCACATTAACATTACTTCCAATATCAACAAAACAAATGAGACTAAGGCTCATATCAAAACATTTCCATACTTCTCATTTGATACACATTTTAGTGTTGTATCAATAACATATAAAAACACTTCATAAATCAATAAGCACACATAAAAGTGATGCTAATGGAGTCCATCCCCTATCTCCTCCCAAACAAAATCCGGTTTAGAGGTCCATCCCCTATCTTCCCCTAAACCGTGGAGTACATCCCCTATTTCCTCCCACACAACACAATGTATATAAACATTTATCATATACAACACACAATCAATACACGTGTTTTCTGTATTAATTCTATAGTCAAAATCAATGACTTAACCAATGTGATTAGTTTCAGTTATCCCTAATCCATATGCAATGTCTACAACAATCACGACTATCCTCCACCGATAGCCCAAAACAGTTATTTCTAAACAGGAAATAAATGTATTAATAAGCATAAACGCAACATTTTCATAGGTGAGTGATTAAACTATTAAACTACACCATTTAAACCCATAATTCCCCAATTTCAAGAATTAAACTAAATTTCCCAATTTTCCCTAAATTAATTATACAAATTAATTTATTACAACAACTAGGGTTTTTCCCAAAATTACCAAATAACCCCCAACATATTAAAATACCAAAACTTAGAACAAAACTTATAATATGGAGTAGGAAATCCCTACCTCGAAGTAAACAACCCAAATGTAAAAGATGAAGATGATGACCCAAAATCCAACGTGCTCCAAACCGCTAAATTCTCAGATTAAAACGAAGCCCTCAATCCCCTCTACCTTTTTAATAAAGAGTCTAGGATAGAAACACACTCTAAGTAGATCAAACCTAAGAGAGAAGGTGAGTGGAGAGAGAGAGAAGTCGGACCTAGGGTTTTGGAATAAAAAAGAGGATGAAAAAATGTTTTAAAACCCGCTGCTGCCTATTTAAACTGGACAGGCTCGCTCGAGCGAAGGATTGGTCGCTCGAGCGACCAGACACAAGAAAGCCTCGCTCGAGCGAAGAAAAGCTCGCTCGAGCCAAAAACTCGATGCTTCAGGTCTGCAACCCAGAAGCTCGCTCGAGCGACAGAATGCTCGCTCGAGCGAAGAACTCGAAAACATACACCTCGCTCGCTCGAGCGAAGAAAAGCTCGCTCGAGCCAAGAAACACAGCTCTCAGGTCTCTAGCCCAGACGCAGTCTCTCGCTCGAGCGACCAAAACCTGGCTCGAGCGAAGGACTAAAAACAACTGCTCGCTTGAGCGACCAACTCCTCGCTCGAGCGAAGGTCCAAAAATCTGGACAGCAACACTTGGTTTCCAACCCAACCAACCTGTAACAAACCTGCCCAACACATCCTATAACTCAAAAATAAGAAATTAAAGAACGATAACAACAATTTGATAACAACGGGATCTACGGAACATAAGTCCGGATACAACAACCAAAAGAAAAAGACCGGGGTCGCTATAGTCCGGATGGTCTAATAGTCCATTGTTTGTTTCAAAAGTTTTGCTCCGGACTATTAGTCCCATATTTGTGGGACTGTGGTATCCTATTTTGGTGTGGGGTGGGGGGTGGGGGGGGTAGAAACCATGTGATAACTTATCCATGGGATTAGCTAATAAAATTATATTTTTGCCCTCTGGTATTTAATTATGTATTATATTTAGTAAAATTCAATAAAATTTAAATGTCTCAATTTAAAAATAAAATAATTTTATTTTATTTTTATTTTTGTTTTATTTATTTAATTTTTTAAAATAATTTTTTTATAGATATTTTATTGATGTTTTATTTTAAAATTTTGTTTATATTTTTATTTAATTTCATTATTTAAATTTTAATAGATATTTTATTTTATTTCATTATTTCATTATTATTATTATTTAAAATAAATTTATTTAAATTTTAATTAAAAAATAACATATATTTTTATTGATATTTAATTTATTTAATTTTTTAAAAATAAATTTATTTAATTGTGAAAAAAATAAAGTAAAATAAATTTTTATTTAATCTAGCTAAAAATAATTAAAATATTAAAGCTATGTTTAATATTGCTATTACTTAGTAAATAATTAAAAATGATAAAATAGTCATTTAAGCATTTATCATTCTCCATAATATCCAAACAAACATTGGATTCACTAAAAATAAGTCCAATCCAGACATCTAATCCCATGACTAAACAAACATAAGATACAAATCTAGTTCAACCAAATAATTCGGGGACAATGTATTCCAGGATTAATAGTCCGATAGATTACAATCCCTCTTTATCCAGTCCATCCAAACAAACACACCATAAGGAGTTTTTGTGTATTACATTGATTGAAATGTTACGTTTAGAAAAAGTACACTAAATAGTTTTTTTAAAAATGTTATGTTGTTACATTTGAGAAAAAGTACACTAAGAAATTTTTTAGTGTATTACATTGGAAAATTACATTTTTGGAATGTTATATTGGAGTGTTACGTTTAGAAAAAGTATACTAAAGAGTTTTTTTTCTTTTTTTTAACTGTTACGTTTAGTAATTTCAATATTATGAGAAAACTCACATTTGTCCATTAACACATAACACATGAGCGAATGAGACCTTTAGATCTATAAGAAAAAAAAATAAAGGACTAAACAGTTAATCAAATTACTATTTAGAATTTATTAATGATTCACCCTATTTAAAATATCACATTTTTTCACTTTGACCTACAAAATAAGAATTGAGTAATATTTTTTGGCGTAAAGTATAATTTAGTCAAATTTTATAATTATTAAATAGTTGAAAAGATTACCGAAGATTTGTCCCATATTTTTCAAGTCGTGAAGACCACGTCTAGATAACTTAATACTTGCTTTAAGACTAAGGCCTTGTTTGGGTACTCTAAAAAAGTTAAAAAATCACTATCCTATTTAAGTCACATCATCTTATTTGAATCACATCACCTCTCTATCACATCACTTCAAACTCAACCCATATCCAATTTATATTTCATAAAAAATTTAAAAATATACTTATTTAGATCATTTCAAACCACTCCTTAAAACAGTGATAGACTTGTAAGTCATCTTCACATAGTCAAGAACTGCACACTTGCTTAAGACTTAAAACAGTATCGCTGAAGACTTCTAAGTCATCTTTTATAACTTGCTACTATCAAATCAAATATTTATCACATAATTCAAAGTGAATATAATCACCTCTTATTTTATTTTATTTTATTTTTTTTTCCAATGGGTAAGAAATAATTTGCACTAAAAATATAAGTGCTCAAAAATTATGTCTAGAATTTTGACTCTCATACAATTAGATTTACATTAATAAGAATTGGGCAACACTTTGATTTTTGTAAATAAAAATTTAGAATATGTATTATTGTTGTAGAAATATCAATATTATGACAAACTAGACTAATAAATTGAAATTTCATTATGTAAAAAAGTTTAACAACATATATTCAGATGTATGCAACAAATTTTGCGATAAAATTATGACCTCAACAAGTGAAATAGTAATATCGTGTTCAGGGGAGTTTGTGGTGAGCACAACAAGATATAAGAATTTTATACGCATAGTTTTATTATCGTTAAGTTTTCAATCATAAATATTATAGAAAAGAGTATCTATGCTATCTTTTATTAAAGCTAGGGACAAAATCAAAGACATGTAGAGTATATTTTTAAATATTAAAAGACTCATTTCACAAAAATTCAAAAGTAAATTCAAATTTTTATGACTTAGTCATCCTTTTTTTTTTTTTTTCCCACATGGAATTTCGTCTGCAAAGCCGCGTCTAATTCGCATTGAGCTATACGGAAAAAAGATTTGTAAATAAGGTCACTAAAGACTTTGACTTTGCAAACACTTTGTTTAGTTTTCTAAGGGTAAATTATACAAATGATCACTGTAGTTTATATAATGTGTCAATTTGGTTTTTATTATTTTAATTTATTCGATTTTGTCTCTTAATTTAACAGATTGTGCCATATTAGTCTAATAAATAAGAATTGTTAGGTTTGATGGACAAAAAGTCAAGCGATGTGTCAATTTGGTCCTTGTAGTTTACACAGTGTTAATTTGATCCCTGTCAAAATCGAGTAAACTAAAACAATAGGGATCAAATTGACACATGGTATAAACTACTAAGACCAAATTGAATAATGCTATGCTGAATACTAATTACATTTATTTACTAAAAGTAATTTATCATCTTATATATTATCTTTATATTAGTAACAAAATTGAGCGAGTGATGGAATCCATTAAACTAATACAATGATAATATGTGAGATTATACAATGACAATTTTCAGTTTATATTTTTTTATTATTGAATTATTATTAAGTTATAAAAAGGAGAGTGCATATAGAAGAAGCATCATGTCCAATTCCCTCTCTATCACCCCACCCAATACTGGTGTAAGAATGGGTTTCTTACAATCCAATTATCAACTCACAATATGTATCCTGCATTCCCTAATTTTCTGCTTGTCTTCTTCTTCTGCACATTATTTCCATAATGGCGAGAGCACTGCTTTGCTCCAATTTAGGCAACTCTTTTCCGTCAATTGCTCTTCTGATGGTTGCTACCAAGGTATAGATAATTGGAAAGAGGGTACAGATTGTTGTGCGTGGAATGGGGTCACATGTGATAACACTTCTCATGTCATTGGCCTCGACCTCCATTGTAAGTGCCTATATGGTACCATCCATCCAAACATCAGCCTCTTTCAACAACTTCAATCACTCTCTATTTTGGCCGTTTGGCCGTTTCACAAATTTGACCCATCTTTACCTCCGTTACACCCATCTTTCTGGCCCAATACAATCATCGTCAGAAGAAGTCTGGCAAGGGAATAACTTCTCCAATAGCATTTTCCACTTACAAAAATTGCAGGAGCTGTGGTTACGTGGTAACAGAGAACTCACAGGTAAAATTCCCAGTTTTATTAATGGAACTCTCCGGCACCTTAGGTTGTTGGATCTTTCTGAAACAGGTTTCACCGGAGAGCTACCTAATTCCATCGGCCAACTTGAGTACTAGGAGGACCTAGACCTCCATGACTGCAATTTCTATGGTACGATTCTGAGATCACTTAAGAATCTTTCTACTTTAGATCTTTCACACAACAATTTTGAAGGCCCAATTCCATCATCAATACCTTCTTCCTTGTTTCATCATGTGAACCTTGCCCGTCTTGATCTTTCATCAAATAATTTAAGTGGTGCTGTTGAGCTGGACATGTTCGCAAAGCTTGAATATTTGTATTATTTGGATCTTTCACACAGTGGTCTATCATTGACCACCACCAACTCCACTCCCTCCTCTTTCCGAAAGATTGAGACATTAGGATTGGCGTCTTACAAAATAAGTAAAATTCCTGAATTTTCAAAAACCCGGACGCAATTTTTTGACATGCTAGACCTTTTGAATAACCACCTAAATGAAGAACTCAATCCACTCTGCAATCTTCATTGTCTTAATTATCTCGATCTGTCCAATAACCAATTTGTCGGATTAATTCCTACCTATTTGGCAAACGTCAATTAATTTTTTTAAATTTGCAAAGAAACAATTTCCGTGGTAGAATCACTCAAACATTTGGATACGCAAGCATGTTAGAGGAACTTGACATTAGCCACAATGGATTGCAAGGGGTGCTTCCAAGATCATTGGCGAATTGCACGAACCTAGAAATTTTGAATCTGGGTCATAATTTGGTAGAAGATACTTTTCCATTTTGGTTGGCGAACCTGCCCCAATTGAAGGTTATTGTCTTGCGAGATAATAAATTCCATGGTCCCATACCAAGGAAGAGATTAAACTTCACCAATTTACATATCATTGACATGTCTCACAATAACTTTACAGGTACTTTGCCATCAAAATACTTTGAGAGCATGCATTCAATGATGATAGATGATGAACACAATTCCCGCTTAATTTATATGGGCCAAATTAATGGTTATTATTATTCGGTAACCATAATGAATAAAGGACTGGAAATGGAACTCGTAAGGATCATCACCATCTTCAAAGCTGTTGATTTCTCGCACAACAAGTTTCATGGAAATATTCCAATATCCACCTCCATGTCCTAAATTTTTCAGGTAATGGCCTCACGGGTCTCATTCCAGTGTCCTTGGGGGATCTAACTCAGCTTGAGTCCTTGGATCTATCCCAAAACAAACTTTTTGGAGAGATTCCTCAGCAATTGACTAAATTGACATTCCTTGAAGTTCTTAATTTCTCACAAAACAATCTAACGGGACTTATACCACGAGGTGGGCAATTTGAAACATTTTTAAACACTTCATATGAGGGAAATCCAGGCTTGTGCGGGTTTCCATTGTTGAAGAATTGTGGGAATGTCCCGATACCAGAATCACCAACTTTACCATCCTCATTTAGCCACAAATTTAAGTTCAAATTTGATGGCTTTGGTTGGGAAGCTATGTTGATGGGCTATGGGTGTGTAGTATTGCTTGGTTTGTTGATTGGAAGTTACATTATTCAAAGGAAAGAAGAATGGCTCATAAGGATTTTTGGTACAAAAATGCGTCAACATGGGAAGAGATCAATAAGGTTTGGAAGAAGATAGCTCATACAAAGTCAATTATAAATTGTTTGTAGTAAATATATTGTGTATTCTAATAAATTGGAGAAGTATTTGAAGGCTGCAATGCAAGGAAAAGCTATAGTGCAATTCCGTCACTATGTCTTCTTTTGCCAATGCAAGTATTGGTTTGTAATCTTCAATGAACGACAACATGTGGAAGAAACACATATAATTTTTCTGTTTCATAGAGATGCAACAATCTTATCCTATATACTTTGACTCACTAATACAATATATTGTTATGTGTGTGTGTGTGTGTGTATAATGTATAAGAATATAAATGGAAGTTAGTTTCTAATGCAAACAGGAAAAATTGCAACTTTAACCTTTTTTTTAATTTTTTATCACAAGGCCACTCAAACTTCGTACAAAACAACTTAAGTCTTGTATTACTTGACCATTAAATTGTCGTGGAACACATTTGGAGTAAGGAGAAAATATATTATCAAAATGATCAGATTATGCCCTTATTATGATCTTTGAAGTAGCACTTTTCTTGATGATTTCTTTTGTTGATCAATAATTGATTTGTTGTTTTTGTTTTGCATCTCTCTTCACTAATAACCTTTTATGCTTCTTAGTTTCATCTGTAATTACTCATCAACTCTAGCTTCATAGATGAGATACCTTTCTAGGCCTACTAGCTATAGCATTATAGATTTGCGATAGAAACAAACATAACATATGCACCAACTTGAACTAAAATAGATAAACAAATGCAAACGGAGGTTGAAACTGCACAAGGTGCGTTGCCTTTTTTATGGGTTACTAAATAAGTGGATTAAAACTGAGTGAGAGAGTTAAAACGCTTGACAATGCTCTTTTTATGCAACCATCAAAAGTTTTTGGTAGGAAGAGGCATAGAAAGAGCAGGCACTATAACATGATTAGAAGATTTCAAAAGATTTGCCACAATTGCTTAATGACATAATATGATGTATTACAAGTAAACCTAAAACAAAGAAGAAGAAAAAATTAAATGAGCACCATTCCTAGCCTCTACCTCATTGTACTGCCACAAGTAACTAATTTCCTACTAAGGTTACAGCTACCATTTGAACAAACTAAATCGATTGCCACTTTCTACCAGATACTCATCTGTGGAATCTGAGCCACTTCCAATTGTGTTATTCGAACTATCATCTGGAAGGAGTTGTAAACTGTCAGCATGCTTAATAATCCAATCAGTGAACTTTGGAGAGGATGCCAACTCGGCCACAGCACGTCGAGTTGATTCATGGGTAAAATTCTCCTTTTTTAAAAAAAACTTCTTTCTGTTGGGTGTCCTATGGAATGTTGAATTGTAATCCTGTTGATTTCTTGCCACCCTCTCAGTGGTTGGAGATATCATACCTGCAACAGCCAAAAACAAACTAATGAAGCATGAATTAAATGTCAATACAAATGCTATATTTAATATAATTTACATGAGTACCATTGTACTTTATAGACATTTTTGGAAAGAGTGTGCCTCAACAAGATTAATCCTCCCAACCAAAAACCTACTTTGTTCATTTTATTTTTATTATGATTACAATATCATGGTCAAATCAAACCATGAAGAATGAACAGTATGATCATAGGAGTTCTGAAACTGACACCATATCAGGCAACACAAGCCAATAAATGTCAAGAATACGAAATATTTCAAAAGAAACTGAACATTTACCTTGCCAAGTCAAGCATGAACCCCACTTCTAATATACAAAAAATAATACTGTTACAAAGATAAAGATATAAAGAAAGTAGGAACAGTTTTAAAGAAACACTTACTGTTCGTTAATCTTTAATTCCCAATTTGTGCAACTATTAATGCACGAAGTTGGATAAATATATTAAAAACGTAGACTTTCTCCCCCATCAAAATATTTCTTGTTAGATATTGTCATGTCCTAGTGTGTCTACATCCAATTTTGCTAAAAATTTCACATCATACATCTCATTTAATGCTCCATGCTCCATAAAAACCATCATACATACTTCATTAGGATAGAGAAACATAATTTTTGGGGTTATTCATGCAACGTATATTGAAAGGGACTGTCGAATTGCATGTCTACAATATTTAACCATCATGTTGCAGTCCATATAGAACAAAGTATAAACATTTCAAGATTAAAGCTCATAATCTTAAAATCAACACAACAGTTACTTAATTAGAGCTAGCACTGACTGAAACTGCTAGCCTAACAAACACATTAGCAGTAAATGGCATCAAGTTGAACAAAGTTTATAAGCAAGTCAACACTAGGTTACCCACTTTGAACCTAAATGAAATTGAGAATGGTGTGGGCTCACCACCAGACCACTTCATTATCACCACTACTTATACCTCATAATTCTAGGCATAGATAACCTTCTAATCCCTATGCAATTTACTTGAATACATCTTTCTAAGGTAAGGAACGCCAAAAATTATCACAAGCAAATCTGACTACAGAATCCCAAACAAAGTTTCATAAGCAGGTCAGCACCAGGTTACTGGCTTTGAACCTAAATGATGTTGGGATGGGTTTGGCCTCACCACTAGACCATTTCAATATCAGTATCACTTATACCTTATCATTTTAGGCATAGATAACCATATGATCCCTGTGGAGTTTACTCAAATACTCTCTTTTACCATACAAATTTAACAATCTCGGAAACCCAACTAAACACTCTTTCACCACTCTCTCTCTCAACTAGACACTACTGCCACCACCATACATTCTGTAATAAACAATAAACACAGCTACCACCATCTTTTGCTTTCTCTCATCCAAAAAACCTCCACAACTTCTTACTTTCTTTGTACACATATTTCTAGTGATGGCAATAACTGAAGAATTATAGAATTAAGACTGAATTACTATTCATAGAATCAATGAATTACAGAGTACAGTGTATATGTATATATGACAGATGAGGATCAGTTATAACAAACTCCTAATAATATCCTAACCATCTTCTACTCTAACTGAATCTGTAACTAACTAATCTGATGTGGCTATGGCTGTATTACTGAAGCTGAAGCTGCTGACTGTACAGATGATGATGTATTCTCAACATGGCCCTGCAAGCTGATGGGGTGCTGGAACTCCATAAGCTTGGATTGAAGATACAAGAATCTGGCCACAGATAATGGTTTGGTGAAGATATCAGCCAGTAGACAGAGATGGATGAAAATGGTATAGGCCATTAATATTAGAACCTTGATGGAGAACTTTCTTCGAAGACTTGTCCTGAACCACAAATGTAGAATCATCAAAAGTGATGGAACAATTATTATCTTTGGCTAATTTGTGAACAGAAACAAGATTCGAGGAAATAGAAGGAGTATGTAAAACATTGTTCAGTCTGAAAGAAAAATGAGGTGTAGGAAGTAATCCATTACCAGTGTGATGGATAGGAACTGTATTACCATCACCAATGGTTATTTGATCAGATCCGTGATAAGGATGAGAGGAACTGAGATTGTGCAAATCATGTGTGATGTGTTCAGTAGCTGCAGAGTCAAGATACCAAGGGGCTGCTGAGGAAGAAGCAGTATGAGATGAAGCAACATAGGCCTTTGTATTGGGCTGTGTAGAAGTGGCAGATTGAAACTGTGGATCCATCCTATACCAGCAATCTAAAGCTGCATGACCATGGCCGCCACAAATTTGACAGATCAGAGAAGAACCAGATCGACCTCGTCCTCGAAATGAACTACGGCCAGGATTCTTAGAATAGCTAGACGAATAGGAAGAACCAGAGGAATTTGGATTCTGATTCTGATGTGAATTCTGATGTGAACGACCTCCTCGTCCTCCTCTAGTATATCTTCCTCGAGATCCAGAACCACGATAGGTACCTCGAACAGAAGAGAAGGCCACAGTAGGCTCAGTATGATCTTTGTGATGTTTGGACTCCATATGGATGGCCTCAGAACAAAGTAATGCTGATAACTCATCCATGGTGATTGGTTCAGATCTTGATCGAATGGAGGTGGTAAATGCATCGAATTCATCAGGAAGGCCATTTAGTGTAAGTAAAACAAGATCTTCATCATCAATGATGACTGAAGCAAGAGCTAACTGATTTACAATTTCTTTGATCTTGAACAAATATTCTTCCATTGAATCTGTCTTCTTGATAACACTGTTTAATTTGTTCTTCAACTGATGGACGTGTGATCTAGAAAGCGTAGTAAACCTCTTGTGCAAAGCAGACCAGATCTCAGATGAGTGTTGACATTGCAAGACAGTAGAATAGATTGTAGGAGACAGTGTTGCCGCAAGACAACTCAATAGATGAGAATCGACAAGATTCCATTGAAGATGATCAGGATTAGGAACCTTAGTTCCAGTTGAATCTGTGATCACAGCAGAAGGACATGAAATTGTTCCATCCACATAGCCAATTAGATTCGTAGCTTTGAGAATATTGTGAATTTGGTTTTTCCAAATCACAAAGTTACTGGAATCAAGCTTCACAGTAATGAATGAAGACAGATTCGAGATTAACATTGCAAGATTAGATGGAATCGAAGAAGAAGTAGAGAGATCAGCCATTGATGGTAGATTGGCCATTGATCCGAGCTCGGAGGAGCTTTACAGCTCTGATACCATGAAGAATTATAGAATTAAGACTGAATTACTATTCATAGAATCAATGAATTACAGAGTACAGTGTATATGTATATATAACAGATGAGGATCAGTTATAACAAACTCCTAATAATATCCTAACCATCTTCTACTCTAACTGAATCTGTAACTAACTAATCTGATGTGGCTATGGCTGTATTACTGAAGCTGAAGCTGCTGACTGTACAGATGATGATGTATTCTCAACAATAACCACATACAAGGGGAAAGAAAGAAATTAAAGAGGGATAAATGGAGACTAGGAAATCTCTTGAGAGAGGAAACTTGTTTCGCTGTAAACTCATTTTGGGAACAGACACAGAACTCTCATGAAATTTTTAAAAAACATCTCCAAAACAATCCAAGAATTCAAGTACAATTTACATATGAAAGGAAAAACTCCAACTCAATTTGAATAACCTTGCGAGAAACTCTTTCAAACAAATGTTTTAAAAACTCCCTAGAAATGCACTTCTCATAATTTTTACCATCTTTGTATTATACTTGCAAATACTATTTTTCAACAATAATAAATGATTGCTCTAATAAGTTTCCATAGATATTGGGTAGTAGTAGTAGTAGTAGTAGTAGTAGTATTTTAATTGATCATGAAAATATAAAAATAATTTACATTGCTATTTTTAAGTTTCTTAATAAATTTCTCTTACAAATATCCTATTCAAACTTTACTCTTTTTTTTTATTCAACCTATCAATCTTTACATCACCTAATGTTTCACATTTTCCATAATATTTTTGGATGAAGCTTCAGTTTCTGTTTCTCGCTTCCAAACCAATCCAATCTAAGCATTGTTTCCCAATCTACATCAATCATCTTTTGCCATTTTGCTCTATCGATGGCTACAAGTTCAAATAAATTAAATACATTCACATCTTTTTTTATGACTATATCCCATTTTAGTTTAAGTCCTCCCCTTCCCCCAACATTTTATTTATAGAAATCATATCACCCTTCCTTGCCATTGCATCTACATTTCTTCGTTGTAAATGATCAAACCATCTTAACCTATTATCTTTCAATCGGTGTTACTCCTACCATTTCAAGAATATATTTATTTCTAATTCTATCTTTCTTAGTCTTTATCACATATCCATCTAAGCATCTTCAACTAAACTACACTCATTTTATTGACATGTATTTTAGTTGCCCAATATTTTGTCCCATAAAGCATCATTAGCCTTATAGTTGTTCTATGAAATTCTTCTTTCAATTTTGTTAGAATTCGTCAATTACATAACATGTCAAATGCACTCCCACACTTGAGCCAATCTACTTTAATTCTATGAATCACGTCATTTTCAACCTCACTATCCTTATTAATAATCAAACCTAGGTAACGAAAAAGTTCACTTTGTTATTTCTGATTTTCAATCTTCACTTCTCTATCATCTCTATATCTATTGTTGCTAAGTCACACTCTGTGTATTCAGTTTTATTTTTACTAATTTTAAACCCTTTTAACTTTAGTGCTTCTCTCCATATTTGTAGTTCAGTGTTAATTTCTTCCTTAGTTTCATCTAGAAAAATATCATCTATGAACTATCATCCTAAATGTGTTTAGTTAATTCATCCATGACCATGGCAAATAGGTAAGGACTCAAAGTTGGCCCATGATGCAATACAATAGTGATTGAGAATTTACTAGTTTCTCCTACAAGTGATCTAATTGTGGTCGATACCCCATCATACATGTAACGCCCCAAATTTCTAGTCCAAATGATAATACAACAATCATGGCTCTTTCCAGGAAAACCGAATATAAATCTCCAAACTTACATTACATGATACAATAGTTCTTCATGCAACAATACATTAATCCAACAACAAGTAAATAAACAAATAAATACCCCCAAAGGTTTAGAAGTTTCCAAGGCTTAAGCCTGGTAACATAAAACGGTTATTCAAACCCACACACATATAGCCCTTGGCTTACACATAGAGTCACAGTAAAATGCGAGTCTCGTACTCTCAACACACATTTCCTCGCCTTTAGTTAGGCGGCATCACCACATCTTTTCGTGCACAAAAATACCGTAGGGTGAGCATAAAGCCCAGTAGGAAATCCTTAACAAAGTATATACATTTTATACAAGTCTCAAGAGATGAAATGCACATGCCATGCTATGCCCTTTTTTGAAGATAAATCACATTTTCATCTTTTGAAAACAATCATGTTCAATGATGTCATGCAATTTCAATTGTTCAAAACTTAACAATTTATTTCAATGGCAGTAAATACGACTCTGGTAATCCCTAGGTCAGTGTCTGCAAGTAGATTATACAAGTACTACCAAATTGTTATTTTTACCGGTATTAACCTGAAAGCTCGACACCTATCCGCGCAGGTTTTCGATCTTTCACCCCGGACTCTCAGGCCAACTTATTCAATATCATCTACACCACCTATCAAGACTTACCAACGTATTTACCCCAGAACCATTTCATGAAAACTTGTTTCTCAATATTCTTTTCTCAATGCAAGTTTTCAAATCAACTTTCAAAGTTTAATGTAATCAAATGAATTGTTATGCCAATAACACAAGATGAATATAAATACTTTTATTCCAATTCATCATCCAAGGAATAACACAATTCCCTCTTCTCAAGTATCCTCAACAATTAGTCATTTCAAGACTATTTCAACGTTTTGAACAATAATTTCCAAAATGAACAACAATTCTCATATTCCCTGAAATTTATCATTTATATAAATATAAATAAGAAATTTTCCAAACATCCATTTATTTTGACACACAAAATAAATACAACAATATCATTCATGGATTTTCAGTCTCTTTTAAAAAAAATCCCCAAATTCTAGTTTTCTCACCAAAACTATACAACTTAAATATTTTGAAAGAAAACTTTCCAAAATCATATTTTCTTCAATCAACGAAGATCAAAACCCATAAGATCATTTTAAAAGAACAAGAGACAAACCCACTTTCAAAATCGCTCAACTTCTTGAATCAACAATCAATTTTCAAAACTATCGAAAGATGATTTCGAAAATCATATAGATCTTGCAAAAATATACATATATATAACTCTAAGAAAATCTCTACCTCAAGTTTTGAAGAAGAAATGAGATGAAATCTCCAAAATCAACGGTGTCAAAACTTGATCTTCACCGCACACAACGAAGCCCTCGAGATGATAACCAACTTTGGTGAAGAACTTAGGTCTAAATCCCAATGGATTTGGAGAAATCAAAAAGAGAAGATGACTTCTAGAGAGAGAAGCTCCCGATTTGGAATTCTGGAGAGTTTTAGAGAGAGGACTGAAAAAGTGATCTGAAATATCAGATTCACGAACTGATATAACACCGCTCGAGCGTGGAATGCCCCGCTCGAGCGACAAATACACTAACCCAGTACTTTTGCAGACAGGTCAAACTTCTGAAACCAAACATTCTCCATTCGAGCGCATAAACGACCGCTCGAGCAGACAAGCAACTTCGAATGCATTTTGTATTTTTGCTTCAAGGGCGCTGCCTTCTGACCCCGCTAGGGCATTGCCCTCGGACCCGCCAAGGGGCGCTGCCCCCCTGAACCCCCGGGAGCTGACCAGGCAGCTCGATCCCCGATCGGCCCAGTGAAGTGGCAAAACATGAAAGAACGATCAAAATCGGGATCGCTACAATACATGCATTTTATTGCATGCATATACCTTTTGGTCGCACCCTTCTTCACCAACACTCACCATATTATGTCCTATGAAGCACAGATACTTCAAAAAGGGAGATGTATCCATATTGTATACATATTAGATACAAAGATACTCTTTGGATACTCGCAGATACTTATTAAAAATATTGGATACTTAATTATTTTTTTATTGATTTTGGAGCATCGGATACTTAATTTTGAAGTATCAGATACTCCAAGCCATATATTACTCCCAATACTTTATTTAGTTATTTGATAAGAACATAGTAAGAGTTAAAGTAATAAAATTTGTCAAATTGATATATCCTAATTATTTTATGCATGTCCTCTATAACTACATAAATAGTAAAGATTAAAAAGAGAATATAACAATAGTAAAATTAATAAATTAACAAATAAATAAGCGAGTAAACTTGAATACAATATTTTTACTAGTGCCAAAGGAGAAAGCATATAAACAAGTTGCGAATTGCTCTATTATTGTAATATAAACATATTAAACTTGATATGAAAATGAAATATTTGCAAGACCTATTGAAAATTTAAAAAATAAACAAGCTATTGTCTAAAATTAATACCTAATTTTTAAAGATTAGTGTTTTGCATTATAAAATTACAATGTGATCTCTCAACATTCTTGGGCTTATGTGTAACTCCTACTAATAATTTTTTTTTTAACTATATTTTTTACAAACGTATTCTAGTCGTACCCATATCCTACATTTTAGGTTTGGTCGTAGCGCCATATCCGTATCTTGTATCCATATCCGTGCTTCCTAGATTATATCTCTAGGCATGTAACGCCCCCGAAATAATTTGACATGAACTACCCACAAGAAATCAACATTCACTCAACAATAACAATAATCTGCCCATCTTTACGTAATTAATAAATAGTCCTTACAAAGGTTTTACATGCGGGTATACATCATCGATACAAAACATATGAATCTATAGCATGTAAAACATCCATTCACAAAACAATACAATGCCCTTAAGGGCTTACATCTTCCAAGTCATGAGCCTGGTTACACAAAAAATGGTTTCTGCAACCCATACACATTAGCCATTGGCTCAAAAGAATATCACAAAAATAAAAGAGTAATGCACTATTTTCAAAATATCCACGTCCTCAGTTCGGCGGGAGCACCACATCTTTACCTGCACCAAAGCCCATAGGGATGAGCACATAGCCCAGTAGAGAATCCTTAACAAAGTATGTACATTTATGCAAAAATTCACAATATTTTATATAAATGCACATGTTATGCCATGCCGTTTAAAGGAAATCTCTTGTTATGCTATTCTTGAAAATCACCATGCTTTCAATCAACATTTATGCAACCTCATTAATTCCCACACTTCCAATTTTAAATCATAAGGGGACGGTAAATACATCACTAGTAATCCTTAGACTGGTGTCTGCAAGTAGGCTCAACAAGCACTACCAAATTGTCATTTTTACTGGTGCTAACCGGAAGGCTCGACACCTAACCGCGCAGTTTTCTGGTCTTTCACCATGGACACTCAGGCCATCTTATCAAATACAACTACACCCCCTATTCGGACTTACCACGTATTTACCCCCTTTAACATTCTCATAATTCTCATTACAACATAACCTTTCTCAATGTAAATGTTTTCCAAAACTCATGCCATGATGTATAGAAATGACAAAATTTACATGAAGATATGATGCAACGATGACATTTCATAGCATTTCTTCCTTTACCTTCCTCCAATACCATCACACAATTAATCACATGTTCCACCGGTGTCAATTAACACGTAGCATTAGCCCATCATTATACATATTTCATAACATTCTAGTCATTCCATGATTATGTGAGACTTTCAATATCAACCTCCAAGTTTTCAATTCTCAAAGTCAATGGTGTTCAATAACTACCTTCTCACAATAAATTATTTTTCCATGCCACTAGAAACAATCTTAAAAGTAAATTCTCAATTTCATAGATCAAGGAAATTATCATTTTTCTTACCAAAATGTAAACTCTACACTCACACACCCATTTAAACACAAGAAAAGATGTTTGCTCCATGGATTTCCATGTTATCACAAAAAGCCCCAATTTTTAGGTTTTCACAAAATCTAAACATTTTTCATCTTATTTATGAACTCTCTCCATACATATCAATCTCAATCTACAAGGTTCCACACTTCTCAAATATTCTTTAAAAGAAGATAAGATGAGTTTTTCTTTAAGCAAAATCAACAATTTCGTGAGCCCTAGACTCCATTTTCGAAATATATAGAGGGTATCACAAAAATCAACAAAAACTTGCATAAATACACATATAACTCAAAGGAAACCCTACCTCAAAGGTTGATGATGAAATAGAGATGAAACCTTAGCTTCAAGAGGGAGGATTCCTTCACTTTCTGATTTGATTCACCCTCCATGTTCTGAGAAATATTTACCATCCGAAAAGAGGAAAAAACGGAGTCTTTGTCTAAAGAAATGCGTTGAGAAAGGGCAGATGTATAGAACCTTTCAACGAGATAGTGCCTTTTCAACTCTCTCAAAATGGAATCTATTCCAAACATATATGCCATGGTTCCTTACTTCGACAGGGTACAAATATCTAAATTTGATATTTTTAGATACTTTTTCAGACCTATTGCCGATACTAAGTAGCAGTCAAAAATTTGTATCCATTTTTCATGATATTATGCATGGATCAGATATATCATGGCGAATTCTTCAGAAAAAATGGTGTCTACACCCAAGAAGCCCTAGCTTTGATCTTCAAGATTAGAGGATAAGGATGGTGATCTAAACCCAAGGGATTTCAAGAATCAAGGAGTTTCTAATGTTTTGGAGATGATTTCCAAAGAGAAGGGGGAGAGAAATTAGGTTTTTGAGTGAGAAAAATAAGCCCCAAATGAGATACATTTCGGCCAAAATGGGTATTTAAAAATAGGGGTCTGGACTGCCCGACTGCCGCTCGTGTGGCCTTCCCCACCACTCGAGTGGCCCACCTTGACCGCTCGTGCGGCCCATTTTCTCCGCTCGTGCACTCTAGACAGTAGCCAAAATTCTGGGTGTCAAACTTGGCCGCTCGTGCGGCCCCTCTCACCGCTCGAGTGGTACAATTCCGCACGTATGGCCTAGGGCTCCGCACGTGCGGCCCTGGCTCAACAGCTCAAAGTTCAACTTCTTCCCTGGCACCCCGAACTCACCCCGTGCACCCTCCGGGACAAACAAAATTTCAACACCGGAAGAAAAGTATTTGGAAACCCTTTCCGGACACTTCAATTCAACAAGAATAAAAGGGAGCGAAACGAAAGAAGAAAAAATAAAGAGAAAAAGAAGGCCGGTCGTCACAAGGCACCCTATCACAAGTTTTTTTTTTTTTTTGAAAATCTATAAAAACCATATTTAGATCCTTCATCTTCTCTTTGTATTTCTCTATTAATCTTTTTACTAAAAGTAGTGCTTCTATATTTGATCTACCAAACATAAATCCAAACAGATTCTCTAACACTATTGTTATAACTCTCAAGCGATGCTCAATCATTCTCACCAACAATTTTATTGTATTGACTTATCAACTTAATGTCTAATAGTCTATAATTGTTGCAATTTTGGATATCTCATTTATTTCTATATATAGGTATTAAAATACTCTCTCTACTCGTCAGCCATTTTCCTAGTCATTACAATCTTATTAAAGAATTTTGTTAACCAGGCAACTACTTACCTAAGCATTTCCAAGCCTCAATAGGGATACAATCTAGTCCTAATGCCTTGCCTTATTTATTTATTTATTTTTATTTTTTATTTTTTGATAAATCTAATGCCTTGCCTTATTTCATATTTTTTTAATGCAAATTCCACCTCAAACTCTCTTAGTTCAATGATAAAACTTATATTCTGTAGTTCCATCAAGGCTATCATATTCCTTTCCTTCCAAGTTTTTAAAATGATTTTCACTTAACAATTTCTCAAAATATCAATCACACTTTTTCTTAATCTCCTCATCCAACCTCCTTATTGGTCAACTTATGTCTTAAAATTATTCCCATTTTTATCCTCTTTTACTATGGCTTATATCTCACTATTCAACCACCAAGTATATTTAGATATAGGAGCTTTTCCCTTTGACTCTCCATGGCACTGCTTTCGATATTCTTTCAATGCATTATGCTATTGTATTCCAAATGTTATTAGTAACACCTTTCAAACCCCGCGTTACTTCTTTAAACACTTTATCCTTAATTTCTCACATTTTTTATTTCACATCTAGTTCATGAGTTTTTAATATATTTCCCGCTTTGATTTTGCTCTGTATTATTGTATAATACTATATATTGAATATTGCTAGCCTACTTTGTTCCATTAACTTCCTTTGGAAATAACCTTGAAACCTTTACATATTCAGCGGTTTATTTTTCTTACAAGAAAATGATCTATCCAACTCTTACTTTACCCATTTTTAAAAGTTATGTGTGTAACCCTCCTTTTTTTATAAAGTTGTTGGTTACTACATGATCAAATGCTACTAGGAAATCTAATCTATTCTCTCCGCCCTCATTTCGATCACCAAAACCATATCCACCATGTATCCTCTCGTGCACGTGCTTATATTTTTGGACATGACTATTGAAATCTCCACCTATAATTATTCTCTTCTCTACAAATATTTGTTGTATTAACTCATCCAGTTGATCCCAAAATTTCCTTTTAATATGTTTCTCCAATCCTATTTGGGGTGCATAGGCACTAATTATACTCTCCAGTTACAATTTTAATTAATATTATTATGTAACTTATTCTCATAACTATTAACTACCTTATTTTTCAGATGCTTAGCTACACCATTTCTACATCTTTTTTTTTTTTTGATAAATAAATTTTATTGAAGAAGAGCACCAAGAAGATGCTAAAGATACAAAAAGGTCCCCATAAACAGGAGAGCTAGCCAATTACATCATCAAGGAAATCAAAAAAGGTAAACAAATCAGGATCCACATGCCTTGACACCTAAGCACACAAGACTTGCAAAAATCTATCTACAAACCAATATTTCCAGCATACAAAATGTTGTACCGAGTTTTTTCTATTTCGTTTACTTTCTCAACTACTCACTTAGTTTCTTGTAAGCATGTTATGCTTTCCTTCTAATCATTGAATCTACTAATTCCATAGTTTTATCTCTCAGTGATCCCTTTTCCAAGTTGCTAATGTAAACCAACAATCCTGGGCTAATTTCTTTACAGGTGCTTGTCCAAGAAAACATATGGACCTTTTCCTATTTTTCATTGCACTAAGGCACCGGTGTAGTGATCCTTGCCTATTTTTCAAAACATGTTGCTTACAGAAAACATCCTAGACCTTGTATGTTCATGTTCATAAGAGATCTAATGGGGAGTTTTACGTGGTAACTATGGAAGTGATCCATGATATCAAAGGAAAATAAGAGGGAAATAAAATGCTCTGTAGAAGCTTAAATCTTTTTAGAAAAAATATTTCAAAAGATAAAACAAATATTAGGGAGAGAAAATGCATAGTTTAACAAAACTCTGTACCTCTTTAACAGGAGAGTCAGACCAACCAGAAGATCTCCTTGGGCTGTTCCATAGTGTTCCTCGTGAAGCCACCATCCCTGACTTGCTGAGAAATTCAACACGATTTTGTCTTACATTTGCTCGTCCTCTACCTGCCAAGGATTCCCATTTGCAGAATAAATTGAATTCCCAAAAGTAATGGTAGAACTACATACAAATAATTAGTTAAGATCTTGTTAAACCAAGCAAACAAAAGATTTTTTAAATCTGTTCTATTAACTGAGCAGATCTCTCTTCAATCAATATTCATGACCATTCATATATTAAATCAAGCATACCACCCATTTTGACTAATCCAAAATGGATTTCAACATCCCAACAGAAAAACTCAAAAAGGTAATAAGATCTATTTGTTTTGGATTTAATAAGTTGAATAAATTGAGTTAAGCATCAATTATATGAACATTTATTTGGTATAATAATTACCAGTCCGCCAGCATGATGTAAGGGGAGAGTAGGGAAAAAATGGTGCAAGTAACTTACTCTGGACCACTCCACTTGAAGAAAGTGATAACAAAGCAGATTGACAAACAAGAAGCCAATGCCCCCATTGCCAAAGGAGTATCAAGAGTACTCTGACAAAAAATAAGAATAAAAAATTCAGAAATAATACAATTCTGAGAGTAGGAAGAAATTGTAGGAATGCAAAGCAAATTGCACACTGATTTCCATTTGGTCCAGAGATATGCAAGTGGAGCATTATCACACTATTTATTAACATGAACACAATAGCCACCTGGAAGATAAATGTGGCTGCAATGACGCGCATGGCCCATTTCACAAATTGAGCTATGCCAACATCCACACTTCCATCTTCTGCAATAACAAACTTCCGCACCATCCAATACCCTAGGGCAGCTCCTGCAACGACAATCCCAAGCAGTCCAAAAATAGAAACCTGACCAAACAAGGTAAATAGTTTAAACAAATAAAGGGCATAGTTGAAAACTGATTCTGTAATAAAAGAACGCTAATTCTATGGTCTTGCAGTTATGAAGCCATTTGGTCTTGATTATGAATCATGTAATTACTTGTGAGGCTTTGTGGTGGTCAAACTTGGGGTGATTGGTTATGAGGCTTTGTGGCTACGAACAGAAGTGGCCGAGGTTATGAGGCTTTGTGGTGTTTTTGGTTATGAACCAAATTGGTTATGAATGCTTGTGACTGAAATTTTGAGTGCATGCCATATGCACCGTTTTTCCTTTTCAAAAAACAACTTTAAAAAGTGGCCAAAAAATGACAAAATTTTTAATAGAAATAAGTGGGCTAACTCGGAGATAGTAAGGACAGTTAAAGGTGCTAGATGATGCTCTTTATACAAGATTAGACATAATCAATTTCTATATTATTGATTTTTATTAGATAAAAGAAATACACTAAATTGAGAGAAGCGATGAAGATTTCAGCAAGGAGAGTCACTCTTTAGCTACGTTACATGGAATTGTGTACGAGTGTCGAGTGTAGATATGTATCTATGGGTTGGACTTGGTAAACCTCTAAATGAGGGATACGCGGGTACGTCTAAAAACTACCCAAAAATTAGACACGGGTACGTGGATACGGCCAAACATGAATGTGTTAAAAAAATTATTATGTATTTTTTTTGATTAAGTTACAATAATTTATGGCTCAGAATGATTACATATTTTTATGATGATGCTATACATTTGTAGTTAAAAAATATTGAATAAAAGATATATATAACATTATTTTTTAAAAAAATGAATACTTGATTTTCCATGGATGTAAGTTAAATCCCAACTTAATTAATATTAGGCCCAAACATGAGAAGCTCATGTAAAAGCCAGCCAGCCCAATAACCTTCTAATTTTTATTATAAGGTGTGGACACGCCCTCGGGCCTCAATGCGTGCCATAGTTCGGACTTGATTTATTGTCGGTTCTTAATCTGAACCAAAGAGTCCAAATCCGGCAAATCGTTTTGAGAAAACAGATTTTTTAGAAAAGAAGTGCCAAACATGGACTACTTTGCCAGATACAGAGTCGCCACCTAAATATTTTATTTTGGGAAATTTAGGAAACCCTGACTCGTTTGCCTAAGGCCACGTGTCCATCATCACCAAAGTTGCCTCGGCTCGGGAACTTGGGTACGATTGGGGAAGGTCAGCTATGAGCACCCCCTCTCGCCCGATCCAAAGATCGGCCTCTACTAACCATGATATATCGTTTTTGAAAACACATGCGTTCTTATTCTAATTAATTAGCTAGAATTATTATGTGATGCGCACAGCAAAACAAGTATAGACTAGATCGCCTAATTTGGAACAAAGCATTGCATATCCGTTTGTTTGGAAATGTTTGGAAATTTGCTACTTGCAAGTAGGCTAAAATGCGGATTTCAATGAATTATCCCAAATCAAGTAATCCAACCTTCACCCACAGGCATTCAGGCAGATTATCACATAAGCATATAGCCACATGGTAAGCATGCTGTCATGTTAACATTCATACTCGTGCGAGATGCTAAAGCATAAATACTTACATCGTACTCCGCGCCAAAACAGAGAACTTGTTAGCAATCATGCATGATCCAAGTCCATGTTAAGTGCCTAATGCATCGCATACAAAATGCAATCTAGAATAGGCTCGGCTAATCTTAGGATGGCATGTGGAATGTGACAAGTAACACGTATTCAAGTTAGATTTGGAATACTATGCAGTTAGCATGATGCGCCGAGCCCGGTGCATGCAATACAGATGAATGAATGCACGCATGCATAGCATAAGGTATGCTAATTGAAATATGCCCTAAATCTAACCATTGTATGCGGTTAAATAAAAGGGAGAAAGAAATGGGATTGGAAGACATGCACTCACGCACGCACACTTATTACACAATTGGCCCTTTCTCGGAGGGTCTGAATAAATAATACAAGCCACCTAATTAACTAACTCACGAGCTAATTAATTATTACAAAACCAAATGAATAACTAGCTACAACTAATTATTACACAACTTAATTAATTAACAAATTAATTAAACTACAAATGAATAACAACAAACAAATAGGGAAAGCAGTAAACGATGCTGTTCCAGCTCTGTTTGAAGAAGAGGAGGGTATGCATGTTCGCTTTGGTTCCTCGCCTCGAAACGCCTTCTGATTGCTCTTTAGAGGCTCTATTTGCAGGGTGTCTTCCAGTGCTTGTTGCTGAGACTTACCAAAACATTGCTGGAGAGTTCACTAGTGGCCTATCGGCCATGGAGGGATCACTGCCAGCCAAGGATGATGCACTGCCGGCCATCAGTGGTGCACTGCTGGCCACTGGTGTGCTGTGAAACCAAACTGCAACAAAGCACAAAATAGAGAAAATGGAGGGTTTCCCAAGGACATGTATGCACTATGCCACTCCAAATCACCTCAAAACATCAAGGAAGAGGCTTAGTTGGATCCACAACGTTCAATCACGCATCCCGATACATGATGGCCAAAGATCCGACTTGTGCAAATCAATATGAATGTGAATGCACAAATACAACAAGTAAAGCCTAGAACTCTATCATGAATCATCAAGAGCTTCGGCGACCGAGAATTGAGACACGTTCCATCACTCGGAGTATGAAGCGTCCCTCGTTCCTCGTGCTCAGATTAACACTTAATCCAAACAATGCAACACGTAAGCATTGCAAACATGCAATATGAACAACCTAACAAGGCTAATGACATGCAACAAACACATAGGCATGATGTGAGGTGACAACCTTGGACAACATGACAAAATGCAACATGAACATGCAACAACATGCAAAGGGATGGACTTAAAATAATGTGGGCAGCTCTCAACTAAGCCCAAATCAGTGGCCAAAAGTGATGAATAGATGGCATGAAAAGCATGAAATGGCAAGGCAAACATGCATGCCAAATGGCTCAAGTATTAAGGCACGAAGAGGACAACTCTTAAGCACACTTAAAGAGCAATAAAAATGGATATATGACAATGGGGTAAGCTCTGAAATCTCATATAAATTGATGCCAAATCAACTCAATAATGCAAGCATAGCATGTTATGATGCTTAAAGCTCAAAGTAAGCAAAGGGGCTTAAGCCATGGCCATACAAGGCAAGCCCCAAAGGGCCAAGGGGACCTAAAACATTCCTAGGGCAGGTCCAAACAAGACCAAAATTAAGCTCGAAGCTAGCCAACACGGGCTAGAACACAATGCTAAAAACATGGAGCATGCAAGGCTTTAAAGAGGCGATACACCACACCTATTGGAACTAGTCATGGCATGACTTGGACAACATAAAACAGAGTTACATCATGGTATAATAAGACCCAAAATGCACTGAAATGATGAGCCAAAGGCTTAGGCTTAATGGCATGCACAAAAGCTCATTCTTGAGGTATAAAGCACAAGCTCTATAAAGCATTCAAAGCATGTCAAATGCGAGTGTATGAGTACATTTCATGGACTGAAATAGCATGTGGAATGAGGGCAAAGCTTGCAAACATCACATGTATTGCATGGTAGGGGCCTGAAAACCCAAGACTAGCCTAAGCATTTACCCTATAGCTATACAAAGCATGAGTGATATGGCCATGGCAGCCCAAAAAAGTCCTAGAACACTCCAAAATAAGCATAAAATCATGTTAGAGCAAAGCCAAAATATGCTAGTATGATGAGTCAAAACATCATGCACAAAGGGCTAGTAAACAAAATTTGTTCTACGCCTATATGGAGCATGCAAAGGATGATCAAACCAACTATGCATAGGGTCATAAAATGCCAAATTATGACCAAATACATGCCAAAATGTAAACCAAACAAGCTAGCAAGACATGACAAAGCATGGAGCATATGAAGCTAGTTTAGGGGATTTACATTACAAGTATATCATGCAAGCATGGAGTGATAAAACCAACCCAAAACAGGTTCATGGCATGGTAAAACATCACTAAAAACCCACTGAAATGGACTCAACACAAGCTAAGCACACATGCTACTTTGATGAGCTATGGATGGAGTTACATTACACATACTAGATGCATGCAAGATATGACCAAACCTGCCTTGGACAGGGCCAAGGAAGGTCCTAGAAGTCACAAAAATAGGCCTGAACCAAGCCTTAAAAATGCATAAAGGGATGGTCCTTTGGAAGGCCAAAAATGCAAGCAAAGAGGAACCAAAAGAGAGGGGGCTACCCCCTCTGATTAAGGACCTCAAAACCACACCTTTACCACTGAAAATCCACTGGATTTTAGTGGTAGGAAGGCCAAACCAAGGCTAGCTTAGAGGCCTCAAGAAATGGCTTAAAACAAAGCCAAACAAAGCATGCAAGGGGGTTACACACCCCTATTAGCAAAATGACCTTAACCAAACTTAAAAAGCACTTAAATACAAGACTTTTTTTAGTTATAAGAAAAGCCCAAATCAATATGCAAGGAGGGCTAAAGTAAGGTACAAGAAAGTGCAAAAATGGGAAAAATACTCACCCTTGAAGACCTTCTTCGAAACCATCAGGGGGTGGAAACTAGTTTTTAGAGCTCAAGAATCCCTCCCAAGAAGCTTAGTCCAATGGTGGTGGTGTATATCTATGTGTTGTAGTGTAAAAGTGCAAGGAAGTCCAACTCCAAAGCACAAAACACAAACAATATAGAGAGAAAGAGAGCTTTTTCTCTTCAAAGTTGCAGAATCCATGTCAAAGAGGATGGCATCCTCCTTATATAGAAGGATGAAAAGCCAAAGCTTCTTCAAGAAGCTTTGCAAGGGCTTCATCCCTCTATACACGTGTATGGAGGGGAGCAAACAAAAATCCAGCTGGCTCAAAAGATCTGGAGGAAAACCAGCTGAGATAGGGGGGTGCCGGCCATCTTCAGTGGCCGGTAGTGGCTCACTGATGGCCGGCAGTGCCATGCCATGGCCGGCAGTGCACCAAAAGGTCCACGCTGACAGGACCTAGTCAAGGTCCAAAAATGGGACAGAAAGGATACAGGGTCCGGGAAGCTCGAACCGGTGACGTTCCGCTGCGACAGTCGAGTACTCAGCGAGCAATCGAACTAGTTGTTGGGTGTACCTGCAAGCACAACCAAGTCTCGAGGACGGTCAAAAATGGGGTGTCTACAGTTGCCCCTCTTTGACAGAACTCAATAGTCACAAAGTGACGGGAGTGAGTGTCAAAGCCCAGAGACGACCCGTTTTTGACAAGGCCGAAGACTCAGACAATCAATCAATAGAGGCATGCAGAGATGTGCCCGGAGGTTGGGACAAAGTGCAAATGGTATGCAAGATGCCAGAGCATAACCAATAATCATGCCAAGGATGCTGTAATGAAGCAAATCATGCAACAGTTTTAAGCAAGCAGAAACCAAACTACATTACAATGCAGAAAGGATGTAAGAGAATTATGCAATTCTCACTACGTCTCACGCAGAGAACACTAAGAGCGACCGTTGGGGACACCCGAGGTCTCAAACAAGATTCCGACGCATTGCACGCGAAAGGAAAAAGAGTGGCATTAGCATTAGAACATATTCCAAATGCTCTTAACCAAAGAGGGAGAAACATAGGGACATATCCCGGTGTTTCGGAAAGGTATAAGCATTGGAACGTATTCCAAATGCTCGTAACCAAAGAAGGAGAAACATTGGGACATATCCCGCTATTTCGGATTGAGTGAGAAACATAGGGACGTATCCCGGTGTTTCGAAATGGTGTGAGCATTGGAACGTATTCCGAACACTCTTAACCGAAGAGGGAGAAACATAGGGACGTATCCCGGTGTTTAGGAATGGTGTGAGCATTGGAACGTATTCCGAACGCTTTTAACTGAAGAGGGAGAAACATAGTGACGTATCCCGGTGTTTCGGAATGGTGTGAGCATTGGAACATATTCCGAACGCTTTTAACCGAAGAGGGAGAAACATAGGGACGTATCCCGGTGTTTCGGAATGGTGTGAGCATTGGAACGTATTCCGAACGCTTTTAACCGAAGAGGGAGAAACATAGGGACGTATCCCGGTGTTTCAGAATGGTGTGAGCATTGGAACGTATTCCGAACGCTTTTAACTGAAGAGGGAGAAACATAGGGACGTATCCCGGTGTTTCAGAATGGTGTGAGCATTGGAACGTATTCCAAACGCTTTTAACCGAAGAGGGAGAAACATAGGGACGTATCCCGGTGTTTCGGAAAAGGGAAAGAAACATAGGGACGTATCCCGATGTTTCGGAAAAGAGAAGAAACGTAGGGACGTATCCCGGTGTTTCGGAAAAGAGAAGAAATGTAGGGACGTATCCCGGTGTTTCAGAAAGGAATGAGAAACATAAGGACGTATCCCCGGTGTTTCCAAACAAAGGAGCGTGCAAAAAAATGCAATGCAGGTGCACAAGACAATGCGATAAAATGCATTTTCTACGCAAGTATGGGGGCATTTTCTATGCAACATGAAAAGCATATTCTATGCGATACTGAAGACAAGCATATTCTATGCGTGAATCATAACGATGCGTGGCACGCATGCAACAATAGTGTATATGAAAGTGCACATTCTATACAATAGAGGGGCATCAAACATGTACTCTGGTGCCTCCGATTTACCTCTCGGAGGACTTGGCAACACGCTCAGCTCAAAAGGGGACACCCTGTCTATATTGGCGAGAGATAACATCTGCTGCTGCTTTAATTGCCATTCTGACTTGACGCAGGCTTAAGTTTGGGGTAGAGATACACTCATACTCCGGAGAAGGGCGAGGCCTGACAAGATGCACCTGAAATGCCGTTTCGGAATTTAATGAAGGTGAAACACACTCAGATGCTCAAAATTTTCCCCATCTTCTTTCTTTTGCTCTGCAGTCTGGAACCCACATAGCTTCAGATAGGTTCTTGTTTTACTGTTCACACTTATCGGCGGTGGACCCTCCAGTTTATGAAAGAAACAATCCTGTTTTGCACAAATGTTGAGAATGTCATAGCACTCTGAGCATAAAATGATTCATTTTTGAAATTAAAAAATAAGTTCTTAACCGGGTATTGAGCCTACGACTGAACACAGCGAAAAAGACTCAACAACGGAAAACAAAAGGTAAACAACCTAAACACATCGAGACACGCTCGGAACGACTCAAAGCAAGAATCGAGACAAACATACCAAAAGACACAACACACAGACGTATTACAAAGATGAGAGACCTCTCAGTGCATGAGGAGCCAGTTTCTCCGGGTATTATTTTCCACCCTTTCTCATTTGTGATTCTCACATCACTCGGCCCTCAGGCTCTGTTTTTCTGAAAAAGTCCTTTTTCTCACTTTTTCTCTCAGCGCACATCTCTCTATTCTTCAATTTCTCATTTTTCATCCCTCCCCTGGGTGATTGATGGATAAATAGAAAATTATGGGTTCAGCCCAACACTATTAGCTTGCGGCTACTTCTTCTGGTGACGTTTAGTCAATGCCCCAGATGAGGGAGTAGAGTACCTTGATCCATTCCAATTCGTGCTTCGCACTTGGGTTGATACCTCGTTACTTAGAGGATGTGAGAGCTTTCTCTGTTAGCTTCCGCTGTGCCCTTCTTGGCGAATAGGGTGCCCTTTCTGGCAAGTATAGTGCCCTTCTGGCAAATGCATTGACAACGGGGAAAAGACAGGACACTTGACTCAACTTGTGCCCCTAGTTCATCATTTTGACCATTTTTTGTTTTTGGCTTCTGCTAAAACAGTTTTGACCAAAATGAGAGTTAGATTAACATACTTGTTCAATTTTCTGATTTGAAATCATGTAAGTTAGGTTATGAGCACTGAAAATTTTCCTTTTTTGGGTCCAGGAAATGGTCCAATTTTGGAAAAGATGGAATAATTTTTGAGAGAATTAGTCAACCTCAGTAAAAATTCTCAAAAACTATTTTTGCAAACGGCCACTGCTTAACAAGCACGGAACCTACTCTCGAGATGCACATCCTTAGATCTAGGCACTGTATGGCAATGGAAAATTGCCCCTTATTTGAACGACGACTCCTGGCAATGGAAAGTTGCCCCTTGTCTGAATAGCGCCGTAGCATACTGTAGTCAGTCTTCAAAGTGACGATCACAACCAAACTCTCGGATATAGAGAGGGCAAAGATAATCAAAACCATTATATGGACACACTTGATTTGGAAGTGTTTGTGGCTGGACTTCAGAATGAAGTTGCCTACGTATCCCAAACATGAGAATCAAGCCTTACGTAGTTCCGGTTAAGGTACACTCGTGTATTAACCCTCACCTTTTACGCTCTAACTTTTGCCAAGGCACCCGTTGTGGGTTTTCAACCTTGCGAGCTTTGTTTTTCTTTTATTTTCATCTTTTCTTTTCTTTTTTCTATTTCATCTTTCTTTTATATTCTTTTTTCTTTTCTCTTTTCTTTGCATTTTTTGTCTTTTTTCTTTTTTTTTTTCTTTTCTTTTTCATTTGCTCTAACTTTTGCCTGGGTCCCCCTTCCGGGTTTTCGGCCCAGCGAGCCTCTCAAGGGTAAAAGTGTAGCTTTGTCTGTGCCAAATGGTTTTGAGATCCCGAAATCACCTGAATCCAGGAGAACGACTGCTGTATTGATTTGCAGAAGGATCCATCTTCGGCTCTTTGAGCACATTAGACATTTTTGCCCCTAGTTCGAGGGGTGCCTTTGATTCAGCTTTGCAAGCTTCTCTGGATGATATCTGATCTTCTTGATCTGACTTTGGCGCCTCTTGTTCTAGGGCTGCTTCAAATATGGCCACACAGGCCTCCTTTGATGGTTGACCATTGAACATTCTGAATTTAAGTCCAAGGTTTGGAAGCAAAGGGGTTGAGTCTCGAGGCTGAGAGCGATCCTAAGTTGTACAATCTCAAGAGCGATTCCGCACAGGTCTTCGCAAGGTCGTGTAAAACATTTTTTGAAATCTTTTAAGAAAGCGACTAATCGCTCGCGCAGAAGACAATGTAGAACCAATCTAGATCAAGTTAGGATCCTTCCTAGTACTCACACTAACAAGCATGATCTCAATCATTAAGGGCTTAGCACGCCTCTCTTTCTCTTAATTGATCAAATTTTTGCACATCCCGAGGAATTCCTTCCTCTTCATTTTTATTTTATTTTATTATTTTTTTATTTTTTACCACAGTGTTCAAAAAAGGTTTTGAAAAACTTAGGTCAATGCAATAATTTCAGAGCACAAAAGAGCAGGTGGAATGCACTGCCGTTTAATCCAAGTCCTCTGGCACAACTGGCTCAAAGTAGCAGTAAGCACGGAAACATGATAGCTGCAGCTATTTCATTCGGATTTCTTGATTGCAATTGGCTCCATAGCAGAGACACACTCAAAAGAAAACAAAAGAGAAATTATAAAACAAAACGGTGTTCGAGGCAACAACCCCGGAATCACCTGATTTATATACAATGGGACTGACTTGATACAATAAGACAGACTTTTAAGCGAAAAGACGGACTCAAAACCAAGAGACAGACTCAAAACAAAATAACTGACTCAACACCCGAGCCAGAAATTACAAAAACCAGCATTTGCAAATGCTCAAAATAGTGCGTGCCAAACACCACATCTGAAATATACCGAGCGCCGCCCGCAGGTGGTCCAACCCCTGATCACATACTTGCAGTATCCTCGAAGTCCAATAGCTCAGTGGTGATAGACTTTGCTGAGGTGGGTGGGAGGATGACTTCATTGTCAATCAAATCTTGCACTTCATGAAGAAGGAAAAAACAACTGTCGGTGCTGTGACCGGTCTGTTGGTGGTACGCGCAGTACAGGGTAGCATCATGTTTAGCTGGAAGGGGATTTGGGAGAGGCCGCGGCTCGAGGGGTGTAAGATGCCCCTTTTTAGCCAAAATTAGAAGTGCCCTAGACAAAGGCATGTGGAGGGCATGAAAGACTCTGCGCCCTCAAGGCAGGTACTTCGAAGTCTGAGGATTCTCGCTAGATGCACTAGAAAAAGGGTCGGTAGGTACGACCTTGGTCTTCTGATCCTTTGCAGGTGCAAGGTTAGGAGTGGGAGGAACTGTTCTGGTACGGCGGTCCCTGTCTTGACTCTTCCTCCGGCCTGAACTACTTTCGGCCTGAGTAAGGAAGACGTCATTTACAGTTTTAGCCACCACTGCAAGTACTCGCTGCTTGTTCAAACCTCCGGCTTTCAAAGCGTCGATTGCCCGCAACAGTTGTTCAATGGGATCGGTGTCTGCCCTCATTTTGTTCTTACCTCTGGCCTCAGCCTGCTCAAGGGTTTGGGTTGCTGTTGGCATGTCATTGCCATAGCTCGGGACAACCTTAGGTTGGCTGAGCTCGATCACAATTCGCCCCAGTAGCAGGGGCTCTTGTGGCATGAAATTCCTGGCATATGGTATAGCTGGTGGCGAAGCCGACATTCCGTAAGCGAGATCTGCCACAGACCTCTGAAGGTCACCAATCATCCCCATCAACTCGAATGTTATGGGTTCACGAGCCTGAAACAACTGGGGTTCCTAGATCGGGTGCGCAGCAGGCGACCTGGGTGGATGTGGTACATCAACATTGGTCTCACTTTGCAGGATGATTCCTTGGTCTAACGCGGCTACCATAACCACGATTTCCTCTAAATTTTGCGTCATCATAGATCCGCTGAACTGAACGGAGGTGGTGCAACTGGTGACTAACGGATCGGATGCCTGTCTTGCCTTAGCAAAGGGGAACACTAGCTATTCTGAACTAACTCCCTGAACCTTGAAAGAGAAAACACATCGCATTTCAGCCAAAACAGAACAGACACAAGCATAGCTGAGTCACTGTACTCTACTACTGATCACTGTTCTGTAAAATCACTGCCCCAAAACTGAATCTGATATCCGCAGATATAACTGATTCTCAAAATACTGATATTAATGCCCGCAGGCCTGACGCCCAGACTTGCAAACTGGTATATGCATTCCCTGTAGAGATACACCTTAAAAGCACATAGTAAGCAAGTGAGAGCCAAAAGAACACCCCTATGTTGGGGTAGGGCTTCCCTGTTCTATTTTGTCAGGAGCTGGGGTTTCACTACGTACACAACCGTTTCAAACAACCTAGATCGGGTAAGCAACCTATCCTGGTTTGGAATGGTCACTATGGATTCCGAATATGCACTAGGTCGAATAGTCAAAGGGGTGCCCTGGTAAAACCAGGGTTTGTGTTCCCATACTGGCAGAGCCCACAACCGGTCAGCCTTATGGCATGCCTTAACAAAGCAAGCCTCCGGCAAACTGTTCAGGAATAGCAGATGGCAAACACGGTGTCCTAGGCGCACTAATGCAAATGCAATGCAAAGAAACACATAAGTGTAGTCAAAACGAGATATCATGAGTTCGAGTCAAATTCTCAAAATCCCCAGCAGAGTTGCCAGAAACAGTGGACGCGCCCTCAGGCCTCAATGCGTGCCACAGTTCGGACTCAATTTGTTGTCGGTTCTTAATCTGAACCAAAGAGTCCAAATCCGGCAAATCGTTTTGAGAAAACAGATTTTTAGAAAAGAAGTGCCAAACATGGACTGCTTTGCCAGATACAGAGTCGCCACCTAAATATTTTATTTTGAGAAATTTAGGAAACCCTGACTCGTTTGCCTAAGGCCACGTGTCTGTCATCACCAAAGTTGCCTCGGCTCGGGAACTTGGGTACGATTGGGGAGGGTCAGCTATGAGCACCCCCTCTCGCTCGATCAGAAGATCGGCCTCTACTAACCATGATATCTCATTTTTGAAAACACATGCGTTCTTATTCCAATTAATTAGCTAGAATTACTATGTGATGCGCACAACAAAACAAGTATAGACTAGATCGCCTAATTTGGAACAAAGCATTGCATATCCGTTTGTTAGGAAATGTTTGGAAATTTGCTACTCGCAAGTAGGCAAAAATGCGGATTTCAATGAATTTTCCCAATTCAAGTAATCCAACCTTCACCCACAGGTATTCAAGTAGATTATCACACAAGCATATAGCCACATGGTGAGCATGCTGTCATGTTAACATTCATACTCGTGCGAGATGCTAAAGCATAAATACTTACATCGTACTCCGCGCCAAAACAGAGAACTTGTTAGCAATCATGCATGATCCAAGTCCATGTTAAGTGCCTAATGCATCTCATACAAAATGCAATCTAGAATAGGCTCGGCTAATCCTAGGATGGCATGTGGAATGTGACAAGTAACACGTATTCAAGTTAGATTTGGAATTCTATGTAGTTAGCATGATGCGGTGAGCCCGATGCATGCAATACAGATGAATGAATGCACACGTGCATAACATAAGGTATGCTAATTGAAAGATGCCCTAAATCTAACCATCGTAAGCGGTTAAATAAATGGGAGAAAGAAATGGGATTGGAAGACATGCACTCACGCACGCACACTTATTACATAATTGGCCCTCTCTCGGAGGGTCCGAATAAATAATACAAGCCACCTAATTAACTAACTCACGAGCTAATTAATTATTACAAAACCAAATGAATAACTAGCTACAACTAATTATTACACAACTTAATTAATTAACAAATTAATTAAACTACAAATGAATAACAACAAACAAATAGGGAACGCAGTAAACGATGCTGTTCCAGCTCTGTTTGAAGAAGAGGAGGGTATGCATGCTCGCTTTGGTTCCTCGCCTCGAAACGCCTTCCGATTGCTCTTTAGAGGCTCTGTTCGCGGGGTGTCTTCCAGTGCTTGTTGCTGAGACTTACCAAAACATTGCTGGAGAGTTAACCAGTGGCCTGCCGGCCATGGAGGGATCACTGCCGGCCAACAACAGGGCATTGCCGGCCAAGGATGATGCACTGCCGGCCATCAGTGGTGCACTGCCGGCCACTGGTGTACTGTGACACCAAACTGCAACAAAGCACAAAATAGAGAAAATGGAGGGTTTCCCAAGGACATGTACGCACTATGCCACTCTAAATCACCTCAAAACATCAAGGGAGAGGCTTAGTTGCATCCACGACCACGCATCCCGATGCATGATGGCCAAAGATCCGACTTGTGCAAATCAATATGAATGTGAATGCACAAATACAACAAGTAAAGCCTAGAACTCTATCATGAATCATCAAGAGCTTTGACGACCAAGAATTGAGACACGTTCCATCACTCGGAGTATGAAATGCCCCTCATTCCTCGTGCTCAGATTAACACTTAATCCAAACAATACAACATGTAAGCAAGGCAAACATGCAATATGAACAACCTAACAAGGCTAATGACATGCAACAAACACATAGGCATGATGTGAGGTGACAACCTTGGACAACATGACAAAATGCAACATGAACATGCAACAACATGCAAAGGGATGGACTTAAACTAATGTGGGCAGCTCTCAACTAAGCCCAAATCAGTGGCCAAAAGTGATGAATAGATGGCATGAAAAGCATGAAATGGCAAGGCAAACATGCATGCCAAATGGCTCAAGTATTAAGGCACAAAGAGGACAACTCTTAAGCACACTTAAAGAGCAATAAACATGGATATATGACAATGGGGTAAGCTCTGAAATCTCATATAAATTGATGCCAAATCAACTCAATAATGCAAGCATAGCATGTTATGATGCTTAAAGCTCAAAGTAAGCAAAGGGGCTTAAGCCATGGCCATACAAGGCAAGCCCCAAAGGGCCAAGGGGACCTAAAACATTCCTAGGGCAGGTCCAAACAAGACCAAAATTAAGCTCGAAGCTAGCCAACACGGGCTAGAACACAATGCTAAAAACATGGAGCATGCAAGGCTTTAAAGAGGCGATACACCACACCTATTGGAACTAGTCATGGCATGACTTGGACAACATAAAACAGAGTTACATCATGGTATAATAAGACCCAAAATGCACTGAAATGATGAGCCAAAGGCTTAGGCTTAATGGCATGCACAAAAGCTCATTCTTGAGGTATAAAGCACAAGCTCTATAAAGCATTCAAAGCATGTCAAATGCGAGTGTATGAGTACATTTCATGGACTGAAATAGCATGTGGAATGAGGGCAAAGCTTGCAAACATCACATGTATGGCATGGTAGGGGCCTCAAAACCCAAGACTAGCCTAAGCATTTACACTATAGCTTTACAAAGCATGAGTGATATGGCCATGGCAGCCCAAAACAGTCCTAGAACACTCCAAAATAATCATAAAATCATGTTAGAGCAAAGCCACAATATGCTAGTATGATGAGTCAAAACATCATGCACAAAGGGCTAGTAAACAGGATTTGTTCTACGCCTATATGGAGCATGCAAAGGATGATCAAACCAACTATGGATAGGGTCATAACATGCCAAATGATGACCAAATACATGCTGAAATGTAAACCAAACAAGCTAGCAAGACATGGCAAAGCGTGGAGCATATGAAGCTAGTTTAGGGGATTTACATTACAAGTATATCATGCAAGCATGAAGTGATAAAACCAACCCAAAACAGGTTCATGGAATGGTAAAACATCACCAAAAACCCACTGAAATGGACTCAACACAAGCTAAGCACACATGCTACTTTGATGAGCTATGGATGGAGTTACATTACGCATACCAGATGCATGCAAGATATGACCAAACCAGCCTTGGATAGGGCCAAGGCAGGTCCTAGAAGTCACAAAAATAGGCCTGAACCAAGCCTAAAAAATGCATAAAGGGATGGTCCTTTGGAAGGCCAAAAATGCAAGCAAAGAGGAACCAAAAGAGAGGGGGCTACCCCCTCTGATTAAGGACCTCAAAACCACACCTTTACCACTGAAAATCCACTGGATTTCAGTGGTAGGAAGGCCAAACCAAGGCTAGCTTGGAGGCCTCAAGGAATGGCTTAAAACAAAGCCAAACAAAGCATGCAAGGGGGTTTCACACCCCTATCAGCAAAATGACCTTAACCAAACTTAAAAAGCACTTAAATACAAGACTTTTTTCAGTTATAAGAAAAGCCCAGATCAATATTCAAGGAGGGCTAAAGTAAGGTACAAGAAAGTGCAAAAATGGAGAAAATACTCACCCTTGAAGACCTTCTTCGAAACCAGCAACTTCAGGGGGTGGAAACCAGTTTTCAGAGCTCAAGAATCCCTCCCAAGAAGCTTAGTCCAATGGTGGTGGTGTATATCTATGTGTTGTAGTGTAAAAGTGCAAGGAAGTCCAACTCCAAAGCACAAAACACAAACAATATAGAGAGAAAGAGAGCTTTTTCTCTTCAAAGTTGCAGAACCCCTGTCAAAGAGGATGGCATGCTCCTTATATAGAAGGATGAAAAGCCAAAGCTTTTTCAAGAAGCTTTGCAAGGGCTTCATCCCTCCATACACGTGTATGGTGGGGAGCAAACAAAAATCCAGCTGGCTCAAAAGATCTGGAGGAAAACCAGCTGAGATAGGGGGGTGCCGGCCATCTTCAATGGCCGATAGTGGCTCACTGATGGCCGGCAGGGCAACACCAATGGCCGGCAGGAACCAAGACATGGCCGGCAATGCCATGCCATGGCCGGCAGTGCACCAAAAGGTCCACTTTGACAGGACCTAGTCAAGGTCTAAAAATGGGACAGAAAGGATAAAGGGTCCGGGATGCTCGAATCGGTGACGTTCCGCCGCGACAGTCGAGTACTCAGTGAGCAATCGAACTAGTTGTTGGGTGTACCTGCAAGTACAACCAAGTCTCGAGGACAGTTAAAAATGGGGTGTCTACATAAGGCCTATTTTATTAACAGACTAAAGTGTATTCTAAATAAGCCCAAATGCACCAAACCTTTCAATACAACCCTAGTAACCATCAACGAAGATGAATATAGAAGACGGAGATGATGAACAACGACGACAATGAGGTCGCAAGCCATGTTTCTCTCCTTCTCCTTTGTTGGTGCCATGAAAAATAGAAAAGAAAACCAACCATAGTCGTTTGTGTTTAGCTATATTCCCCACCCGTACTCGTGTAGTGTCGTGTCGACATGGGTACCTCTCAAAATACAAAGAGTCCGTGTAACGTAGCTCTTTAGTTGGGATGGTCTAAGATTGTCCTTGAAGAGGAAGATGATAGAGATGGAGATGGTGACTTCCTGATGCTCAGAGAGAGAAGGCGAAACTTGAATCACTAGGTCAAACTGAAGCATGAGAAGTTAGATTGGCTGTGTGAAGTCCTTAACCAACTAATGGGTAGCGAAGGTGAGAAGGATTTTACAGAAGGATTTTGTGACAAGGTAGTTGTATGGATGTTAGTTCCTTTATACTGAAGGGGGAGGTTCTTTTGCATTTTGGTTGGTAAAGGTAGGAAATGGTGGTCTCTTCTTGCCAAAGAATAAAGGGCGTCCTCTTTGAGAGATGTGGTTAAGAAGTTGTTGAAACTCAAGGTGCAGAAGGAACTAGCCAAGGTGAAAGAGGTTGATCCTTTATGCAGGTGCCTGAAATGGTGTATTGGCCACCAAATCAAAGCCCTTCTAGACTAAGGTTACAAGGGGAAAAGAGAGTAGTGAATTCCATTGATGCCAAGAAAACCGTAAATTTCTTGGAAAGAGGTTTGATGAGGAGGGTAGTGGACTAGTATAGGGGCATCCCCTTTACAACGGATATGCTAATCACCCTCGGAAGTTCTCGGCAAGAGTTGGGTTTAATGTTAAAGATCTTTTTTTTTATCTATTTTGTTGCCATCGAAAAAGGAGGTGAAAAGGGGTTTTGAATGAAAAAAGTTGAGTTCTTCTGACTGGTGCCTAGTGGTCTCTAGTGGGAGAGTCTTGTCATGGAAATGGTGGTCCAAAGGCCATTTGGGTTCGCTTGCTAGGCTATCACTACACCTATAGAATGAGGAGGTTGTTAAGGTGTTTGTGGAAGTGTTCTAAGGGTTGACAAAGACACAAGCAAAGATGTCAATATCGTTGGGCTAGGCTTCTAGTCGAAGATTACACAAGACAATTTCTAACGATTGTAATAGTGGAGGTAAATCCTTGGCTTTTGAGATCCCTCTTTGGATGGAATTGGGGTCTTGAAGTGCATGATAGTCAAAGGTCTGCGTACCATACAATGATTGGAGGTGGTCGCATTGACCAAACGAGGAGGATAATGGAGGGTTACACGTGGTCAATACATGGGTTTGCTTAGAAAAAAGGCGTGCATTGTTAGTGCATAACAATTGTCATCTAGTTCAAATATGAATAGACAAAAGGACAAGAAAGTGCTATGGGTAAAGGTGTTCACAGGTCGAGTCAGCCCAGGTTTGTCCATAACCCGTCACTTGAACCAATTGTAAGCCTGAGAAATTTCAGGCAATTACAAATTGCCACGCACTACAAAGGCCTACAAAATATGGCACAATTATTGGCAAATCAAATCTTACCACCTGTCACTCACAAATCAAGATTACATGGTGGTCAAATTAAATATTTCCATGTGTTAAAATGATGCAGTAAGTCTTTGACTAGTCAAATTAAGTCATAGTGATGTAGTAAATAAGTTTTTGACTAATCAAATTATGCTGCTTGTCATATTGAGGTGGTCAAGCCAGTAAAATTATGGCACACCATTAACGTGATATTTTGGTATTTATCTCTAAATAAATCAAAGATAATTATCGAAGAAGTTCAAGTCTATTAAGACTCCTCCATCCATTGCTATAAACAGGGGTGATCTACAAATCTGATTTGGGAAAAAGCTATAAAGACCTCAAATCAAAGTTCTACAAATTTGCCATCTTCTTCGTGTTACTTGGAGGAGATTTCGCTGCGCAATTCAGGAACAAGCTATCAAGCCCTCGAATCAACTTATTGAAGAGAAGAATCAAAGGATTTTCTTTGATTAGAAATTTCATCAGAGATTGTACTCGTTTTATTTTAAATCAATAAATTTATATTTGTTACTCTATTTTTCTGTCTTTATTTTTGCAGACAAGAAATTTGTGTATACATTGACCACTTCAGATTCAAAAACTGACCATCCAATTTTGACCGAATCTCCTTTCAAAATCAACCGATTTTCTTCCTCTAGTTTAAATGTCGGTTTCGGTCGGCTTCAAGACCCCCATACTCTCTCTGCACATACGTAGATCTAAGCAAAACAAAAAGAGTTGAGCAGTAGCACTGTTTGATCTGACCAAAATCAACCTCAACCATTTGATGAATACATAAAAATCACAAATTAGAGAGGGAGAGCAGTGATGGAGATTTGAGTGTAGGGGATTTCAAAAGGAAGGTTTAAAAATAATTCAAAGAACACCAAGTCAATATGCTCCAATACCTTAGTTTCTACAAGTACAACATTTGGGTTCTTCCTTTGATTGCATCGTTGAGAGAGAGAGAGAGAGAGAGAGAGAGAGAGAGAGAGAGAGAGAGATGAGATGAGATGCAGGTTAGAGAGAGATTGTGTATGTGTTAGATGTAGAAAGAAAATGAAGAAGAAAGAGAAAAATAAAACAATACTATTTAAGGGGGGAGTGAGAGAGAGAGAGAGAGAGAGATTTCAAATACTACAAGTCATTTGAAAAGAAAGCGAGAATTAAATAATACTATTTAAGCAGAAAAAGAGAAAGATAGATTTTAAATGAGTTGATTGAGAATAAAGAGAAACACTAAAGTCATTTAAGAAGAAAGAGAATGAAATAGTATTTAAAAATTAAGAAGATAAGATGGATGTTAGATTGAGAAGTAAAAAGATAAAGAGTGTAATCTCAATTTCCAAGGACACAATGGCACGTGTAATGAATATCCTATATACATACACATAAATCGGACGGTTCAGGTACAATCATTGTTTTTTTTCCACATTTCGAGAGCCAACTGAAAATATAAAAAAATCTACACTTACTGTGCAACTTCAAAAAACCATCCATAGAATGTCGAGTTGGGTGGGGTCATATTAGTTTGGACGAGTGCATTGGGTAAGTCCCTTAGCTATAGGACAGGTGCATGGAGAGAAATGTGCCACATTGCCTAGGCAAAAGGTAATGGGTCTAGGAAATCCCAACCATTTTGGCTCTTGAGTAACTGTTGGGTTAAGATAAGAGTAGGTGTGTTCAGTGGTTGGATTGGTTCGGGTTTTCCATTGGCTTGTCACATGAACTGGTCCTTTCAGGTGGGAAGCACAAGCATCTGCCTTCGACCGAACACTAGAAAAAAAACTGGACCAAATGTGTCGTTCGGATTGCAATCGTTTTCGGCCGGGTCTATTGGGTGGTTCATTTTTATCTATTTTTTTCTTGCAATCAACCATAACCCTAAGAAAAAAAATCAATTGTAAAGGCAAGGAAGACTGAAGAGGGAAAGAGGGTGAGATGAGACTGCGAAGATTGGATAGTGGAGACTAGAGGGAGATTGAAGAGTGATAGACGGGGTAAGGGTAAGGCAAATCAGCAAAAAAGAGTGAATACTGTCTCTGCCTCCATCTTATCATAGTTTGCCAATACCTCCATCTTGCTGCAGCAGCAGCAGCAGCTTGGCCTACAATTGTTTGGTATTCACGACACAACAAGATGGAGAGAAGAGAAACCATGAGAGATTGCATATTATAAGAAGATTTTGAGAGACTAAAAGCGGTGATCTTCGTCTAGGAAGCATGAGTGCGGGTAGGGATACGGGATACGGGTACGGGTACGATAAGGGTATGCCGATACGTTAAATTCTTAAAAAAGTAGGATACAGATACTGTTGGGGTACATCAATTTTATTTTATTTTTAATTTATAGATAAACATCCAACATACAAATCAAAATTTCAATATCAAAATGAAAAGGAGAACAGCTTGTCTAAAAAGTTATATAATTCTTTCTTTTTCTTTTTTGATTGTCTAAAACAAGATGCAAAAGAAAGCATAACCATGACTCATGGGTAAAGGGTGTAACGCCCTCAAAATAAACCCATTATATATATATATATCATTGACATGCAATATTAAAAGAAAACAATTCATTATCTCATTCATCAGAGTATTACTAAATAAATGCATTACATGTAACATCAAATTAAATGCCCTACGGGCTTACATCTTTCCAAGCCAACACTTGGACACAAAAATATGAGTTCTAACTCAAATACAAATAAAGTCCTAGGTTTGAATGTTTACATGTACTATCAAATAAAAACAAATAACTAAAGATAGTCTTCAAAATCCAAATCCTTCCAAGCTAAGTCCTTGGAGGTAGCTTATCACCTGAACCTGAAAATGATGTTCCCATATAGGGTGAGCCACATCCCAGTAGAAATATACTAAACCAAATATAAGCATTGAATAAAGCAATAGCATTCAACAGATGGTTAACCAAGATAATCAATTATATCATTATACAGTCTCATGACACTAATGTCTATGACACGTTTCACTTTCCATTATTATCAATATGGCTCAGAACTTGGCCATACTTACAACAGTGAACTATATATCATATTCACATTACTTCCAATATCAACAAAACAAATGAGACTCAGGCTCATATCAAAACACTTCATTTCCCGTTTGATACACATTTTAGTGCTGTATCAATAACATGTAAAAACACTTCAATATCAATAAGCACACATAATAGTGATGCTAATGGAGTCCATCCCCTATCTCCTCCCAAACAAAATCCGGTTTAGAGGTCCATCCCCTATCTTCCCCTAAACCGTGGAGTACATCCCCTATCTCCTCCCACACAATATGCAAATGCAATGCTCAATCAATACACGTATTTTTTGTATTAATTCAATAGTCAAAATTTAATGACTTAACCAATGTGATTAGTTTCAGTTATCCCTAGTCCACATGCAATGTCTACAACAATCACGACTATCCTCCACCGATAGCCCAAAACAGTTATTTCTAGACTGGAAATAAATATATCAACAATTCAATAGGCGAGTGATTTAAATTATCCAACTACACCATTAAATCAATAAATTCCTCAATTCTCCTTAAATTAATTATACAAATTAATTTATTAAAACAACTAGGGTTTTTCCCAAAATTACCAAAATACCCCAACATATCAAAATACCAAAACTTAGAACAAAACTTATAAGATGGAGTAGGAAATCCCTACCTCGAAGAAAATAACCCAAATGGAGAAGACGGAGATGATGACCCAAACTCCAAAGTGCTCCAAATCCAAGATTGTTCAGATTAAAACGAAGCCCTCAACCCCCTCTACCTTTTTAATAAAGAGTCTAGGGTAGAAACACACCCTAAGTAGATCAAACCTAAGAGAGAAGAGAGAGAGAAGTCGGACCTAGGGTTTGGAATAAAAAAGAAGATGAAAAACTGTTCAAAAACCCGTTGCTGCCTATTTAAACTGGACAGGCTCGCTCGAGCGAAGACTTGGTCGCTCGAGCGACCAGACACAAGAAAGCCTCGCTCGAGCGAAGAAAAGCTCGCTCGAGCCAAAAACTCAATGCTTCAAGTCTGCAACCCAGAAGCTCGCTCGAGCGACAGAATGCTCGCTCGAGCGAAGAACTCGAAAACATACACCTCGCTCGCTCGAGCGAAGGAAAGCTCGCTCGAGCCAAGAAACACAACTCTCAGGTCCTAAGCCCAGACGCAGACTCTCGCTCGAGCGACCAAACCCTGGCTCGAGCGAAGGACAAAAACAACAGTTCACTCGAGCGACCAATTCATCGCTCGAGCGAAGGTCCAAAAATCTGGACAGCAACACTTGGTTTCCAACCCAACCAACCTGTAACAAACCTGCCCAACACATCCCATAACTCAAAATAAGAAATTAAAGGACGATAACAAAAATTTGATAACAACGGGATCTACGGAACATAAGTCCGGATACAACAACCAAAAGGAAAAGACCGGGGTCGCTATAACCTCCCCCCCTTAAAAAGAATTTCGTCCCCGAAATTAAGCATAAGTTTTCGAAAACAAGTTTTTCTCAAATTCCAACGATATGACAATTCAATAATAAACAACTTGACCCAATACCGACCATTTAATCTCTTATCAAGAGGCATCTCACAATATATATAAAACAACATATATTTCAACCTGCATCAATATTATGCATTTTTCCTTTCAATTTCAACAGTTTTCAATATCATATTCAATTTCATGATATAACTCTAATTCAACATATATTCAACATATAACTGTTACACTAAATTTCCATATTGAAGCAAGTTTCAAAATACTATCATTAAACCAAAACATTCTCAATGTTTTCCAACTTAAGACATATATAAAGCTCTTAAGTTTAACAATATTACAAAATCTAAATACAAGATTACAAATCAATAAACATATCCGGATATTTCTCGCGGACTTCCAATTCACGTTCCCAAGTGGCTTCCTCCACACCGTGATGCTTCCATAGAACCTTCACCAAAGGGATGGTTTTGCCTCGCAAAACTTGATCCCGCCTATCCAAGACCCGAACCGGTCTCTCCTCATACGAGACATCCTCGTCAACCACCAAATCGGTCCAATCCAACACATGTGATGGATCCGGCTCATACTTCCGAAGCATACTCACATGAAACACGTCATGTACTCCGGACAACTGCGGTGGCAAAGCTAAACGATAGGCAGCCTCGCCAATTCTCTCAAGGATCTCAAAAGGACCAATGAACCGAGGGGACAACTTCCCGCTCTTCCCAAACCTCATCAATCCCCATCTAGGTGATATCTTCAGAAAGACATGATCACCCACCTCAAACACCAAAGGTCTCCTCCTACGGTCGGCATAAGATTTCTGACGACTCTGGGCTGTAACAAGCCTCTTACGGATAAGCTCAACTTTCTCCGTCGTTTCCCTCACCAACTCCGGACCCAACAAAGGTGCATCACCCACCTCGGCCCAACAAATAGGAGATCTACACAGTCGGCCATATAAGGCCTCAAACGGTGCCATACTGATACTAGACTAGAAATTGTTGTTGTAGGCAAACTCCACCAATGGCAAGTGCCTCTCCCACGACCCACTAAAGTCAAGAACACAACCCCGAAGCATATCCTCAAGGATCTGAATAGTACGCTCGGACTGCCTGTCAGTCTGAGGATGATAAGCCGTGCTAAAGGTCAACTTAGTGCCCAAGGCACTCTGCAAACTTTGCCACAACCTAGCAGTAAAACGAGGATCTCTATCTGAGACGATCGTCACTGGAACTCCATGCAACCTCACTATGTCCCGAATATACAAGTCGGCAAGATGATCTACCGAATCTCTCACGCACATAGGAATGAAGTGCGCCGACTTAGTCAACCGGTCTACAACCACCCAAATAGCATCACTACCTCGCTGAGTCCTCGGAAGACCTACAACGAAGTCCATAGTGACATGCTCCCACTTCCACTCGGCAATAGGCAAGGGTTGCAACAAACCCGCTGGCCTCTGATGTTCAGCCTTCACTTGCTGACAAGTGAGGCACTTAGACACGAAAGCTGCCACATCTCTCTTCATACCCCGCCACCAAAACTGGCGACCCAAATCCCGATACATCTTAGTGCCTCCCGGATGCACCGCAAGGCGTGAATGATGAAACTCTCGGAGTAGCTCCTCTCGGCAAGACTCCGGCACAAACAGACGGTCTCGGTATCTCACACTCAGGTCGGGATACACCGTCAAACCCTTCTCAACCTTCCCACTGGAGATCTTCTCTCGGAGGGATTCTACCTTAAGGTCACCCCTCTGAGTCTCTAACACTCGAGTCACAAGTGTAGGCTGCGCAACAACAGAAAACAAGGCCGCAGCCTCAACGGATTCGCCTAGAAGCAAATCAAACTCCCCAAGTGCACCCAACATTTCCCACTCCCGGATGGCTATACTAGCTATGTCACCAACAGATTTCCTGCTAAGGGCGTCGGCCACCACATTGGCCTTTCCCGGATGATAATGCAACTCAAAGTCATAATCCTCAATGAACTCCATCCACCTCCTCTACCTCAAGTTCAAGTCTTTCTGTGTGAACAGATATTTCAGACTCTTATGATCCGGGAAAAAATTAGTTGGCTAAAGTTTTTTTTAATAAATATTACACTTTTAGGGACGGAATAAATTTGTTTCTAAAAAGCTAATTTCTAGAAGGCTATGTTGATCATTTTACATATACTTGTCCTTATGGGCAAAGAAAATTAGCGCCTAGACCTTTAGACCAAAAAAATTCAAAATTGGATTTCTCAACCCAGTATCCATCTTTTAGTTATAACTTTTTCATTTTGAATATATAAAAGATCTCATATCAAGAGTTCGCAAAAATATCAAAATTGGCCATGTTTGCAAGACACCGCTACTACCATCGTTATTGTTCACCAGCCACTGTCACTGTTCACCAATCACCTGAGTTTCAAATTTTAATTTAATTAAGTTATGTGAGCTAAGTATTAACTGCAACTCTATGTCCTTAAAAATAAAGGTTGAATTGGGCGGCTAAGCTGTGAGTTTTAGATCTGGTGTCCACAAAGGTCAAACACGTTTAAATGCCTTGACAATTTATTAGTGGGCTAAACAGTTTAAATGGTGGGCTACAAGCCGAAATAAATTGGTTTGATTATGTCAATACTCTTAGTTATTAGCGAATATCATTTGATTCTCTTTATTTATAAACTTGTATATTTTAAGGATTTGGAGTAGCTGTTGGGAATACTACGCAACAACTATTATTGAATACATTTTTGGGCCCATTTTGGATAATCGAATCGTTCATTTTTAAAAATATATTGAGTAGAATATATCTGTAAAAAAGCAAGTTGGTTAGATATTAGTAACTTTCATCAAATAGCATTTGTATTTAATTTTATATTTCAAATTACACTTACCGTTCATATTTGTAGATACAAATGTGATTTGATGAAATGGCTACCCATATCTGATTAATTTAATTTTTTGTAACTAAGTTTTAGTTGATATATTCTAAAAAAAAACGGTTAAGATTATCAAAATAGACCCTAAAATGGACCCAAAAAAGCACACAACAGTGCCACCCCAAATCAACATTTTGATATCTTCAACTATAAAGTTGTATCATTTTCACCCCTTTCAGACTATCTCTAAAATGAGTGTAGTTAGGATTTTATTTTAACATGTACAGTTCATAAATAAGAGAGTAAAGTGGTATTTACTAATAATTGAAAGAGTCTTGTTGTAATTAATCCAAATAAATTATAGAAAGAAATGTACAACCTACTCTCTTTATTTTTATTTTATATTAGGGTAAATTATATTGACCTCCCTTAAGATTTTTAAAAAAAAATACAGTAAATCTCATAATTTTAACATAATTATATTGAGTTCCCCTGAAATTTTAAAGTCTCTTTTCATCAATAATCTATTAGTTATATAGATAAAAATAATAATGCTATTATCTTTTTTATATAAAAATGTATATTTAACGTTGTTTATCTTTGTATTATTGCACAATTTACATTAGTTTTGATTCATTTAACTTTACTAAAAAGAAGGTTGGTGTAATTTACCCTTTATATTATAATAAAATTCAATGAGATGCGATTATAATTAAAAATATTTATAACACAAAACTAATATAAAGAAATTTGTAAAATATAAGAGAGAAACCACAGTAGATATACCAGAAAACAAGACTTACACACATGTAAGAAGCTTTGAACTCTTTGTAGTAAGGTACAGGAGTTTTGGCCGAACAAACTAGTTCTATTGTCCACCTTATTAAAAAAGTCAAATGGATGTTTTTGATATCATAAAAGTTTAAATAATAATGATATTTTCCTTGCATAATTTATTTATTATTTTAAGTATTAATACTAACTAAACCAAACCAAACCAAGCCTTAAGTCCCATCAAATGGGATCGGCTACATGAATCCTTCTTCTCCACGCGGTCCTATCAAAGGCCATTTCGTTAGTCAAATTAAGTATTAATACTATATTAGTTTAATGGGTCCACAACTTATGTTTGTTATGAATTTAATGTTAATACATAAGATGGTAATATATTTATCATAACATTATTGAGTAATTATTCGGTACTTCTTACAACACCACATGACATTACTTACAAAGTGCTCCAAATCAATTTTGTAGCAGAAATTTACAAGTGAGACATGTTATTGTACTTTTGTTAGGTAGTTAGAAGATAATGTGTTTTGTAATTTCTTACCGGTCAAAAATAGCATATAAATAATGCCACATAAAATTCTAAAAGTAATAAATTTTCAATATAATTGTAGTTTAAATAGTAGGTCTAAAGCTGTATGAACTTTTTATCATATATAATTTTTTAAGCCAAACCACTCTTTAAATAGAATTATAGAAGCACCGCTCATGAGAAAAGAAAAGAAAAGAAAAGAAAAGAAAAGAAAAGAAAATTGATTAAATTAAAGGGAAAAAAAACAAAAAGAGAAAATTATGTTTTGTTTCATCCTTGTTTGGATAAATAAGTGGAAATTATATAAGAAAAGTAAAATAAAATTATATCATATTATATTATCAAAATAATTTTTGAAGAAATAGCAAAAAAAAGTGGAAGGCATGTTTTTCATAATGACAAGGAAATGAAAGCAAACTGAATATCTGCAGAAACATGAGACAATGACTATAGCGACCCTGGTCTTTCTCTATTTGATTGTTGTATCCGGACTTCGGTTCCGTGGATCTTGTTGTTGTATATATCTTGTTGTCATCCTTTAATTCCTTATTTTTGAGTTATAGGATGTGTTGGGTAGGTTTGTTGCAGGTTGGGAGTGATTGGGAGCAAATGGTTGCTGCCCAAAATTTTGGTCCTTCGCTCGAGCGAGCACTTTGTCGCTCGAGCGAGCTCTTTGTTTTTGGTCCTTTGCTTGAGCCAGATTTTCTTCGCTCGAGCGAGTGACTGCCTCTGGGTTTGGACCTGAGAGTTGTATTCCTTGGCTCGAGCGAGCTTTCCTTCGCTCGAGCGAGCGAGGTGTATGTTTTGGAGTTCTTCGCTCGAGCGAGCATTCTGTCGCTCGAGCGTGCTTCTGGTTGCAAACCTGAAGCTTTGCATTTTTGGCTCGAGCGAGACTTCTTCGCTCGAGCGAGGGTTTCTTGTGTCTGGTCGCTCGAGCGACCACTTCTTCGCTCGAGCAAGCCTATGTTATATCAGTAGGTAGCAGCGGGGAAACACTTCACTTTTCTTCCCCTTTTGATTTCAAAACCCTAGATTCAGCTCCCTCTCTCTCTACACTTACCTACTTTCTAGGGATTGATCTACATCTAGTGAGTTTCTAGCCTAGCCTCTTTGTATAAAAGATAGAGGGTGTTGAGGGCTTTGTTTTAATCTGAAAAATCTTGGATTTGGAGCACTTTGGATTTTGGTCATCTTCTCCTTTGGGCTTCTAATTTCGAGGTAGGATACCCTACTCCATCTTATGAGTTTTGTCTTTAATTTTGGTCATTTTGAATAGTTGGTGATGTTGGGTAATTTTGAGAAAATTAGGGTTTGTTATGTAATTAACAAAAGAGGGGTTTTCAAATATTAAAACCTATGTGAATGTGAGTTGTGGAAAAATGGAATTATTGTTGTTAGATTGGTGAAATCAAACCTTAGGGTTGATATGTGAAATATGGAAAAATGCCCTAATTATAATGATAGATTAATTTGTATAATTGATTTTGGGGAAGTGAGAAATTGAGTTGAGAATAACGAAATTGGGAATTTATGAGATTAAATGGTGTAGTTGGATTAATTTATCACTCACCTATGAAAAATGTTGATATTATATCTGTTGATGCATTTATGTTCTGTTTAGAAATATCTGCTTTGGGCTATCGGTGGAGGATAGTCTTGATTGTTGTAGACATTGCATGTTGATTAGGGAAAACCGAAACTAATCACATTGAATATGTCAATTGGAATAATACATCAAATACGTGTATTGATTGATCCTTGTATATGATAATTGCTTATATACTTGGAATATGTGTATGGTATGGGAGGAGATAGAGGATGTACTCCATGGTTTGAGGGAAGATAGGGGATGGACTCTCAAACCTGTTTTGGAGAAGATAAGGGATGGACTCCATAGATACAACAAATATGTGTATCAGGTTGAAATAATAATACAGCAAATATGTGTATTAAATGGAGGTGTTAATACAGCGAATATGTGTATTATTTGAGATATGGAAGTGTTTTTATTGTGAGTTGTAAACTCATTTGAATTGTTAATCGAGAAAATGATTAAATGTGAGATGTAGTCTCATTGAAATGTTTGGCCAGGTTCTGAGCCATGTTAATGAAATGATTTGATAAGTAAAGGAAAATGGATTATAACATGGATATGATAGTCATGGAATTGTATCGTGATATACATTGTTTTATAAGTGTTAACCATCTGTCAAATGCTATTATTTTAGTCATTGTTCATATTTGGTTTAGTATATCTCTACTGGGCTGTGGCTCACCCTATATGGGACATCATTTTCAGGTACAGATGGTATGCCACCTCCAAGGACGTAGCTTGGGAGGCTAGAGGCTGACTGACTTTTGGTGTTATCTTTTGTTGTATTACATGTAAATTCAGGCCAAGGGCTTAATATGTATTTGGGTTAGTACCCTCTTCTTGTAACCAAGTGTTGACTTGGAAAGTTATAAGCCCATAGGGCATTTACTTTTGTTGTCAACATGTAATACTTTTGTATGAACTACTCTGATAAATGGAAAGATGTTTATTTCTCTTATATCTATACATGTCAAAGTTATTGGGTTTTATGTCTTTTTTTTTGAAGGCGTGACAATGACTTTACTAGACCAAAATGACATTCCTTATGATACTATGACTTTAGCAGTCCAAAATGCCCTTTCCTCATCTTCTTCATTCTTTTCCTTTGAAACTGCGGTGGCCATCACTCGTTGCCAACTAACTCTCTCCCGTTTTCTTTTCTCCTTCTCCTTTTTGCGTCAAGAGGCAAGGATTTCTTTGCCTTTTTGCAATACTTCAATATAGATAGATAAGTGGCAATGTTTATTGCATTAAAAACTCTTGATTTATCTTGAGATTTCCAAAAGCATAGTTTGTGAGTTGGAGTTTTGAGTCTTGTGGGTTAGATCTCTTGTTATTGTTGTTTTGGGGAAGTTATGGGTTAGTTGATTTTGTGTTTGAGGATTTTCTTGAAAGCCCTAGATTATGCTATTTGTTTTGAGATGTGGGATTTAATTAGTGTTGTGTATGTGTTGGCTTACGGTTTGATATCAACAAAAATAGGGATTTTTATAAGCTAAAAAGGGGTTTTTGGCAAATGATTATGGATATTGAAGATTTGAGATAATGGGTTTTGGTTTTGAATAAAAAGGATGCTTACCAACCCTTTTGTAAATTGAGAATGAAAATGGGTTTATATCTTGGGTAAATGTTGCTGTCGTTATAGTTGTTGCTTTTGTTGTTGTTGTTGTTGTTGTTATTTGTGGAGCTTAATACCTTATAAAGATTGTATTATTTTATTACGAGAGTTGGAGGTGTAATGCTTAGAGGTTTTGTTCTTGGCCATCGGTGCAGAATAGTATTGATTGTTGAATAGAACACACGTGTGATGTCATATAGAATAACTGTGTAGTTGGGAATGTATGTGAAATTGTGATGAGTTGATGATGTTGATGCGCCTCGAATCAAAGGTATTACACTACCTTCTAGCTAGCACTTAGTAAATTAGAGGCGCTTCGAATTAGAGGTACCACTATCTTCCAGCTAGCGTCTGGTAAATTGGTATTGTTGTGAAAAGGTGTACCATGTGCCTTCAGTGTCCATGGTCAATAAAACATCGGAGTATCTATTATTACTCTATTAATTATCTTTGGATCTTTATATATATATATATATATATATATTATGATGGGTGTTTCATTTGCCCTTGTGATTTAGGCCATAGAAAATGATTGATATATTGGAAGTGTAGTTTGGGATTGTGCTATGAACTTTATTGTTGCTGCTGTTGTTGTTGTTGTCGTGTATTTTTTTTATTTTATTTTTCTGAAAATCTTTTGAAATGGAAATGATTAATTGTATAGTTAAATTAAAATGATGATTTCTTTGAGTGATGAAAAATGATTTTTTTTTTTTTTTTTGGAAAAGGATATACTTAGGTATGTATACTTTGATTATAAAAGCCACATTACTTATGTAGTATGAGGTGGAGCATTCATGATCCTATCTAACTGTTTGTCATAATTGTTTTGAGTAATTAAGATTCTTGTTGGACTATGTGTTTATGCCACGTTGTTAATAATTTTTCAAGTACAAAGTTGAAGAGTAGTTCAAGATTAGGGAATCTCCTTTATTTGTTGGCCAAGGAGCCATGTTCTTGTAGGCTGAATGCCATTGATGTAAAGAGGATTAAACCTTTTTCTTTATGTTGTAGTGTTAGCCTAGGCGTGACTTTATTTAATTGTATTTCATTTGCATAAAATGTATGAATAAGAGGGAATCCCTATTACTTATTAATGTGAATGATTATTGATTTTACATATATATTTATGGAAATTAATTAATAATAACGGATGCGGTAATGATTCACTCTAACGGCATTCAAGGGCCATTCAACGTTATTTGGGTAATAAAAGTTGGGATGTGACACAGGTAGTTAGAGATGGCAGCCAGAGATGGTCACTAGAGGTCGGAGGTGGTTGTTGAAAATCATTGCCAAAGGTCGAAGGTTGTCGCCAATGACCGGAGGTAATTGCTCTCAAGGGTAAGTGATAACAGTAATGTTCTGATTAAATGTTGAATTAGATAATATGAGGGTATTTTTAGTGTAGCACTTGTGCCTTTTAAAGCTTTTGGTAAATGTATTTGGACCCTTTATTCTATTTTGGGAACCTTTGGTGTTGTTGTACTTTAGTTTTGGAGGAGTACAATTTGATGTAAACTTGTTGGGTTTGGTTGTTCGCACTTATTCTTGTCAAAAGTTCCTTGGAGACTTAGAAATTCCATTCTAGGGTCGACACTAGCCTTCCTAAGGTCGACCCTTACCTGTTAATGAAGTTCTGGAAGTGTTGCTGGAACATAGGGTAGATACCAGACTGGGAGAGGGTCGACCCTCTTCTGTTTGTGTGATTGATTGCTGGAAGATAGGGTAGACACCAGTTTGGGGTGGTGTCGACCCTCTTCTGTCCGTGTGTTGGTTGCTGGAAGATAGGGTAGACACCGGTCTAGGGTGGTGCCGACACCTGCAGTGCAGTCAAAGCTTTCCTAGATTTTTTTTCCTCTTTGGTGTCGACACCACTGTTGCAGGGGTCGACACCTGTGACTTTTCCCAGATTCTTCTACCGGTTTGGGCCTACTTTTTGGGGATATTTTGACTAAGATAATTTGGGTTGACTTTGGGGCTTATTTCTATTTTGACCTAGTACTATAAATAGGTTCCTACTTAACCCTTTTCTTTATTTCTTCTTCTCTTTTCTCCCTCTAAACCGTATCTCTCTCTCTCTCTCTCTCTCTCTCTCTTCAAAATCACTTTTTGCTCAAAGATTCCTAGATCTACTCACCTGGAGTGATCTTTTCACCATGGTCCTTTGAGATGGATTGTAGATCTCGTCAAGGGCTTCATTTTGGTCCAAGTGGTTCGTGGTTTCAGCACCGGTGATTTTGGGGTGGTTTTCTCTCCTAAGCTTGAGGTAGGGATTCTCCTTGTTCTTTTTCAATACTCTGTCTATAGATAGACATGTGGTAGTTTTGTATTGCATGAAAATCATATCATGTTGAATTTCTTTGAAAACCATGTGAGGGAACCTAGGATTGGTTGTTTGAAAATGATTATTTTTATCATTGATAGTTCTTTGGGCTAATTGGAGTGTAAATTAGCATGTTATTGTGGAAAGTAAAAAAAGCCCTAAATTATGTTTTAATTTGGTAAATTAAAATGGAGGGTAGTTGATCAATGTTTGTAAGTCTCTATTGTTAGTATGAGTTGGGTGAAGGTGTTAATGCCTAAAGGATTAACTATGGCTTTGGGGTTGTTTTAAAATGAATGTATTGAATCTAGTCAGGTTATGGCTTTATAATGAATGGAATTGGTTTTGTGAAATGAAAAAGGGGTTTTGAAATTGGAAAATCATGGAAGTTGATCTTGGAAATGGGAAATGAAATGTTAACTCTATGTGAGTTTCAGAAAATAAATGTGAGAATTGAATTATTGTATCATGAGTGTTGAATACACACATTTGGGGGTTTTACCCTTACCTATCGTACTAGTGTCGTTGTTGGGTTTAAGATCTCGTGAGAGTTGAGTCTTTATAATAAGTGTATTAAAATCATGCATCTAGTGGTTTTGTCCTTGGTCATCGGTGGAGGATGACATGGTTGTGTTGAATTGTTGTGTATGCATTACACCTGTGTTGATTGAACATTGTATGTAATGAAGTGCTATGATACATTATATATGTATAATTGTTAGGGAGGAGATAGGTGATGTACTCCAGTGTGTGGGAGGAGATAGGGGATGTATTCCACACATCTATGTGTTCATACACTTTAACACATTGCTTATGTATCTTGGATAGTTTATGTGTATGTATTACACCTGTTGGTTATGTGCTGTTGTATTGTGATTATTGGTGTTGTACATTGCGCTTATAATCAAAGGTATCATTACCTTCCAGCTAGAGCCTGGTAAAATGGTATACTGTTGTGAGAGTTGTATCCTTGGCTTACTATGCATATAACCGATAGAGCAGGGTTTTATTGTTATTGTCTCAGTGTATCTGAGCATGTCATGGATTGCGAAGGTTACAGTTTTGGAGGGCCGATTTGCCTCATTTGTTGATTATATACATGTTGATGATTTGTTATCTCCCTTTTATTACAGGCATGCATGTATAGATATGATTGTATTGGGAACAAACCAAAATGTCATTTCAAGATTTTGGAAAGTATGAAGGAAATCGTGTATTTTGAAAATATGTTTTGAAAAGAGCACATCTGTTGTAAGTATGGAAAATGGGAGAAAAGTAATGGGCTTAGAGAAATTGTTTTTCTAAGAAGTTGTTATTGTTATGAAAGTTTGGGAACAAGGGGTAATGAAAAGAAAAGAAAGATGAATCGCTTATAGCATTGAATGAAATGGCTGTTTTCTAGAAAAGTTCATACTTATGTATATTTTGTATAAACTGCCACATTACTATTCTAGTATGATATTGATCATTCATGATCATAGCTATCTGTAAGTTGTTATTGTTGAGGGCCATGTTGAGATCCCTACTGGGCTATATGTTCATCCCACGTTGTTGAATCTTTTTTAGGTGTTAAGCAGGATGCGCTACAATATTTGGATATTCTTATTTGTTGGCCACGGGGCCTCTTTTGTGTTAGCGGAATGCCATATATGTAAAAGGGTTACACCCTTCTTCTTGATTCTTTAATGATGTAAGCCTTCAGGCATTTTATTCAGTATGCTCACGTTGTATTTAATTTGCATTCGGATGAGAGAATTGTTATTTATTTCTACTCATGGGACTAGAGAGTTTATTTCTGCATGTTATCTCTGAACTTGAATTAAGTAATGAATTTGGTAATGATTTCGAGTAATAAAAAGTAGGGCGTTACAACTTGGTATCCGAGCGAGTCGGGTTTGAATACTTTGGGCTCGTGGAAAGTGGTTTTTACCATAGTGGGTGTACTACGTATGGTGAGGACGTTGCATATAGTTAACATGAATGTTAGAACTTGTGTGCTGCATTTATGTTAGCATGGGATTAAGTTTCCTGGATAGTGTTCATAGCCGGTGAACTTGCTTTGAGGTCCTCTTGGAAACACGCCTAATCAACGTGGTTTCTGGTAGGAGTTCCTTGAGAGTTCCGGGATGAGTGGCTATCTTTGTAAACTTGATTCGGTTATGCGTTTAAATGTTTAGGTGTTTATATGCAATCGTAATATATGTCTTGAGACTAAGTGTGTCTTGTGACTTATGAGTAGTAAGTGTATGCCTTAGAGAAGGCTGTTGTTTTGTGCACTAAGTGTGGTTTTGTTTTTGGGTTTTATAGGATGTCTACACGAGGGAGTAGAGGACGGTTGAGTAGTAGGAGTGTCGGTAGAGGCACATCAGTTCCTTTAGCACCCGCTGTTGCAGCATCGGCTGTCGGCGAGGACGTTGCGCGCGAGATTGTGAGAGCAGTGCAGGACGCTCTAGCTCGCACTGAGGGTGACAGCGGGCGTACCCTCAAGCTTACTAAGGATTTTTTTCGCTCCAGCCCACCAGAGTTTGTGGGGGAGGCCAAACCGTTGGAGGCAGAGAGTTGGTTAGAGCAGATTACCAAGACTCTTGATATGCTCAGAGTCGAAGATGAGGAGTTGAGGGTTTCTTCGGCGACTTTTCAATTGAAGGGAGATGCGAGTTATTGGCAGAAGTATGCTAAGAATACTGTAGGTAACACATGGGTTGCTTTTACTGAAGCCTTTTGGGCCAAGTATTACCCTCCTTCTGCTTGGGAAAGGTTGAGGGAACAGTTTACTGAGTTACGTCAGGATGCTACTTCTGTGGCACAGTTTGAGATGCGGTTTACCATTTTGTCGAGGTTCGCTCTAGAGTTGGTGGCAACAGAGGAGCGTCGTTGTTATGAGTTTGAAAATCGGTTGTGTTTCGATATTCGGGAAAAGGTAGCTGGATCCTTTTGGAAGGATTATAATAGTCTAGTCAAGGTAGCGGCCCATGTGGAGGCCATGGTTGTGAGTGCTGGTCAGGTTAGGGAGGAGGCCATCTCGGTAACTCTTACGGTTCATAAGCACTCCAAGCTCAGTAAGGAGTGGAGGCGAAAACATGCTCAGTCCCAGGCTAAATCCTTTTCTTCGCCAGGGGTTTCGGACTCTTCTGTTGGGAGGTCCAGGGAGGTTCAGATTTCAAACCAGTCCTAGAGTAGGGGGTCTGTTGGTTGTTTTGTTTGTGGTCAACCAGGCCATGGTAGACGTTTTTGCCCTTTGCGTGTGAATTCTGCAAGTGTTTCAAAGCCTAGTCAGACTCAGTCGTACCCGTCCAATCGGGGACGTTATCGGTACCAGAAACGGGCATGCCAGACTTCGAGGGCCTCACGAGGGGCAACTTATTAGCTAGCCCTATAGTGTTACCCTGGAGAGGGACTTTTGTATTGTTGGCCGGTGATGTATTATATAAATCATTTTGTTGTTGACTGGTGTATTGTTGGATGCTGAGGCATCATGATTATGTAGTGCTTTTGTATGCATGTTGTTGTTTGTTTAATCCTCATATATTGGGGCATGCATGGAATCTCGAACCTTCTTTTATATATATATTGAGAAGTTGTCAATGGGATCGATGATCCTAGTGTTGTTGTATGCTTGGTACTGAATTATGAGATAGTTATGTGATGGCTTGTGGGCCTTGTTCAATTTATTAGATGTTTTTTGAGGATGGGGAATCCGTAGGTGAATGTGATTAGTTTGATGGTTTCAAGAGTTATGTGGTCTTGGCAAAGTTGTGTGAGAATGTATAAGGAAGCATGAGATTTGTATCTCGGGTTAGCGAGAATGGTACCGGTGTGTTGTTTAGTGTTTTGGGTTTTGCTAGTTAATAAGTTCGTTGTGATTCCATTAGTTGTGTATATGGGTAATGTTCGTATTGTGACTTGTTATCGGTTGGTGACTATGTGTGGGTGAGATGAGTTAGTGGTGTTATTGGTTGTTGGGTATGGCTCGTGAGTGGGAGGAGAATTTCATGAGTGGATGCTGGTGGCATTCTTTGAAAGGAAGAACAGTTTATGTTCTCGGGTAACGAGAGTAGCATTGGTCAAAATTGTCTTTTGTATTAGGCATTGTGTGATTGAGATTGACCATGTCGATCTTGAGTTTGAGGAAAAGGGCAGGCTTGCTATGTAGGCTTGGGAGGTGATGACTCCCTTAGAAACAGTGATGGTGTGGTTCGATTTTAAGAAATCCGGTGAGATTCCAAAATTTGGGGTTTGTGCAGGGAACTCCATGTTTAGGGTAAATGGTATTGAGTAGCACATCAGTGTTTGGTTTACTGAGTGTAGAGGTTTATTGAGTTGATAGTCAGCTTGTTGTCATCGGGTCTTGGTTGGCATTAGTCATCTTAGGAATAACATGGGCTGGTGTGCGAGGTTGTGAGGTTGTGGGTGCATGGGAGTGGTTTGGCGAGTTGTATGTCTCGTGTAAGTGGCTGTGAACCTCATAAAAAGATTATCCTAAAATTGTGGAAATCCCATGGTAGGGGTAACGTATTGTGAACTCTTCATTTGTGCGTGATGTATGTCTCTTATGACTGATAATTTATGATGATAATATGCCGGAATGGAATTGCAAAATTTCAGATTCCTTTGTTTTGTGTTTGTGCCTTATTGTGTTGATAACACAGTTGTAATTTCTATTAATTGTTATTATAGAAATGTTATGTTTATATTGGTCGAGGAATCACTTTAAGGGTGATGGGAGTTGTTGGGTGACGGTGGAAGTTCACCAATTGTCTTATGTTGAGAAATGAACTTAGAAGATGAATTCTTCCTTTGTGTTGTAGCCTCAGAGGGCAATGTTGAATTGTAATGTTTTGGATTTGATCCAAGTGTTAATAGAGGATTTTGATATGTAGTTTATTTGATTTAATAAACGCTGAATTTAACAAAGTATGAAAATGTGGATGATTCAGTGTTCGGAGTAACACTTTATTTTATTGTTGGAAGATGCTTGCAAAAATTTTAAGAATCCATTTGAAATTGAGAACGTATTCTGATTGTGGAAACTTTCAAAGAAAAGGAGAAAACGTGATTATTTTTTTTTTTACATAGTTGTGTTGTAGGTGATGTCACCATGTTGTGGTTGGTTCACCTCGAGTTGCGTTGTGTTCTTAATTTTGGGGATGAAATTTCCTAAGGTGGGGAGGTTGTAGCACTTGTGCTTTTTAAAGCTTTTGGTAAATGTATTTGGACCCTTTATTCTATTTTGGGAACCTTTGGTGTTGTTGTACTTCAGCTTTGGAGGAGTACAATTTGATGTAAACTTGTTGGGTTTGGTTGTTCGCACTTATTCTTGTCAAAAGTTCCTTGGAGACTTAGAAATTCCATTCTAGGGTCGACACTAGCCTTCCTAAGGTCGACCCTTACCTGTTGATGAAGTTCTGGAAGTGCTGCTGGAACATAGGGTAGACACCAGACTGGGAGAGGGTCGACCCTCTTTTGTTTGTGTGATTGATTGCTGGAAGATAGGGTAGACACCAGTCTGGGGTGGTGTCGACCCTCTTCTGTCTGTGTGTTGGTTGCTGGAAGATAGGGTAGACACCAGTCTGGGGTGGTGTCGACACGTGCAGTGCAGTCAAAGCTTTCCCAGATTTTTTTTCCTCTTTGGTGTCGACACCACTGTTGCAGGGGCCTACTTTTTGGGGATATTTTGACTAAGATAATTTGGGTTGACTTTGGGGCTTATTTCTATTTTGACCTAGTACTATAAATAGGTTCCTACTTAACCCTTTTCCTTATTTCTTCTTCTCTTTTCTCCCCTTAAACCGTATCTCTCTATCTCCAAAATCACTTTTTGTTCAAAGATCTCTAGATCTACTCATCTGGAGTGATCTTTTCACCATGGTCCTTTGAGATGGATTGTAGATCTCGTAAAGGGCTTCCTTTTGGTCCAAGTGGTTCGTGGTTTCGGCGCCAGTGATTTTGGGGTGGTTTTCTCTCCTAAGCTTGAGGTAGGGATTCTCCTTGTTCTTTTTCAATACTCCGTCTATAGATAGACATGTGGTAGTTTTGTATTGCATGAAAATCATATCATGTTGAATTTCTTTGAAAACCATGTGAGGGAACCTAGGGTTGGTTGTTTGAAAATGATTATTTTTATCATTGATAGTTCTTTAGGCTAATTGGAGTGTGAATTAGCATGTTATTATGGAAAGTAGAAAAAGCCCTAAATTATGTTTTGATTTGGTAAATTAAAATGGAGGGTAGTTGATCAATGTTTGTAAGTCTCTATTGTTAATATGAGTTGGGTGAAGGTGTTAATGCCAAAGGGATTAACTATGGCTTTGGGGTTGTTTTAAAATGAATGTATTGAATCGAGTCAGGTTATGGCTTTATAATGAATGGAATTGGTTTTGTGAAATGAAAAAGGGGTTTTGAAATTGGAAAATCATGGAAGTTGATCTTGGAAATGGGAAATGAAATATTAACTCTATGTGAGTTTCAGAAAATAAATGTGAGAATTGAATTATTGTATCATGAGTGTTAAATACACACATTTGGAGGTTTTACCCTTACCTATCGTACTAGTGTTGTTGTTGGGTTTAAGATCTCATGAGAGTTGAGTCTTTATAATAGGTGTATTAAAATCATGCATCTAGTGGTTTTGTCCTTGGTCATCGGTGGAGGATGACACGGTTGTGTTGAATTGTCGTGTATGCATTACACCTGTGTTGATTGAACATTGTATGTAATGAAGTGCTATGATACATTATAAATGTATAATTGTTAGGGAGGAGATAGGTGATGTACTCCAGTGTGTGGGAGGAGATAGGGGATGTACTCCACACACCTATGTGTTCATATACTTTAACACATTGCTTATGTATCTTGAATAGTTTATGTGTACGTATTGCACCTGCTGGTTATGTGTTGTTGTATTGTGATTATTGGTGTTGTACATTGCGCTTATTATCAGAGGTACCGTTACCTTCCAGCTAGCGCATGGAGAACTTATTGCGCTGAGAATCTAAGGTACCACACCCTTCCAACTAGGGCCTGGTAAAATGGCATACCGTTGTGAGAGTTGTATCCTTGGCTTACTGTGCATATAACCGATAGAGCAGGGTTTTGTTGTTATTGTGTCAGTGTATCTGAGCATGTCATGGATTGTGAAGGTTACAGTTTTGGAGGGCCGAGTTGCCTCATTTGTTGATTATATACATGATGATTTGTTATCTCCCTTTTATTAAAGGCATGCATGTATAGATATGATTGTATTGGGAACAAACCAAAATGCCATTTCAAGATTTTGGAAAGTGTGAAGGAAATCGTGTATTTTGAAAATATGTTTTGAAAAGAGCACATCTGTTGTAAGTATGGAAAATGGGAGAAAAGTAATGGGCTTAGAGAAATTGTTTTTCTAAGAAGTTGTTATTGTTATGAAAATTTGGGAACAAGGGGTAATGAAAAGAAAAGAAAGATGAATCACTTATAGCATTGAATGAAATGGCTGTTTTCCAGAAAAGTTCATACTTATGTATATTTTGTATAAACTGCCACATTACTATTCTAGTATGTGATTGAGCATTCATGATCATAACTATCTGTAAGTTATTATTGTTGAGGGCCATGTTGAGATCCCTACTGGACTATATGTTCATCCCACGTTGTTGAATCTTTTTCAGGTGTTAAGCAGGATTGCTACAAGATTTGGATCTTCTTATTTGTTGGCCACGAGGCCTCTTTTTTGTTAGCGGAATGCCATATATGTAAAAGGGTTACACCCTTCTTCTTGATTCTTTAATGATGTAAGCCTTCGGGCATTTTATTCAGTATGCTCATGTTGTATTTAATTTGCATTCGGATGAGAGAATTGTTATTTATTTCTACTCATGGGACTAGAGAGTTTATTTCCGCATGTTATCTCTGAACTTGAATTAAGTAATGAATTTGGTAATGATTTCGAGTAATAAAAAGTAGGGCGTTACATTTAGAATATTGATAATTGAAAAAAATAATAAAATCTGTAAATAAATAAGTCCAATTAATAGGACCGACTCGTAAGTGCCCCTTTAAGAATCATATGGTTATTCATTTTCAACCATAGGAGGCAAATTAGTAGGCTACAAAGATAAGTCCATCTTGGGCCACGTAGGGGTGTGGCCCACATTAAACTTTGTGAGTTATGATATTTTTGGCGAAAAATAATATTATTTTCTGTAATTTAAGTAAAATGTAATTTTAATCTCTATAATTTTAATTTTGTAATTTTTTAAATTTTATTATAATGTGATATGTCTATCACTTACCTTTAAAATTTTAAACAGGTAAAAATCATGTGTAAAACAAAAGAACCTAACATACAATTCAAAAATAAATTATAGGGACTACCAGTGTAATGAATAAATTATACTAGTAATCTCTATAGTTTCTTTTAAATTCTACTTTAGTCCCTTTAATTTTGAACTTGATTTTTTTTTTCGTTTAAAATGCTAACCAAACATGACAAATAAAAATGTAAAATTTAAATGATTTAAATTAAAATTAGGACCACTAAAGTCAAATTTATCCTATTTTTGGTCTTGTGAGACAAAAAATTGGGCTATTTAAGCCACTTAAATTGAGACACTTAAGGTTGAATCGTTTTCGGCCTTTATGGCAAAAAGAACAGAAGCAATTATGGGCCGATCTTATGATCCAACTTAATAATTAATATTTAGTGTTTGATAAATTTGAAAATTAAAATATAAATATTAAAAATTGAATGTTAAATTTTATAAGCTGAAAAGTATTTGATAAAATTTTAAGTTTTGAATTAAAAATAAATTATTTGATATGTGCAAGATCAAATTTGAAATCTATTATTTTTAAATTGTTTTATTTTTATTTTTATATTATGATGGTGGCAGCAGGGGTGTTCGCGGTTCGGTTGCGGCCGGAGAACCTCCAATCTGCCATCCGTTCACTGGATTGATGGATGCGAATTGAGCGGATTGGCGGATGGATGCGAATCAGTTTGGCGGTTTAAACTTTTACAAATTTTGAACATAATACAACAATTTGTCAACATTTTTTTTTTGGATAACAATCCAACTCAATATAACCAAAAGATTATCAAGTAAATTGTCAAATATCAATAATAAATACATATAAGAAAACAATACATTATCAAAACTATTTTATTACTTTTTTTATTCAAAAATTATTTAATTTGATTTTTTTTAAGAAATGACAAAATTAAGTCTTATATTTTCCACACAAAAATACGAAATATTAATACTTGCCATTTGATAAAAGGATTTCCAAATTGAAAACACAACAGAATATTTAAACTCTTTTTCAATTGAAAACACAAACAAAATATCTAAACAAATTGAAAATACAAAGTCTTACAAATTACTAGGAGCGGTTTGGCGGTTCGGTTGTGGCCAAAAGAGCCACAAATCTGCCATTCGTCCAAAACTAGACGGATTGAAAAAAATCAATCTGTAACCGTCCACTCGTCATCACGTATCCGTCCCAAATGCAGTGGATCGGTTCAGTTCGGTTAGTTTGGACGGATTGAAATATCCGCTGCTCACCCCTAGTGGCGGTAGTGGTGGCGATGGCATGATGGTGGTGGTGGTAGCGATGGCGGCGGTAGCGATGGTGCTAGTAGTGGTAGCGGTGGCATGATGGTGTTGGTGGTTGCGGCGGCGATGGTTGCAATAGTGGTGGTGGTGGCATGATAGTAGTAGTGGTAGTGGCGGTAGCAATGATGGTGGTAGCTAAATGATAGTGGTGCTTATGGCAACAATGATAATGGTGATGAGGAGGTGGTAGTAACGATGGTAGTGGTGGCGGGGCATAGTGATGGTGACAGCGGCGACATGATGGCGAGTTTTATAATAGTATATATCAATGGTTATATTTAGTATTTATAAATTCCATTGGAATTAAATAAATTTCAAATGACTTCAATTTTTTTAAGTTTTAACTTATATTTTAAGAGGCACTTAAATTTTAAGTGATGTCCATTATGGTTATCAAACGAGCTTAGTTTATTATCCCTTAATATATTTAGTTTTAAGTGCTGAATCATGTTATCAAACACCGTCTGCTCTTAATTTTTAATGATGAATTTATCACTGTAAAAATATCTTAAAAATACAATTCAATTACTTTTACAACTAAATGCATTAAGAAATAATCAATTAAATCTGTTTTGAAAACCTAAATGATTCGTGATTAGATTAAGAACTAATTATACCAATCCCCAAACAACAAAAACTAACAATCTAAATCATCAAGCACGTACGGATGTGATTTAGATTGTTGTTTCTAAAACAATAAATTGACACAAACGATTTTAACGTTAAAAAACCCACAATTGGAGCACCTCCAATTATGATAAAAAAAATCACGAGTGAAATGCCATAAATCAATTCACAACTAAAGAAAGAAAGATTACAAAGATATCAAACAAATTACCCAAACACTTCCAATTTGTCTTCAAACCTTCTGTGTATCTTTCACCGCAACCTTCGTCTCGGAATTGATTAGATTGATGTTGAATCCACAACATCTATTGTCGAATCAACGACTACACACAACATCAAACTCCTTCGATTACTCTGTGCTTGAATCTTCGGATTCCATCGAAGAAAAACACTCTTTAATGAAGAACAAACAAACTCCTTGATGTGTGCTTATTAACTCATGAGTTTAATACTCAATCAAAACATCAAGGAAAACTAGCAAACAGCCCCCCCCCCCAAAAAAAAAAAAAAACCTAACAACCTTAAAGAGGATCTAAAAAACGTAACCCTAAAACAGGCTTAAACAAGTATTTATAGAAAACATAACTTGCGACGGTCACTCAAGCGAAGACTTTCTCACTCGAGCAAGGGACCAAATACGCGTGTTTTCCTTAAGTGCTATTGCTCGAGCCAAGCTTCCTTCGCTCTAGCGTACAATCCTTCTTTTCAAAACTTTTGTAGACAAAATAACTTCTGGGAGCAGAACATCTTCGCTTGAGCGAGGACTTCGTCGCTTTAGCGAGCAAGACAGAATACTTAGGAAAATTACAACTCGATAAAACATGTTTGTTCATGGGATTAACAAGACCAAGGGACCTAACAATCTCTCCCTTTGTCAATTCCCCGACAAAACATTCTAACAGTTTCCTAGAAAATACATGCACTAACGAAAACAACCAACCTACGCAACACAACCAACTCAACTTAACAAAACAACCTGGACCAAATGTCTGCAAAAAAAGAAAACCAACACCATGGGAATAGATAGAGTAGTTATTCAAAATCAAAAAAACCATATCAAGACATAACAAATCAAAACTATATTATGATGCGAAAATAGTATGAAACGATATCATCATGCAAAAATAATATGTCTGCAAATGTCCAGTCTGCAAAAAAAAAAAAAAAACCCATAATGAGTATGCAATATATATCCACTACTCCAACCATCATCATGAAATATACCCGAAATATATACCCCAAATACCCCCAAACCAATACTCCCCCTTTTTGTCAGAGAGAGACAAAAGAAATAGTATATATAGACCAAATAAAAAACTATCCAAAAAAAAAAAACTGTCCAAGAATAAACAAAACTATGAGTCTAGTGGAGGTGGCGGCAGCATTTGTAACAAAGATAGAAACTGAGTTAACAGGGCAGTCTGCTGGTCGAGGCGGCCATCAAGAGTATCAAGCCTGGCATCGAGCTGATCAAGGCATTGAGTGACAGCCTGCTCAAACTGCTGTAGCTGGCCACAAAATGAACAAGGGCGCATCTTGAGTGCACCTGCAGCGGTTACATCAAACTCAGCCTCCTCAGCTAGGGGATCATCACTTGCATCAGAAACCCCGACTCCAACGGACCCCCCTGAATATGAGCTTGACTTTGAGACAGTCAACTTGGTAATGGGTTTAATAGGAGAGGCAAACTCATTATCCTCAAAGACGGGGACACCAAGAGAAGTGAGAAATCTAGTGAGGAAACAACCATATAAAAGACCCAATGACTTGCGACCCTCAAAAATAGCGATCATTTTGGTGACAATCATCTCGGGCAGATCAATGGGAAGGCGATGGTCAATACAATATAACACATACCCCTGATCTTGGGTAATGTGAGAAAAATGAGTAGTGACAAGGATGTTGGCATAGACAATGATGTTAAGGAGATGAAAACGAGGAAGAAGCTCATTTTGCTGAATGAGCACCCCGGCAATCCAAGTCCAGAGAGTGCCACAAAGTTCAGTGGCCACTCAATCAAAGTCAACACCACTCTGAGTAATGAAAGGATAATGACAATTCTGGACTTCCGGAAGACCAAGAAACTACCTAAAAGTTTCATGATTTATGACCAAAGCTTTGTGCCTAAGCCAAGTGCGAAAAGAGGAAGCTATTTCCTTGCTTATTGAGTGCATATTGCAATAAAATTTGTGAACCAAACTGAGATTTTGAGGACCGGAAAAAAACAACACTTGATCACCCCCTAGAGAATCAAACAAGGAACAGATGGGAATCGACTCAAAAGCACTAGGATGGACATTCTGTTCTAGTGAACTTTCCTAGAGGTATAGAACTCTCGAAACAGATTGGATTTTTCCTTGGATTCAATTTTTTTAGTATTGTAGTTTGGGTGGGACACAGTGGATTTACGACGTTTTGAAGGCTCAGCCATGACTGACCAAAACAAAAGGACAAGACAATCACACAAATCACCCACCAAACGACAACACAAGGTACCCAAAAAAAAAAAAAAAAACATTAGAACCCCCAAAACCAAACAAAAGATCTCCGCAAACATTAGTAGTCCAACAGAGTTAAAACTATCAAAATTTGCAAAATCACTGCAGTATAAGAATGATAGTAAGAGCAAAGCTAAGGACATGAGATCATTGAGAACATCACAGATAAGCAAAACAATTAATAGAGAATAGCACAAATTAGCAAGTAAATCTTATGGAAAAACAAGGGTTAGAAGAAATTAAATCCCTAAGAACAAAATCCTCACAAAGAACCCTAGTAAAACCCTTGCAAAAAAATACCAAATTAATAAAAAAAAAAAACAAAAAAACAAACTAGAGACAGTAAACCATAATGTAAGAAACAAAACCAACAAGGAAGAATCCTTGATACTCACAGATAGAGTATGGCAGACACATAGGCAGAACAAGGATAAAAAATAGAAATAAAAATAAAACTTACCAACGAAGACGATGCAAGATGGAAGGATGAGAGACGCCTTCAAAATCGAGGTAAGACGAAGGAAGAACCAGCAATGGGGGCGTAAAAACCCTAGGTGAGAGAGAGATCTCGAAGCAAGAGGGAAAAAATGAAGTGAAGAGACACAACATCAGTATTTAAACCATGACAAGTCGCTCGAGCGAAGACTCTCTCGCTCGAGCGAAGACACTTATATGCACAAGGTCGCTTGAGCCAAAAACTTGTCGCTCGAGCCCAAAAAACATGCTCTCAGAATCTAATCCATCTGCAAAAGCATGCTCGAGCACACACTCCCTCTCTTGAGCGAAAAAGAAAAAAAACAACACACTTAAGAAACACCTTTCTGAGAAACCACAAAATACTCACACTATTAAGTGGAACCTGAAACAAAACAGAGGTGAGCATAACAGCAAGACCGTGACACAAAGATGAGATAGTTCACAAACCATGAAGCCTGCTAACTTGCAAATTTTGAAATTATGAACCACAAAATCATGAGCAAATCAGATAAAATTTAATCAATGATCATAAGCCACATAAGAATGCACAAGTCAAAAGCAAACATGAGAGCTCACAAAAAGAATATGTGTATGTGTAATCCTTGAGAGGCCACAGAGCTAGAGTTAATCCTCGTAGTGATCGAATGGCTGGACCTCCGGCAAGAGTAGCGAAACAGTACAGAGAAAAGTCAAACCACTAGGAATCAAGGGGTATTTGTTGAGTAAGTGCGGAGGCTCCTCCTCAATCAATGAGTGCCTCTTATTTTTTTATTATGTGACTTTTCTTTTCTGTAGGCACTCACTGGTGGCTTGCACACTCAAGAGTATGGAGACCAAACCAGAGAAGCATGAAATTAGAAAGGGTGGCCTAGTTGGTGCCTTTGAGGTAGCCTTTTCCTAATGCCCGAACTTCAATGAACTGAGGGAGGAACCGTAAAAGTGAAAAATGATGGTAGATGGTTCAGAGACTCAACATCACCCAAGATATACCAGTATATGTCAATTCCTCCAAAAATGTAAAAGATACACTGTTAGTGGTCCATAGAGAACTTTGATCACTTGTGCGGAAACCCCTGTAACAATTTATCTTAAGAATGTGTACAGAATGAGATCATGAAGTCAATGAGCATGGGCATTCAAAATGAGCTATGAATAATGAAAAATGAAATCTTGCAAGCAGCATAAGAGGTGTTCATATATTTCTAAATGCAAGGATGACAGGAATCAATGAGAATGAGATTATAGCATCCAAGTACACATAAAAGCAATCACTCACACCCCCTCCAGTAACAGGTAACACCCTAGTAACTGAGCAGTACACCCAAGGTCTTTCTAAGGAACTCAAGCCTAAGAAGATCAAGGGATTTTGTAAAAATATCAGCTTTTTGATGCTTAGTAGGTACGTGTTCAAAAACAACAAAGCCTTCTTCCACTAACTCTTGGATAAAATGATAACGAATGTCAATGTGTTCGGTGCGAGAGTGTGGGACAAAGTTTTTAGAAATGTTAATGGCACTTGTATTATCATAGAAAAGAGTGAGAGTGTTATGGTCAATTCCATAATCATGAAGCATTTGCTTCATCCACAGCATTTGTGCACTACAACTCCTTGCAGCAATGTACTCAGCCTCAGCTGTTGAAAGTGAAATGATATTTTGCTTTTTGCTATGCCAAGCAACCAAATTATTCCCAAGGTAAAAACATCCCCCAGATGTGCTCTTACGATCATCAGCACACCCTACTCAATCGGCATCAGAAAAACCAGTGATTTCAGTTGTAGTGTCGGTCGAGAACCAAATCCCATAACCCAATGTCCCATTCACATACTTAATCATATGTTTGACATCAATCAGATGAGACTCTTTAGAACATGCTTGGTAACAAGCACAAACACCTATACTAAATGCAATGTCAGGATAACTGGCTGTAAGGTACAAGAGACTCCCTATTATACTCCTATAGAGGGTAGGATGAACATTAGTACCAGAGGAATCTTTGGAAAGGTAAAGACTGGTACTCATGGGAGTACGTGCATGTTTGGTCGACTCAAGACCAAACTTTGACACAAGGTTTTTGGCATACTTAGTCTAAGAAACAAATATACCCGAAGGAGACTCTTTAATCTGCATACCTAAAAAATAAGACAACTCTCCCATCATGCTCATCTCAAACTCATGTGTCATGCAATCCGAAAAGTATTTAACAAGATGAACAGCAGTGGATCCAAACACAATATCATCAACATAAATCTGTGCAACAAATATATGAGACTTAGTATGTTTCACAAATAAAGTCTTGTCCACACTACCCCTTAAAAAATCATTATCAAGAAGAAATGTAGTAAGTCTATCATACTACGCCCGAGGGGCTTGTTTCAACCTATACAAGGCCTTATCTAACTTGTAGACATGGTTTGGACATTTAGGGTCCTCAAACCCTTTTGGTTGCTCAACATAAGCCTCCTCTTTTAAGTACCCATTTAGAAAGGCACTTTTCACATCCATTTGAAATAGTTTGAAACCAAGAAAGCATGTAACATCAAGTAAAATACGAATAAATTTGAGACGTGCAACTAGGGCAAACGTCTTATCATAGTCAACACCCTCTACTTGTGTGTAGCCTTAAGCAACCAACCTAGATTTATTTCTAACCACAATACCATTCTGATCAGATTTATTCTTAAAGATCCACTTGGTACCTATCACATTCATGTCTCTAGGTCTGGGAACAAGAGTCCAAACATTGTTAGGTACAAATGGACCTAATTCTTCATGCATAGCATTGACCCAACTATCATCTAGTAAGTCCTCTTTTATATTCTTAGGTTCAATTAATGAAACATAACACATATGAGATACCTCATCCCGAATTTTTCTTTGGGTTTTCATTCGATCCGAGACGCTTCCAATCACCTGTTGAGCTGGATGATTCATTTTCACCCTTGCTAATGGTTTAAACTCTGGACTTGTGATGGCAAAAGCATCAGAAGTGGTGTCTCTCTGTGCACTCTTTGGACTTTGACTTACCTGAGACGTTGGTGCTGTTTCAACTTCGTGTGATTGGACCTCAGCTTCTCTTTGACTTTGTGGTTTAGTATCCAGGATTGGAGACTCACAATTTTCTTCCTTATTTATCGCTGAAGTAGGAGAACCTGTGTCATCTATGACCACATTGATCGATTCCATTAAAGATGAAGTTCGCAGGTTATAAACACGAAAAGCTCTACTAGTAGTTGAATAATACCCTAGAAAAATACCTTCATCACTTCGGGAGTCAAATTTGCCCAAAGGCTCTCCATCTTTAAAAATGTAACACTTACTCCCAAAAGTTTTGAAGTATTTTACATTAGGTTTCAATCCCTTCCACAATTCATATGGAGTTTGTAAAGTGCAGGGCCTTAAATACACACGATTTATGACATAAACGATAGTATTTAGGGCTTTAGCCCAGAACTTAGGAGGAACTTTCTTACTTAGGAGCATGACCCTAGCCATCTCTTGAACAACTTTGTTCTTCCTCTCAACAACTCCATTTTGTTGTGGAGTAATAGGTGTTGAAATCTCATACTTAATTCCATGCATATCACAAAAATCTGAAAACGAACTGCTTTCAAACTCACAACCATGATCAGTTCGGATTCTTATGATACGCCCAATAGAAACACCCTGTTCATTTTGGATTCTAAGGACTAAGGCTTGGAAAGTATCAAACGTATCAGATTTTTCTCTTAAAAAATTTACCCATGAAAAACGAGTAAAATCATTAACGGTTAAAAAAATGTATCTTTTACCTCCAATATTTTCAGTGCGAGTAGGTCCCATTAGATCCATATGAACCAATTCAAGAGGACATTTGGTTGTAAAGCTGTTCACCTTTTTATAAGGAGCACGGGTTTGTTTTCCAAGTTGACATGGTCGACACATATGGTTCAGATTCTATAACGCCCTCAAAAATAAACCCATAATATATATAACAATGACATGCATCGATAACAGAAAACAAAACATTATTCCATTCATCAGAGTATTCTTAATAAAAGACATTACATGTAACATCAAAAGTAAATGCCCTACGGGCTTACATCCTTCCAAGCCAACACTTGGACACAAAAGTCTGAGTACTAACTCAGTTACACATTAAGCCCTTGGCTTGAGTTTACATGTAATATCAAATAAAACAAAATAAAAACTAATCTAAATAGAGTCTTCAACTCCAAATCCTTCCAAGCTAAGTCCTTAGACGTAGCATATCACCTGGACCTGAAAATGATGTTCCCGTATAGGGTGAGCCACAGCCCAACAGAAATATACTAAACCAAATATAGAAATTGACTAAAGCAATAGCATTCAATAGATGGTTACCACTTAAAATCAATTATAACACAATTCAGTTTCATGACAGTAATGTCCATGACATGTTTCACTTTTCGTTATTATTCAACTTTTCATTTATACAGACATGGCTCAGAACCTAGCCAAACTACAAAATGAGACTAAGGCTCATACTGAAACACTTCCATAAATCAATAACTACACATATTAGTGGTACTAATGGAGTCCATCCCCTATCTCCTCCCAAACAAAATGCATATACAATGTATTAAACACTTGTCATATACAATATTCAATTAACACACGTATTTGCTGTATTAATTCAACTGTCATATTCAATGACTCATTCAATGTGATTAGTTTCAGTTTTCCCTAATCAACATGCAATGTCTACAACAATCACGACTATCCTCTACCGATAGCCCAAAACAGTTATTTCTAAACAGGAAATAAATGTATCAACAAATATAATCTCAATTTAACACACAGACATATGTTGTTTAATAGATGAAAAACTCCATTTTCAAACTGTAATTCAAACCCTAATTTTCCAAAATTACCAATTTACACCCACATATCAAAAATACCAAAACTTAGGACAAAACCTATAATATGGAGTAGGAAATCCCTACCTCGAAGTGAAGAACTCGAATGGAGAAGATGACGAAAGTCCAAAGTGCTCCAAACCGCCAAACTCTCAGATTAAAGTAAAGCCCTCGTGTCCCTCTATCTTTTTAACAAAGAACCTAGGGTAGAAACACCCTAAAACTAGATGAAACCTAAGAGAGAAGGTGAGTGGAGGGAGAGAGAACACGGACCTAGGGTTTTGGACTTAAAAAGAATCTGAAAAAGTGTATTTAAAACCGCTGCTGCGTATTTATATAAAACATGCTCGCTCAAGCGAAGGAATGGTTGCTCGAGCGACCAGACACAAGAAATACTCGCTCGAGCGAAGAAAGTCTCGCTCGAGCCAAAAACTCGAAGCTTCAGGTCTGTAACCTAGAAGCACGCTCGAGCAACAGAATGCACGCTCGAGCGAAGAACTCGAAAACATACACCTCGCTCGCTCGAGCGAAGGAAAGTTCGCTCGAGCCAAGAAACACAGCTCTCAGGTCTTAAGCCCAGACGCTGTAGCTCGCTCGAGCGAATAAACCCTAGCTCGAGTGAAGGACCAAAAACAAAGCTCGCTCGAGCGACAAACTTCTCGCTCCAGCGAATGACCAAAATTCTGGGCAGTAACCCTTTGCTCCCAAACACTCCCAACCTGTAACAAACCTGCCCAACACAACCCAAAACTCAAAGATAAGGAATTAAAGGACGACAACAACATATATATAGTAACCGAATCCACGGAACCTAAGTCCGGATACAACAACCAACTGGGGAAAGACCGGGGTCGCTATAATCTCTCCCCCTTAAAGAATTTTGTCCCTGAAATTAAGCACAAGTTTTTGAAAAATAGGTTTTTCTCAAATTCCAACAATATTACATTACAATAATAAACAACTTGACCCAGTACCGATCATTTCATCTCTTATCAAGAGGCATTTCACAATATATGTTTCAACCTGCATTATCAGTATGCAATTTTCTTTCAAATTCAACAGTTTTCAATATATGTGATTCCCATTTCCATATCATACTTAATTCCATGATGTAACTCCAATTCTACAACACAATCAACATATGCCATGTTACACTAAACTTCCATTATGAGGCAAGTTTCAAAATACTTCCATAAACTCAAAACATAAACCATGTTTCACAACCTAAGTTATATTCAATACACTTAAGGTTCAATATTACAACAAAATAAACAACAAATGCTCAAGCACCTACAAACAGATCCGGGTATTTCTCTCGGACTTCTAACTCACGTTCCCAAGTGGCTTCCTCCACTCCGTGATGCTTCCACAAAACTTTTACCAAAGGGATGGTCTTGCCTCGCAAAACTTGATCCCGTCTATCCAAGATTCGAACCGGTCTCTCCTCATACGAGGCATCCTCATTTACTTCTAAGTCGGTCTAATCCAATACATGTGATGGATCCGGCTCATACTTCCGAAGCATACTTACATGAAACACGTCATGAACTCCGGATAACTGCGGTGGCAAAGCTAAACGATAGGAAGCCTCACCAATCCTCTCTAGGATCTCAAAAGGGCCAATAAATCGAGGGGACAACTTCTCGCTCTTCCCAAACCTCATCAATCCCCGCCTAGGTGATATCTTCAGAAAGACATGATCACCCACCTCAAATACCAAAGGTCTCCTCCCATGGTCGGCATAAGATTTCTGACGACTCTGGGCTGTAACAAGCCTCCTACGGATAAGCTCAACTTTCTCTGTCGTTTCCCTCACCAACTCTGGACCCAACAAAGATGCATCGCCCACCTCGGCCCAACAAACTAGAGACCTACACGGTCGGCCATACAAGGCCTCAAACGGTGCCATACCGATACTAGACTGAACACTGTTGTTGTAGGCAAACTCCACTAATGGCAAGTGCCTCTCCCACGGCCCACTAAAGTCAAGAACACAACCCCGAAGCATATCCTCAAGGATCTGAATAGTACGCTCGGACTGCCCATCAGTCTGAGGATGATAAGTCGTGCTAAAGGTCAACTTAGTGCCCAAGGCACTCTGCAAACTCTGCCACAACCAGGCAGTAAAACGAGGATCTCTATCTGAGATGATCGTCACTGGGACCCCGTGCAACCTCACTATGTCCCGAATATATAGGTCGGTAAGATGATCTACCGAATCTCTAACGCGCATAGGAATGAAGTGCGCCGACTTAGTCAACCGGTCTACAACCACTCAAATAGCATCACTACCCCTCTGAGTCCTCGGAAGACCTATAACGAAGTCCATAGTGACATGCTCCCACTTCCACTCGGCAATAGGCAAGGGTTGTAACAAACCTACTGGTCTCTAATGTTCGGCCTTCACTTGCTGACAAGTAAGGCACTTAGATGCGAAAACTGCCACATCTCTCTTCATACCCCGCCACCAAAACTGGCGACCCAAATCCTGATACATCTTAGTGCCTCCCGGATGCACCGCAAGGCGTGAATGGTGAAACTCTCGAAGTACCTCCTCTCGGCAAGACTCCGGCACAAACAAACGGTCTCGATATCTCACACTCAGGTTGGGATACACCATCAAACCCTTCTCAACCTTCCCACTGGAGATCTTCTCTCAGAGGGAATCTACCTCAAGGTCACCTCTCTGCGCCTCTAACACTTGAGTCACAAGTGTAGGCTATGCAACAACAGAAAACAAGGCCGCAGCCTCAACGGATTCACCCAGAAGCAAATCAAACTCCCCAAGTACACCCAACATCTCCCATTCCCGGATGGCTATACTAGCTACGTCACAAACAGATTTCCTGCTAAGGGCATCGGCCACCACATTGGCCTTCCCCGGATAATAATGCAACTCAAAGTCATAATCCTCAATAAACTCCATCCACCTTCTCTGCCTCAAATTCAAGTCTTTCTGTGTAAACAGATATTTCAGACTCTTATGATCCGAGAACACCTCGAAGCTCTCGCCATAAAGGTAATGCCTCCAAATCTTCAAGGCAAAGATCACAACTGCTAACTCTAGGTCATGTGTAGGGTAATTCTTCTCGTGTATTTTCAACTGATGTGAGCCATAGGCAACCACTTTTCCCTCTTGCATCAACACACAACCCAAACCCTCTCGTGAGGCATCACAATAGACTGCATAACCCAACCCTCTCTCCGGAATAATCAAGACCAGAGCGGTGGTCAATCTAACCTTCAACTCCTAAAATGACTTTTCACAAGTCTCACTCCATACAAATTTGACTCCCTTCCGAGTCAATCTAGTCAACGGCGAAGCTAACCTGGAGAAATCCTTCACAAACCGGCGGTAGTACCCAGCTAATCCCAGAAAACTGCGGATCTCAAACACACTCTTAGGTTGTGCCCAATCTTGCACTGCCTCAATCTTGGATGTATCAACAGACACCCTTTCCCCAGAAACCACATGGCCTAAGAACTTCACCTCCTTTAGCCAGAACTCACACTTCGCAAACTTAGCATAAAGCTTATGTGCTCTAAGTAATTCAAGCACCACTCTCAAGTGCTCCTCGTGCTCTTCCTCTGAAGGTGAATAAATAAGAATGTCATCACGAAAACGACTACAAAATGATCTAAGAATTCCCGGAAGATCCGGTTCATCAAATCCATAAACACTGCCGGTGCATTGGTGAGCCCAAATGGCATCACCAGAAACTCATAGTGGCCATACCACGTACGGAATGCCGTCTTCGAAATATCCTCCTCCTTGACTCTCAACTGGTGGTAACCCGATCTCAAGTCTATCTTAGAGAAACAACTGGAACCCTTCAACTGATCGAATAGATCATCTATACGAGGCATAGGTTACTTATTCTTGACCGTAGCTCGATTCAACTTCCGGTAATCGATACAGAGTCTCAAGGCACCACATTTCTTTTTAGCAAAGAGGGCCCGTGCTCCCCACGGTGAAACACTAGGACGTATATAGCCCTTATCTAGCAACTCCTGGAGTTGAATCTTCAACTCCACTAACTCAGCTGGGGCAAAACGATATGGTGCCATAGAAATTGGCGCCGTGCCGGGCACTAGGTCAATAGAGAACTCAATCTCTCTGTGAGGTGGCAAACTAAGGAGATCCTCGGGAAAGACGTCTGAGTACTCACAAACCACTCTCGACAACACAGTCTGAGTCTCATAACACTCACTACTCAAAAGGCTAGCAAGAAGACCACTCAACTCATTCCGCCCCCGCGGATCATACACCGGTGGCAAAACACTACCAACCCGATCCCCCAAAAAATAAAAACAATCCCTGCTCAAGGTACATACTGTGACCCTCTGACGGTAACAATCAATAGCTGCCCGGTATGACGATAACCAGTCCATACCTAAGATAACATCAAATCCCGACATGGGTATAACTACAAAAGGAAAGGGAAGCCGACGATCAGCGACCTCTATATCACAACCTCTACACCCTTGTTTCAAAATCAACTCACCACCAACAGGTGATACAACACAAATAGGAGATGCTAACTGTGCCAACTCCAATCCTAAAACAGATGCAAATGCAGCAGATATAAAGAATGAGATGCTCCCGTATCAATCAACACATTAGCAACTGAGTTGCAAAACAAGAAGGTACCTCTCACAACAGATGGAGTCGGTACAAGATCCTGCGCGGTAACAGCATACACGCGCCCAAATGGTCTCTGATCTACCTGCTCACCCCTAGGAGCATAAGATTGCTGCACAGACTGGGACGATGAAGCCCCCTGATTGGCCCTCGAGGCCTGCACTGACTGAGCTGGCTGATGACTCTGAGTCTGCCTCAAACCAGATGCACCAGATGTGCCACTCAACTGCGGGCAATATCTCTTCATGTGCCCTGCCTGACCACACTGATAACACGAGAGCGGCTGGCCTCTACTCTGACTCTGGCTCTGAGATCGAGCCGAAGATGATGCTGCTCTCTGTGCTCCTCCCTTCTGCGGGCAAACTGGAGACTTGTGGCCCAGCTGGCCACACTTGAAACAGGTAATGTCTCCCTGGCTACCTTTCCCAGAACTTGCACTCGGCACTGGAAAAGTAGATCTAGTAAAGCTACCCTGAGACTGCTGAGGGTTAAAACCTCTCTGTCTCTTGCCATCACTCTGGCCATCCTGACTCCTCTTGGAGCCTTTCTACCCCTCCTCCTCCTCCTCCTCCTCCTCCTACATCATGATCTCCATATGGGCTGCAGCATCAACCAGACGCCCATAATCTCGAATCATAGTCCCTCTAACTCTCAGCTTGAGGCCACGCCTCAACTTCTTCTCGAACTCTATACAACGGCGTTCCTCAAACGCCACCAACTCAGGTGCAAACCTGGATAAACTAGTAAATGCGGCCTCAAACTCGGCCACTGAAGAACTCAGCTGCTTAAGCTGGCAGAACTGATCCCTCAACTTCTCCTTAACAGTCGGAGACAGGAACTTCTCCTGGAAAGCATCTACAAAGGCCTCCCAAGTCCCTCCTATACGGCCTTTCGTGAACTTCCACCACTGACCAGCATCCCCCTTCAATTGGAAAGATGCCAAGGTCACTTTCAACACCCCTTCCTCGATGCCAAGCACCTCAAACGTCTTCGTTGTCTGTTCGAGCCATTCATCTGCCTTAAGTGGCTCTTTCGGATCTCCCACAAATTCGTCTGGGTTAGACCGGAAGAACTCCCACTTTAGAAAAGAAGGTCCTGCATCTGCAACATGAACCTGGGCTTGATTCTCAGCCCTGAGAATGCCCACTGACTCCCTGAATGCCCCTACTATCTCTCGAGCCAAAGCGCCCATAGCCTGCTGGCCTACTGGCTCGGCCACATTGGCCTGGCCAACTCCTTCCTGCTGCTCTGGAATCTCCTCCGGCATAGGCACTTCCTGCCTACCTTGCCTACCACGCCTACCACGTCCTCGTCCTGACATCCTAATAGAGGTAACAAAGACGTTAGCACATTAATAAATGTGCCGCAGCTATAACACTCGCATCCTAATGCATTGGACAACAATAATTCATTCCACGTAAGCACATAATCACATAAGCACCTACGAATTTCATTTCCGGATAATGACAGTCCCGAGGTGTTACTAGAGTTCCGGTTGGAAGCAGCATTGATCAAGTGCCTTTCCAATCTTTTACCTCCAATATTTTCAGTGCGAGTAGGTCCCATTAGATCCATATGAACCAATTCAAGAGGACATTTGGTTGTAAAGCTGTTTACCTTTTTATAAGGACCACGGGTTTGTTTTCCAAGTTGACATGGTCCACACATATGGTCCAGATTCTGTAATGCCCTAAAAAATAAACCCATAATATATATAACAATGACATGCATCGATAACAGAAAACAAAACATTATTCCATTCATCAGAGTATTCTTAATAAAAGACATTACATGTAACATCAAAAGTAAATGCCCTACGGGCTTACATCCTTCCAAGCTAAGTTGTAACACGTCCGCGAGGGACCCTGCGCTACAGTTCGGACTCGATTTTGTCACGGTTCTTAATCTGAACCAAAGAGTCCAAATCCGGCAAATCATTTTGAGAAAATAGATTTTTGAAAGAAGTGCCAAACATGGACTGCTTTGCCAGATACAGAGTCGCCACCTAAATATTTTATTTTGGGGGAATTTAGGAAACCCTGACTCGGTGCCAAAGGCCACGTGTCCGTCATCACCAAAGTTGCCTCGGCTCGAGAACTTGGGTATGATTGGGGAAGGTCAGCTATGAGCACCCCCGCTCGGCCGATCAAAGATCGGCCTCTACTAACCATGATATCTTGTTTTGAAAACATTATATACTCTTATTCCGGTTATTAGCCTAGAATTACTATGTTATGCGCACAGCAAACAAGTATAGACCAAATCGCCTAAATTGGAACAAAACATTACATGTTTGTTTTGAAAATGGTTTGCTACTCGCAAGTAGGCTAAAATGCAGGTTTTGCCACCCTCAAGTGGGCTTTAGAAAAGATGGTTTTGCCACTATCTAGTGGGCTTAAAACTCGCAGTTCTAATGCATTGTTCCAATTTAGGTAATTCAACCTCCATCCACAGGCATTCAAGCAGTTATATCACATAAGCAGCTAGCCTCATGGTAATCATACTGTCATGGCAACACTTCACATGCATGCAAGGATGCTAAAGCAAAAGAACTTACAGGGTACTCCAAGCCAAAACAGAAACTAGTTAGTAATAATATGCATGATCCTAGTTCATTTTAAGATGGCTAATGCGACACATGCAAAATGCGACTAAGACAGGCTCGGCTAATCTATAGTGACATATGAAATGCTACAACTAACATGTGTTCAATTTGGAATCGAAATACAAATGCAGTTAGAATGATGCGCCGAGCCCGGTGCGTGCAAAATAGATGAATGAATGCAAACATGCTATCATACTGTATGCTAATTGAAACATGCCCTTAGACTAACCATCGAAAGCTAGTAAATAAAAAGGAAGAAAGACGTGGGGTTGGAAGACATGCACACACACACCCACACTTATTACAGATACGCCCTCACTCGAAGGGACCGAATAAATATTACAAGCAAATGAATACTACTAAATTAATTATTACAGACTTCTAATTAATTAACAAATTAAATGCAGGATTAAAGTAGCCACAGCCTCCGCCTCGAAATGTTTGGATGATGCATGGTCAAGTCCGTCTCACCCGGAAAATCCGTACCATGCCACTGCTGCCCCTGTTTACACTGTCTTGCTTCTCTGAAAACTGCACAAGTCTCAGGATAGGTTCTTTGCACAATTTGGAACACCACCGGCTAAGAGGAATGTCCACCGGCCATGGTAAATGTCCACCGGCTGCCTTTCAATCTATCGGCCACACATATCTGGCCGGTCGGCACTAGATACGGCCGGTCGGCCAAAACTCCCTGCAGAAACTGGTTTTTGACAGCAACAAAGGACAGACAGTGTATGGCATGGAATTTCAAGCAAATGTAAGCATGGCCATACTCCCTATCATGTATTGGACTCAAGGAAGCATAACCCTCGACCCTCGGGCCATCAATTGCGCATGATGGCCTAAGAGACCAAGCTTGCTCTTCAATGTAAAATGCATGCAACACACAAATGAGTACCAAAATCCCATCACGTTAGAGTCAAGGGCCTCGGCGACCGAGGGTTGAGACGTGTGTTGTCACTTGAAGTACAAACACCTCTCACCCCTCAAGTTTGGTTTGACACCCCAAACCAAACAATGTAATGCATGTAGACAAACATGGCTCAATTGTGCAACAAGAGGCTAAGATGCAAAACATGTCAAATGTGATGCAATCTATCATGTTAAGTATGCAAGGTGCTAAAGCATACAAGATGCAAATGCAATGCAAACATGGACAATTATGCAATAAGGCTATCATGTGACAACACATAATGAGCCAAACATGCAACAAACATGTGACAAATATGCAATGGTGGACTTAAACCATAAATGGCAGACCTCAGCCTTGCCATAAACAGTGGCCAAAAGTGGTGCGAAAGGTCGGCAAATACTCATGCAAACATGCATGCCAATGGGCCTAAAACTAAGGCATAAACAAGGGGCATTCTACTACAACCATCATGGCCACACATGGCATGGACTAAGCAACCCAAAACAGATTTTCAATGCATCAAAATACACCCAAAAACCCTCTGATATGGCAGCCCAAATGATCTAAACAAGAGGCATGCACTATGGCCCTTTTCAAGGCACCAAAGGACAACCCCTCAAGGCATGAAAGTGAGGATGAATGGAAGCATACAAGCATGGATTAGGGACTGAGATATGATCTACAATGATGCCAAATCATGAGACTAAGGTAAGCTAAGCATGCTAGAGACCCAGACACTCGAGGCTCACATGCCAAAATGCATAGCGACTATATCAAACATGGAAAATATGACCAAATCAGTACCCCATAGACCTTAAGCATGAAAAATCATGACCAAAAGCTTCAACAAGCTAAGCTAAATCATGCAAGCATGGAAGCCTAAATACAAGATGCATTTCTATGCAAAAGGGAGGGATACAAAGCAAGGGTATTATGCATGCAAAGGGCCACAAATCCGACCAAAGACAGAGATATAACATGACCAAAAGACATCCAAAAACCTCTAAAATGGGGCCAAAAACAACCAAGCATATATGCTACCCTTATGAGCCAAAAACATGCACAAATGAGACACAAAGGGAGAGGAGTGTCCCTCCCCTATGCAAGACTTCAAAACCTCTTCTTCACCACTGAAAATCCACTGGATTTCAGTGGTGAAAAGGGCAATACACAAAGGTAACCAAAGCTTAACAAGGAAAGCACCAAAAGGGCTAAACAAGGCCTAAGAGGGGGAGGTCAACCCCTAACACCAAAGTGACCTTAATGAAAGTTCTTAAGCATGAAAATATAAGACTTTTTTCAGTTATACACAAAGCTTAAATTAGCATGCAAGATAGGTAAAAACCTAATGCAAGATTGGGGAAAATAAAGCAAAAGTCTCACCCTTGAAGAACACTTCAAGAACAGCTGGTCCAGCCACCCTCCTCTGACCAAAATCAGTCCAAAACCTCAAGAATCAAACCTCAATGCCCCTCAAACTCGAAGCAAGGTGTAATGGTATGTGTGTTAGTGCAAAACTAAGGTAAAACACACTTTTTAGGCCTAGAAACACACACAAAGGATGAGAGAGAGGGAGATATGGAGGGAGAGAGTATATCACAGATATATATGTATATAAGCTCTAGTTTTTTTGTTCAAAACCTCTAACCCCTAACAAAGGAAGAAGAGGGGTGCTTATATAGGCCAAGGAATGGTTCTAAGCTTCTCCAAGAAGCTACACTAAAAGGGGTCAAAGGGGCAAAGGGTCCAAGGCTTCCTAAGGAAGCTAGGACAGCTGGCCAAGCTTTCCCAAGAAGCTTGGCCAAAGGTTCAATCTTCTAGAAGGAAAAGGGGGTCAAAGGCTCAAAAGGGTCATCCCCGTGCATGGGGAGTGGGGTCTGTGCATCCCAGCTGGCACAGCTGGCATGCACCAAACCTGGAGGGTGCAAAAGGTGCAAACCGGCCAGCAAAAAAGGTCACCGGCCAAAAATATTGCCGGCCGGCCACACTGAGTGCCAACCGGCCAATGATATACTTTACCAATGGCCGGTAGCCTCAAAACACGGCCGGTAGCCTCAAGCCACAGCCGGTGGAGTGTGGAGATGTCTCACAAGGCATCCCCTGCCCTTACAAGGCAAACCACAAGTGTTTGGTGCAAAACCAGACACCAAACAGTCGATTCAAGAGGTCCTGAGGCAAGGCGCGCTGTTGAGACCTCCGGGAACACAAGACGAACACAATCATGGATAATCACCGAGTGCTCAAGCGGTAACATCTAAGTCTTGAGGACGGTCAAAAATGGGGTGTCTACATAAGTCCTTGGAGGTAGCATATCACCTGGACCTGAAAATGATGTTCCCTTATAGAGTGAGCCACAGCCCAGCATAAATATACTAAACCAAATATAGAAATTGACTAAAGCAATAGCATTCAATAGATGGTTACCACTTAAAATCAATTATAACACAATTCAGTTTCATGACAGTAATGTCCATGACATGTTTCACTTTTCGTTATTATTCAACTTTTCATTTATACAGACATGGCTCAGAACCTGGCCAAACTACAAAATGAGACTAAGGCTCATACTGAAACACTTCCATAAATCAATAAGTACACATATTAGTGGTACTAATGGAGTCCATCCCCTATCTCCTCCCAAACAAAATGCATATACAATGTATTAAACACTTGTCATATACAATATTCAATTAACACACGTATTTGCTGTATTAATTCAACTGTCATATTCAATGACTCATTCAATGTGATTAGTTTCAGTTTTCCCTAATCAACATGCAATGTCTACAACAATCACGACTATCCTCTACCGATAGCCCAAAACAGTTATTTCTAAACAGGAAATAAATGTATCAACAAATATAATCTCAATTTAACACACAGACATATGTTGTTTAATAGATGAAAAACTCCATTTTCAAACTGTAATTCAAACCCTAATTTTCCAAAATTACCAATTTACACCCACATATCAAAAATACCAAAACTTAGGACAAAACCTATAATATGGAGTAGGAAATCCCTACCTCGAAGTGAAGAACTCGAATGGAGAAGATGACGAAAGTCCAAAGTGCTCCAAACCGCCAAACTCTCAGATTAAAGTAAAGCCCTCGTGTCCCTCTATCTTTTTAACAAAGAACCTAGGGTAGAAACACCCTAAAACTAGATGAAACCTAAGAGAGAAGGTGAGTGGAGGGAGAGAGAACACGGACCTAGGGTTTTGGACTTAAAAAGAATCTGAAAAAGTGTATTTAAAACCGCTGCTGCGTATTTATATAAAACATGCTTGCTCGAGCGAAGGAATGGTCGCTCGAGCGACCAGACACAAGAAATACTCGCTCGAGCGAAGAAAGTCTTGCTCGAGCCAAAAACTCGAAGCTTCAGGTCTGTAACCCAGAAGCACGCTCGAGCGACAGAATGCACGCTCGAGCGAAGAACTCGAAAACATACACCTCGCTCGCTTGAGCGAAGGAAAGCTCGCTCGAGCCAAGAAACACAACTCTTAGGTCTTAAGCCCAGACGCTGTAGCTCGCTCGAGCGAATAAACCCTAGCTCGAGCGAAGGACCAAAAACAAAGCTCACTTGAGCGACAAACTTCTCGCTCGAGCGAAGGACCAAAATTCTGGGCAGTAACCCTTTGCTCCCAAACACTCCTAACCTGTAACAAACCTGTCCAACACAACCCAAAACTCAAAGATAAGGAATTAAAGGACGATAACAACATATATATAATAACCGAATCCACGGAACCTAAGTCCAGATACAACAACCAATTGGGGAAAGACCGGGGTCGCTATAGATTCTTACCCAGTTTAGGTACTCCTCTCACAAGCTCTTTGTTGGCTATCGTAGTTAGGTCTTTGAAATTCATGTGACCTAATATTTGATGCCACAGTTCAATGTTACTTATGATGGCAGAGTGGCAAGTGAGATCATTAGTGGTAACAATCCTGTAGCAGTTATCAGATGTGCGAACCCCATGCATGACAATATTTCCTTTTTTATCTAAAATTTCACGTTTATTTTTTGAAAATAATACTTCATGGTGGGAATCACACATTTGACTGATGCTTAAAAGATTTGCTTTAAGGTCATTAACAAGTAATGCATTTTCAAGCTTGAGAAGACCAGCCACACTTATAGAGCCTTCGCCAATGATTCTAGAAGTGCCACCTTCCACTTTCATATTTTTCAAGGGAGGTGAAGTAGGATTTGTCACTTGACATGTGACGAGAGCACCCACTATCAAGGTACCACATGTGTGAGTCATGTGCTTTTAGAGCAGTGTGAACGACTAAACAAGTCAAGTCATCTTTTCTCACCCACATCGTTTTGGTCTTAACAAAATCAGGACTAGCGGTCTTGGTAAATGTCTTACCGTTGTGAACACCCTCATGTATCTTGGTGTTCTGCCTGGACATGTAAGGTTGTCTCCTAACCCAAAAAGTATTAGAATTTCTACCCTTTTGAGACACCTTACCAAACAATTCAAAGAAATAAGGACAAATGTGGTCATATCTACCACAATGATGACAAACAAAAACAGGTTTTACCTCCCTTTTGTTAATCTTACCCCCGCTAGGTAGATGAAGAGAAGGATCACACTGGTGCACCTTCAGCTTTCCCTTTGCTTGAGTCTTCAGGTCATGAGATATAAAGGCTTGTCCCTTGTGAGTTGTCGCATTACCATAACCTAGCCCACTTTTGTCACAGCCCATTTGTTGAGACCCGAGGATGTCTTTTAATGACTTGGAACCTTTGTTCCACATGGCAATTGTGGCTCTAGCAATTCTGAGTTCTTCATCTTTATGACAAACCATCTCTTCCAATGTAGCTTGTGACATCTCAAGGCTTTCAATCTTCTCTTCATATATGGCATATATTTTCAGAAGTTCATTCCTTTCGGTCTCACAAGGTAGAAGTTTCCCACATAGGTCTTGCCTGTCATTAGGGATCTTGATGACATTCTGCTTTGCTGTTGCAATTTCTCCTTTTAGCTTGACATTCTCGCTTTCACATGCTTTGAGCTTGAGAGTGAGTTTGTCATTGATCTTGGACAAATTCAGAGATTCATCGTAAAGCTTTTCGTAAGCTTGTTGTAGATCATCACCATCAATCTCATCATTGTCTTCTGATGTTTCATCATCTTCTTTTTGCTCCTCTTTCTCTTGGACCTTATCCAGTTGAGCAACTAAGGCAAGAAATGTGATAGATGGTGGTGAAGATGACTTTCTTCTTTCATGAAATTGACTCAGAATGTCCCATGCATATTTGGCCTTTGTGCAGTAAGCAACCCATTGCTATTCTTCATCAGAAATTGCTTCACGAATAGTAGTCAGAACTCTCTGATTGCTTGGATTGTCAGTACTGTCAACATCCTCTTCAATGGCTTGCCAGCCTTCAAGGTCGAAAGCTCACAGAAATACCCTCATTCTGATCTTCCAGTACAAGTAATTACTCTCATCAAAGGTAGGAGCACGGTGCAGATTCTGACCACGAGCAGATTCCACTGGCTTCGGAGGAGGTTGAGTGAAAGTGGACCAGAATGCCATGAAAGCACTATCCTCGTCTTCACGAGATTCAGCTTCTTCGGGTTCTTGCTCTGACCCGCTTTCATCATCCCAAGTCACTGTATAGACTTTCTTCCGATTCTTTTTTGATGGATATTCAAGAGCAAGATGTCCAAACCCTCGACATTCATAACACTTGATCCCTTGTCCCTTTACAATCTTCTTTTCAGTTTTAGGAGCAAGTTTTGGTGGAAAAGTTTTGGGTTTATCATTACTCTTATCTTTTGAAATAGGGTCCCTAAAATTGGGCTTCTTTTTCTTTAATTTTTTTTTTGAACTGTTTAGTAAACATAGCCGTCATCTCGGACTCTAGATCAAACTCAATCTCAGGAGTTTTTGCAGTCTCATGAGCACTAGTGAAAGACATACTATCTTTTTATTTTTTCTTAGAAATTGGTGGGTTTCATCAGTTTGCAAGTTTCCAACCAACTAATTAAGCTTGAGGGTATCAACATTCTGAGCATCCACAATAGTTGTCACTTTTGATTGGAACCTCTCGGGTAAAGACCTTAAAATTTATCCAATAACCTTAGCTTCAGGGATTTTTTCACCGAGTGTGAAACATGAATTCATGATGTCACTCAGTTTAGCATAAAAATCATCAAACGTCTAATCATCTCGCATAAAAAGAGTTTCAAAGGCAAAGGTGAGACGTTGAAGTTTTGACCTTTTAACAGAAGTAGTACCCTCGTGAATTGTTTCAAGAATGTCCCAAGCCTCTTTTGCTACCTCACACGTGCAAATACAACGAAACTCTTTAGGTGTGATGGAGCAAAAAAGAGAATTGAGAGCCGTACTGTTCTAACTCGAGTTTTGATAATCGAATGCGTCCCATTTATCAAGGGGTTTGGGAATATCAACACCATCAATAGTGACAATAGGTTCACTCCACCCATAGATCACACAGTGCCAAACTTTCTCATCGATAGATTTTAAAAACGCTCTCATACGAGCTTTCCAATAAGAATAGTTTGTACCATCTAGTAACGAGGGTCTATGGGTCGAGTAACCTTCGCAGATTGAATCTATATCACCAATCACACTTGTAACGCCCCAATTTTTATACCCAAATGATAATACGATAACCATGGTTCTTTAAAGTAAAACTGAAAATAAACCCTCACACTTGCATTACATGATACAAATAGTCTTCAGGCGATAATATATTCACTTCAAATCAAAATAATATAAACAAATAGATACCCCCAAGGGTTTACAAGTTTCCAAGGCTTAGGCCTTGTTACACAAAATGGTTATTCAAACCCATACAAATACAGCCCTTGGCTTACAAACAGAGTTACAACAAAAGCAAAATGATAGTCTTGTACTCTTAACACATATTTCCTTGCCTTTAGTTAGGCGGAATCACCACATCTTTTCTTGCACAAAGATCTCGTAGGGTGAGCATAAAGCCCAGTAGGAAATCCTTAACAAAGTATATACATTTTACACAAGTCTCAAGAGCTGAATGCACATGCCATGCTATGATTTTTTGCAAATAAATCATATCTTCATCTTTTGAAAACCATCATGCTCAATGATGCCATGAAATGTCCATTGTTCAAAACTTAACAATTTAATTCAAGGGGCGGTAAATATAACTCTGGTAATCCCTAGGTCAGTGTCTGCAAGTAGACTATATTAGTACTACCAAATTGTCATTTTTACCGGTATTAACCGGAAGGCTCAACACCTATCCGCGTGGGTTTTCGGTCTTTCACCTCGGACCCTCAGGCCAACCTATTCAATTTCATCTACACCACCTATCAAGACTTACCAACGTATTTATCCCAAAACCATTCCATGAAAACTTGTTTTCTCAACATTCCTTTCTCAATGCAAGTTGTCAAATCGATTTTCAAAGTTTAATGTAATCAAATGAATTGATATGTCAATGCAACAACAGTCAATACAATGTAACAATTCTTCAATTTCCAATTCTTCCACATAATATTACCATTGTGATTAAAATTCCCATTTCTCATTTCAATGCAATTTCACAAGATAAATATAAATACTTTTATCCCAATTCATCATCCAAGGAATAGTACGATTCCCTTTTCTCAAGTATCCTCAACAATTAGTCATTTCTAGACTATAGTAATATTCTGAACAACAATTTCCATATTCCATGAAACTCATCATTTATATAGATAAAAACAAGAAATTTTCCAAACATTCTTTTTTGGCATACAAAATAAATATAATAATATCATCCATGGATTTTTCAGTCTCTTTAAAAAAAATTCCGAAATTCTAGGTTTTTTCACCAAAACTATACAACCAAAATCCTTTGAAAGAAAACTCTCCAAAATCATCTTTTCTTCAATCAACGAAAATTAAAATCCATAAGATCATTTTAAAAGAACAAAAGACAAACCCACTTTTAAAAAATCTCTCATCCTCTTGAATCAACAGTCAATTTTCAAAGCTATCAAAGGATGATGTCAAAAATCATTTAGATCTTGCAAATATATATAAATATATATATATATATATATATATATATGTATATAACTCTAAGAAAATCCCTACCTCAAGTTCTGAAGAAGAAATGAGATGAAAGCCCCAAAATCAACAGTGTCGAAACTCGATCTTCACCGCACATAACGAAGCCCTCGAGAAGTTAACCAACTTTGATGAAGAAACTATGGCAGAACTCTAATGGATCTTGAGAAATCAAGGTTTTGATCCAATTTGGCGTAGGGAAATGTAGAGAGAAGGGAGAGGAAAGGGTTTTTAGAGAGAGAGAGAGACCTAACTAGAGTGAAATACACTCAGCCTAAAGAGAAGAAGAGACCAAAATTTCGGACTCACCTATCACCGAACGTGTGGCGCTTCTCCTGCACTTGCACTCCCACACCTGCATTTATTGCAGTAGCCAAACAAGCCCTCCCTTGTTTTCCGCTTGTGCGGCTCAAGCAACTTCGAATGCATTTTTGCTTCGGTGAGCTGACTAGGTAACTCGATCCCCGTAAGCTAATCCGGTCAAAATCAAGATTGCTACAACCTCCCCCCCTTAAAGAATTTCATCCCTGAAATTTCAAATCAAACTACCCAAACAAAGAGGGTTTCTAGCGATCAAAACCACACTATTTCATTTTACAATCACAATATTAACTCTCAACCATTTTTTTCCTGTTTTTTTTTTTTTTTCTCCACCATGGTTATCTCATTAACAACAACCATCCACATTAACCTAAACATGAACCAAAGAAATGACAATCCGTAACTACTTCATGCTTAACGTAACAACATACATAACAACATGTGGTTAACAATTTTAACACATTTCCCTCAAACATTAGGGAATATTACAGGGAAAAACAACTTAAGTATTTTAAAACAAATCTGGACACTTCGAGCGGACTTCTGCCTCCCGTTCCCACGTTGCTTCTTCAACCCCATGGCGTCTGCACAACACCTTTACCAACGGTATAGTTTTGCCACATAGCACTTGCTCCCAGGTATCTAATATTTGAACCAGTCATTCTTCGTAAGAGGCATCCTCATCTACCTCCAAGTCAACCCAATCAAGCACATGAGAAGGGTTAGGTTCATACTTCCTAAGCATAGCTACATGAAATACATTGTGAACTTTCGAAAGTTGTGGCGGTAAAGCTAACCTATATGCCACTTCCCCAATTCGCTCTAAGATCTCAAAAGGCCTAATGAACCTTGGAGATAATTTACCACTCTTACCAAATCTCATCAAATCCCGCCTTGGTGAGATTTTTAGAAACACATAGTCACCAACTTCAAAAGATAAAGGTCATCTCCTCTTATCGGCATAACTCTTTTGTCGGCTTTGGGCCGTAGCTAACCTCTTTTGAATGAGAACAACTTTCTCGGTTGTCTCTCTAACAATTCCTAGACCCAGTAACGGTGCATCACCCACTTCGGCCCAACAAACCAGTGATCTACAAGGTCGGCCATACAAGGCCTCAAATGGTGCCATCGCAATACTAGCTTGGTAACTGTTGTTGTAAGCAAACTCAATCAATGGTAAGTGCCTTTCCCAAGGCCCCTTAAAATCAAGGACACAAGCTCTAAGCATGTCCTCCAAAATCTAAATGGTACGTTCCGACTATCCATCGGTTTGAAGATGATAAGTGGTGCTAAGAGTCAACTTAGTTCCCAACGCCTCTTGAAGGCTTTGCCATAACCGAGCAGTAAAATGAGGATCCCTATCCAACACAATAGTCACAGGAACTCCATGAAGTCGAACTATCTCTCTAATGTACAACTCTGCCAAGCGTTCAATTGAGTTGCTGGTGCACATCGGAATAAAATGGGTAGACTTAGTCAACCTATCAACAATCACCCAAACGGCGTCATTGCCTCGTTGTGTTCTAGGAAGCCCAACTACAAAATCCATGGTAACACGCTCCCATTTCCACTCGGCTATCGGTAAGGGTTGTAACAAACCCATTGGTCTTTGGTGTTCGGCCTTCACTTGTTGACAAGTAAGGCACTTTGATACAAATAAAGCGACATCCCACTTCATACCCCTCCACCAAAACTGACGACTAAGATCATGATACATTTTAGTGCCTCCCGAGTGTATCGCAAAGCGTGAGTGATGGAACTCCCGAAGTACTTCCTCTCTACAAGATTCTGGTACAAACAAACGTTCTAGGTAATGTACACTCAGATTCGAGTGAATGTTCAAACCTTTCTCTTCCTTCCCATTGGAAATCTTAACACAGATTGATTCCATATCACAGTCTCCTCGTTGTGCCTCCATGACCTTATTAACCAAGGTAGGCTGAGCATTCAGAGTAGCACTCTCACTAGACTCTCCCAAGTGCAAATTAAACTTTCCAATAACATCTAGCATATCCCATTCCCGAATGGCCACACTTGCCAAACTACTCACAGATTTCTGACTCAAAGCATCGGCCACCATATTGGCCTTCCCCGAATGATATTGTAACTCAAAGTCATAATCCTTCATAAATTCCATCCACCTCCGTTGTCGTAAATTCAAGTCTTTTTGAGAAAACAAATACTTTAGACTCTTATGATCGGAGAAAACCTCAAACTTCTCACCATATAAGTAATGCCTTCAAAATTTCGAAGCAAAAATTACCGCCGCTAATTCTAAATCATGGGTGGGGTAATTTTTCTCGTGAGTTTTCAATTGTCTTGATCCGTAGGCTACAACTTTTCCCTCTTGCATCAAGACACAACCAAGTCCATCCTCGGACGCATCACAATAGACAGTGTAATTCAAACCCCTTTTCGGAATTATCAAAACCGGTCCGGTAGTCAATCTAGTCTTAAGCTCTTGGAATGACTTTTCACACGCCTCACTCCACACAAATTTGATACCCTTTCTAGTCAACCTAGTCAAAGGTGCAGCTAGTCTAGAGAAGTCCCTTACAAAATGTCGATAATACCCTGCTAATCCCAAGAAGCTCTGGATTTCAAAAACATTCTTGGGTTGTTCCCAATCCTGTATGGCATCTATCTTTGAGGAGTCCACAATCACTCCCTATCTAGACATTACATGCCCCCAAAAACTTCACCTCTGTTAACCAAAACTCGCATATTTCAAATTTGGCATACAATTGGTGCTCACTAAATAAACCCAGCACTACCCGCAAGTGAGTCTCGTGTTCCTCGTCAGAGGTTGAATAAATCAAGATGTCGTCCACAAAGACGACCACAAAACGGTCCAAGTATTCTCAAAAAATTATGTTCATCAAATCCATAAAGGAAGCCGGCACATTGGTCAACCCAAAAGGCATTACAAGGAATTCATAGTGGCCATAACGAGTGCGAAAGGCCGTCTTCTGAATGTCCTTCTCCCAGACTCTCAACTGATGGCACCCCGACCTCAAATCTATTTTTGAGAAGCAACGAGACCCTCTAAGTTGGTCAAACAAATCATCTATTCTGGGTAGAGGATACTTGTTCTTAACTGTAACTCTATTCAACTTGCGGTAATCAATACAGAACCGCAACTACCCATCCCTCTTCTTCGCAAAGAGAGCCGGTGCTCCCCAACGTGATGTACTAGGGCGAATGAAGCGCTTGTCTAAAAGTTCTTGGAGTAGAATCTTCAACTCATGCAATTCGGCGGGTGCAAATCTATACGGTGACATGGAAATCGGTGCCGTGTCAGGCACTAATTCAATAGAGAACTCGATCTCCCGATGCGGTGGTAAACTTGTAAGATCTTCTGGAAAGACATCCGGGTATTCACAAACTATCCTTGGTAACTCAACACGAGCCCCGTCACTTTCATTATCTAAGAGAGTTGCAAGAAGACCACTAAGCTTGCTCCTACTACGAGGCTCAACAACTGGCCACAAGGCTCTATCAACTTGGTTCCCCAGAAAATAGAAACGATCACCACCCGAAGTGCACATTGTAACTCTTTGACCGTAACAATCAATCACAGCTTGATAAGAACACAACCAGCCTATGCCTAAAATGACATCAAAACTCGACATATCTAGCAACACAAAAGCAAACGGAAGTCGACGCCCGGCAACTTCTATTTCACAATCACGACAACCCCGGTCTAAATCAACTGTACCCCTAACAGGTGACTCTATTCTGAGTGAAGGCACTAACCGTGCTACCTCTAACCCCAATGCAGAAATAAATGCAGTAGATATAAATGAATGAGATGCACCCGTGCCTATCAATATATTATCCAAAGAATTACACACAACAAAAATACCTCTCACAACTGAGGATTCTGGCAACTGCTCTGGCATGGTAACAACATACATGCGCCCCTATGGCCCCTGATTAACTTGCTCCCCTCTCGGAACATAGGCCTGTTGTACTGACTGAGCCGAAGCGGCTCCCTGATTAACTCGCGAAGCTTGGATTGATTGAGCCTGCTGGTGGCTCTGAGTCTGCCTCGACCCTGATGCGCCAAATACGCCTCCCAACTGTGGGCAAGTTCTCTTCATATGCCCCGGCTGACCACACTGATAACAATTAAACTCTTGACCTTTATTCTGAGACTAAGACTGACTTTGAGATCGGTTAGGTGGTGGTAACATTAACTTCCCTCCTCCCTTCTGTGGGCATGAGAAGGCTTTGTGACCCGGTTGGCCACACTTGAAACATGAGAAACTATTCGATGCACTTTTTCCCGGACTTGCACTAGGCAAAGGAAAAGTAGATCTAGACTACTATGATTGGGACTGGAATGGATAGGTGTTCCTACTCTTCTTGTTCTGCCTATAGTCTCCTTGAGACTCTTGGCCCCTAGACCTCGAACTCCGAAGCCTCTCCTCCTCGGCTTGTATGGAAATTTCTACATCTGTCGCCGTCTCCACAAGACGGTCATATTCCCAAATCATATTTCCGACAAGCTTGAACATAATTTTTGTTTTCAATTTCTTTTCAAATTCAATGCAACAACACTCTTCCGTTGCCACCAACTTTGGTGCAAATCTGGACAAACTAGAGAAGACCGCCTCAAACTCGGCCATAGGCATGTCGAGTTGTTTGAGGTCTTTAAACTCTTGCCTCAATTTCTCCCTAGTAGTGGGAGGTATGTACTTATCTTGGAAAGCAACCGCAAAGGCTTCCCATGTCGGCTCCACTCTACCCTTGGTATATTTCCACCATTGACCCACGTCTCGCTTAAGGTAGTAACTCGTTAGAGTCATTCTTAGTTCACTATCTTCGATGTAAAGCATCTCAAATGTCTTCACAGTTTATTTGAGCCACTCATCCGCTTTCTTGGGCTCGGGACCACCATAGAACTCATCCGGTTTGGCACGCAAGAACTCTCTAGTAAGGAAACTCGCCCTTGACTCCGCGGGATTCTCTCGGGCCTGATTCTCTACCCTTAACAAGTTCATAGACTCTCTTAAAGCCCTTGCCATTTCTCGAGCTAGGGCCCCCATTGCGGTTTGACCCTCTTGTCCCGGGATTCCCACATGCCCCACTTGTTCGGCCACATTAGCTTGGCCGGACTCTTTCTCTTGCACCGAAACCTCATGGACCGGTACCTCATGCACACATCGGCGAGCCCTACCACCCCTCCCGCCTCTACCACCACGGGTTTGACCTCTTCCTGACATCCTATAAGTGACAATAGAATTAATTTAGCACACTAACCCACACGTGCCCGCAACTTGCCTTACACGTTTGATCACAATAATTCTATATATTCCTCTACCATATAACAATTAAATTTCACCCCACATAAGCACTTAGTCATGTAAACACAGACAAATTATACTCTTATGATGAGATTCGTCCCACGAAAAATAAAAAATTCTTAGTAGAATGAGTATTGATCAAGTATCCTTCTAATAAGACCTCAAGGAATTTAACAGGCGCAAACTACATCCCAAAAGTCCAATCCCATACCCATTTAGTCACATAAGCATGTTATCACATAGTTACAAAATTCATAACACTTTCTAAGCATGCTAAATGAATCCATTGTGGTTAAACAACCACTTCCCACGAGCTCCAAGTATTCAAACCCGGTAGCTCTGATACCAAGTTGTAACGCCCCAATTTTTATACCCAAATGATAATACGATAACCATAGTTCTATAAAGTAAAATTGAAAATAAACCCCCACACTTACATTACATGATACAAATAGTCTTCAGGCGATAATATATTCACTTCAAATCAAAATAACATAAACAAATAGATACCCCCAAGGGTTTACAAGTTTCCAAGGCTTAGGCCTGGTTACACAAAATGGTTATTCAAACCCACACAAATACAGCCCTTGGCTTACAAACAGAGTTACAACAAAAGCAAAATGACAGCCTTGTACTCTCAACACATATTTCCTCGCCTTTAGTTAGGCGGAATCACCACATCTTTTCTTGCACAAAGATCCCATAGGGTGAGCATAAAGCCCAGTAGGAAATCCTTAACAAAGTATATACATTTTATACAAGTCTTAAGAGCTGAATGCACATGCCATGCTATGATTTTTTGCAAATAAATCATATCTTCATCTTTTGAAAAGCGTCATGCTCAATGATGCCATGAAATGTCCATTGTTCAAAACTTAACAATTTAATTGAAGGGGTGGTAAATACAACTCTGGTAATCCCTAGGTCTGTGTTTGCAAGTAGACTATACTAGTACTACCAAATTGTCATTTTTACCAATATTAACCGGAAGGCTCGACACCTATCCGTGTGGGTTTTCGGTCTTTCACCCCGGACCCTCAAGCCAACCTATTCAATTTCATCTACACCACCTATCAAGACTTACCAACGTATTTACCTCAAAACCATTCCGTGAAAACTTGTTTTCTCAACATTCCTTTCTCAATGCAAGTTTTCAAATCGATTTTCAACGTTTAATGTAATCAAATGAATTGATATGTCAATGAAACAATAGTCAATACAATGTAACAATTCTTCCATTTCCAATTCGTCCACATAATATTACCATTTTGATCAAAATTCTCATTTCTCATTTCAATGCAATTTCACAAGATAAATATAAATACTTTTATCCCAATTCATCATCCAAGGAATAGTACGATTCCCTTTTCTCAAGTATCCTCAACAATTAGTCATTTCTAGACTATAGTAATATTCTGAACACAATTTCCATATTCCATAAAACTCATCATTTATATAGATAAAAACAAGAAATTTTCCAAACATTCTTTTATTTTGGCATACAAAATAAATATAACAATATCATCCATGGATTTTTTAGTTTCTTTAAAAAAAATCCCCAAATTCTAGGTTTTCTCACCAAAACTATACAACCAAAATCCTTTGAAAGAAAAATCTCAAAAATCATCTTTTCTTCAATCAACGAAGATTAAAATCCATAAGATCATTTGAAAAGAACAAAAGACAAACCCACTTTCAAAAACTCTCTCATCCTCTTGAATCAACAATGAATTTTCAAAGCTATCAAAGGATGATGTCGAAAATCATCTAGATCTTGCAAATATATATATATATATATATATATATATATATATATATAACTCTAAGAAAATTCCTACCTCAAGTTTTGAAGAAGAAATGAGATGAAACCCCCAAAATCAAAGGCGTCGAAACTCAATCTTCACCGCACACAATGAAGCCCTTGAGAAGTTAACCAACTTTGATGAAGAAACTATGGCAGAACTCTAATGGATCTTGAGAAATCAAGGTTTTGATCCAATTTGGCGTAGGGAAATGTAGAGAGAAGGGAGAGGAAAGGGTTCTTAGAGAGAGAGAGACCTAACTAGAGTGAGATACACTTAGCCTAAAGAGAAGAAGAGACCAAAATTTTGGACTCACCTACCACCGCACGTGTGGCACTTGCACTCCCGCATCTGCATTTATTGCAGTAGCCAAACAAGCCCTCCCCTGTTTTCCGCATGTGCGGCTCAAGCAATTTCAAATGCATTTTTCATTTTTGCTTCGGCGGCCCCCGTAAGTTGACCGAGTCAAAATTGGGGTCGCTACAACACTCCTATAGTTTTGATCAAAACAAAGAGTGACCTGCTTTGATACCAATTGAAAAACCTAAGTGATTCGTGATTTGATCAAGAACTAATTGTACCAACCCCCAAACAACAAAAACTAACAATCTAAATTATAGCGATCCTGGTATTTTCTTCCTGTATTTGTTGTATTCCGGACGTTGGTTCCGTGGAGTTGGTGGTTGTATACCTTGTTGTTATCCTATGATTCCACATGTATGAGTTTTAGGATGTTTTGGGCAGGTGGGTTACATGTTGGTTAAGCCAAAGTCTTAAATCTAGTTGCCTAGGTTTTTGGTGTTACGCTCGAGCGGGCCATTTGGCGCTCGAGCGGGTTTTACACACTTCTAGTATTTTGTGTCCCTGCAAAACTTCTACAGGTGTATTTTCTACGCTCGAGCGGGTTTCCTGCGCTCGAGCGGGCTTGTTTGAGCTCGAGCGGGTAGTACATTCTTGGTAATAGTTCTGGGAGGGGGAAAATCGCGCTCGAGCGGACTGGTTTTTGCGCTCGAGCGGATGTGCTTTATTCCTGTTTCTTAGCGCTCGAGCGGGCCTTCTTGAGCTCGAGCGAACCATGGTTTTTGTTCTTGATGCTCGAGCGTTGTGTTTTCCGCTCGAGCAGGAATGTCGTATAACAGAGGGCAGCTGGGCATTTTTGAATCACTTTTCTACACTTCCTCTCTCTCTCTTACTTTCCAAAAGATATTTTGAGAGCATCTCTCTCTAGAAACTCCCTTCTCTCTAGGGTTTGATCTAGTTAGAGTGTCCTCCTTCCCTTCGGCCTTTGTAAAAGTTGTGTTGATCGTCGAGGGCGTCGTTTTGATCCGAAAAGTTTGGAATTTGGAGCACTTTAGTTTTGGTCTCTTCTCCATTCGAGCTCTAACTTCGAGGTAGGGATATCCTACTCCTCTTTATGAGTTTTGTCTTTAAATTTTAGCATTTTGATATGTTGGGGTTGTTGGGTAATCTTGAGAGAGTTTGGGCCTTTGTGTAATTTTACAAATGTTGGGGTTTTTAATCATATAAAACCTATATGCTTGTTTGGCATGAAGGAATGAAATTAATGTTGGAACATTGATGAAAATGGAACCCTAGGGGTTGAAATGTTAATTATGGAAAATGCCCTAATTACATTGAATAATTAATTTGCATAATTAATTGTTGGAAATGAGGAATTGAGTTGAGAATGTGGAAATTGGAAAGGGAAGGGATTAGAGGGTGTAGTTGGATCATTCATCGCTCACCTAATTGAAATGTTGATTTATTATCCATTTTGTGCATTTATTTTTTGTTTAGAAATAATTGCTTTGGGCTATCGGTGGAGGATAGTCTTGATTGTTGTAGACAATGCATGATGATTAGGCAAACTAAAACTAATCAATTGATTGTGTCATAGAGTATGACGGTGGATAGAATACATTAACTATATGTATTGATTGATTGTGTATAGAACCTATGTGTTTATATGCATTTTGTATAGAAGAGGAGATGGGGGATGTACTCCGCGGTTTAGGGGAAGATAGGGGATGGACCTCTAAACCGGATAGTGTTGGGAGGAGATAGGGGATGAACTCCGTAGATACAGCTTTTATGCTTGTCTAGAGAAGTGAAGATACAGCTCATATGCTTATCTTTGAGAAGTGTAGATACAGCTCATATGCTTGTCTAGTGAAGTATGGATACAGCTCTTATGCTTGTCTGTTGATGTGCTAAATAGTTCTTATGCTTATCTATTAAACAAAGATGGAGAATGAAAAGTAACATAGACTTGTAAGTCATGTAATTGAAATGTGATATATGTGGATGTATCAGTGTTGGCCATCTATCAACTGCTAATCTTTTAGTCATTGTTCATAGTTGGTTTAGTGTATTTCTACTGGGCTGTGGCTCACCCTATATAGGAATATCATTTTTAGGTACAGGTAGCATGCCACCTCCAAGGACATAGCTTGGACGATGATGAGAGTCGAAGACTCTTTTTGATTATTTTTGTTTGTATTACATGTGTATCAAGCCAAGGGCTTCTTTTGTATAGAGTTAGTGCTCCTTTTTGTGAAACCAAGTGTTGACTTGGAAAGCTGTAAGCCCGTAGGGCATTTGCTTTTGTTGTTAACATGTAATACTATTGTAAGGACTACTCTGATGAATAGAATTGGATGTTTTACCTTATATCAAAGCATGTCTAAAACGATGGGTTTTATGTATTATTTTGAGGGCGTTATATAAATCATCAAGCACGTACGGATGCGATTTAGATTATTGTTTCCGAAATGATAAATCGGCGCAAACGATTTTAACGTGGAAAAAATCACAATTGGAGCATCTCTAATTGTGATAAAAAAATCCACAGGCGAAACGCCACAAATCAATCTATTACTAAAGAAAGAAAGATTATAAAGATATCAAACATATTACCCAAACGTTTCTAATTTGTCTTCAAACCTTCTGTATATCTTTCACCGCAACCTTCGTCTCAGAATTGATTAGATTGATATTGAATCCACAACATCTATTGTCGAATCAATGACTGGACATAGCATCAAACTCCTTCGATTACTCTGTGCTTGAATCTTTGGATTCCACCGTAGAAGAACACTTTTTAATGAAGAACAAACAAACTCCTTGATGTGTGCTTATCAACTCATGAGTTTAATACTCAATCAAAACATTATGGAAAACTAGCAAACAACCCCAAAAGAAAAGCCTAACATCCTTAAAGAAGATCTAAAAAACGTAACCCTAAAACAAGCTTAAACAAGTGCACTTGCAGTGGTAATGTTTGCCACTGCACTTGCCTTCTCTGTTCAGTTTAGGCAAGACCTGCATTCTCAAGACTTTATAGCCTGCTATCAGCTATATTCATGTTCACCTCAGTGATGCCTCCACCCTTAGCCACCTAACTACAAATTTCCCAACTTCCTAGGGCGAAACCCAATTCGAAATATGATAAATAAATATTTTGTAATTTTTTTATTTTGCCTTTGGCATCATTTGATTTTCACTAATAGCAATTAGAAATAGATAGTTGGGTAGGTAATAGGTTACAAGCCAAATGTTGACTACCCTAGATACATTGTTCTCAATAAGAGTACAAAGTCAATTTAGAGTTGTCTTTAAATATAGCTTCTAATTTGTGATTCTAAAATTGAAATAATCTGAGATGGTAGCTTGAGACTCTCCATGAAAAGTTATTTATTGAGTGATGGTAAGCGTATATTTATTCTTGCATAAGTGAACTATGTACATATTATGGAACAGCTAAAATCAACTTGATTTATTGGGTGCTATGATCATAAATCTCCAATTTCTTTGGTTTGGAAGGCTAAGTTACAAAACAGGCTTTTGAACATCACTGTTTTCAGAAATTATATGTTCACCATGATGAATAAATAATTTATTTATTTTTTTTAATGATTTTTCAAATATCATATGGTGGTTTTCTATGTTTTTTTGAAGATAGCATGTCCTCAAACATTTAATAGAAATTATATCTTCAGTGTTTATTGTTATCTTGCTTGAAAAGTGTGATTAGCGTTATGATGGTTATCCATTTTATTTTTTTTATTTTTTGATTAGCAAAAGAAAATTTTATTGATGAAAAGACCATGAAAAGCAAAACACATGATACAACACAAAAAAAAAGAGTACATATTGCATCATAGCAAAACCCTTTCATCTTAACTAGGTTAGCATGAAAGGCAAGCCCAATCAGACGCACTTTGCTATGATGCAATATGCACTTCTCTCTTTTCTATGACTGTTATACATGATAGTGTATTCACAACTTTGCTTTGTGTATGGACAAATTATCATGAGTTAATTCTGGTTAAGTTGAAAACAAATTTGGGTCATGGTAGTTATATAATTATTTCAGACTTTCCCTTCTTTTCTATGACTGTTATACATGATAGTGTATTCACGACTTTGCTTTGTGTATGGACAAATTACCATGAGTTAATTCTGGTTAAGTTGAAAACAAATTTGGGTCATGATAGTTATATAACTATTCCAGACTTTTCCTCCTTTAAACTTGTTCTCTTTTGTGCTCTTTTCTTCTTTTCTCTTTCATCATTTCTTCTCTTTCTATCCACTCTCTACTTATATTTTTTCTTATCTGAAAATAGATACACCAGCACATAATTGTTAAAATCTTGGTGGAATTGCTCAACACTCAAATACTGGAACTGTGGGGGATTGTTCATTTGTTTAGTCTTTTGGAGTTGACCCATCTTGACTTGGTATATTAATTGCTTTTCTTTCTCTACCTTGATTTGAGTTTTAATTTTTGTTGGGATTTAGTTTAGCTTACTCTCTTTGTTGATGTGTTGCTATAATAATTTTTTGACAATCTTTTCAAGGCTATGATTTACTAATGTGTATATATATACTATTCAATCATGCTCCATATGTATATGTCATATTTATATATGGTAATACAAACATTTTATACTAGTAATAATCAAATTCGTTATTTCTTTCTATTGATACAGGGGATGAAGAGTCAGTGTGATGAGAAAATGTTCAATTTTGTCTTTTGTAAGACAAGAACAATCTCTATAAAAATAGTACGTTTTTGCATATGCATCTAGTGGTGTCTAAATTAATTTGTTTTTTTATTTTTCAAGTCAGAAATTTCTTGGAGAGATGCAAAATATGGTCAAAGAATTCAAGAATTTAGTTTTTTCAAGTTTTTATTTTTTATTTTTTAATATATGTAATCACAGTTAAAATTTTTTTATTAATTTCTTTGTACATACTTTTGAACATTTAACTTTCATTTATGAAATATATGACGTTATTCCATTCAATATATAGTTGTGATTCAAAATATAGTATATAGTGTGTATTATATTCTTCAAATACGCGTACAAAAATAATATTGATTATTCTTCAAATATGTCGAATTCTTTTTTTTTTAATCACATGTTTTATTAGTTATTAATTACATTTAAAAGATGTGATCTAAATATTATTAATCACATTATCTAAATGTTTTTAATCACACTTAAAAGATGTGATCTAAATGTTTTTAATCACACTTAAAAGATGTGATCTAAATATTTTTAATTACAGTTAAAAGATGATCTAAATATTTTTAATCACACTTAAAAGATGTGATCTAAATGTTTTTAATCACACTTAGAAGGTGTGATAGAAATTTTTTTAATCACACTTAAAAGGTGTGATCTAAATGTTTTTAATCACACTTAAAAGATGTGATCTAAATATTTTTAATCACACTTAAAAAGTGTGATGAAAGCATTTTTTAATGACACTTAAAAAGTGTGATTAAAAATGACCCCTTTTAATCACACTCCCAAATACCACACTTTAATAAAACTTAAAAGGTGTGATTAAAAAACATACATCACACAAAAAAAGTGTGATCTTTATCTGTATTTATAGTAGTGCGAGAGACCAAATACGCGTGTTTTCCTTAAGTGTCGTCGCTCGAGCCAAGCTTCCTTCGCTTGAGCGTACAATCCTCATTCTCAAAACTTTTGCAGACAAAACAACTTCTGGGGGCAGAACATCTTTGCTCGAGCGAGGAGTCCGTCGCTCGAGCGAGCAAGACAAAATACTTAGGAAAATTACAACTCGATAAAACATGTTTGTTCGCGGGATTGACAAGATTAAGGGACCTAACATGTTTGATAACTATTATTGATATCTATCATTGATATCACTTAAAAATTTAAGCTATTCTTAAAATGCAAGTTAAAACTTAAGAAATTTTAAATGAAATGAAACTTACTTAATTCTGACTGAATGTTAAATACTAAATATAAGTATCGATATACATCATTATAAACTCGCCACTACCACTATCACAACCACCACCACCACTACTACTATTACCACCAACACCACCACTGCTACCACCACCACCACTACAACCACCATCAACACGCTGCCACCGTACTACCACCACCACCACCACCATCAACAACACTACCATTATTACAATATAAAAGTTGAAATACACAATTGAAAAATAATAAATTTTAAATTTGAACTTATACATATCAAACAATTTATTTTTAGTTGAACACTTAAAATTTTATCAAACATTTTTTCATTTAAAAAATTCGACATTCAATTTTCAATACTTAATTTTTAATTTCAGTTCTTCGTTTTATCAAACACCTGTTTAATAAAATTGAAAACAAAAAATTAAGTATGAAAAATTGAATGCTAAATTTTTTAATTTAAAAACCTGTTTGGTATGTATTGAAATTTAAGTACTGATTCAATTAAGCTGTTTGATTTATACAAGCAGCTAAAGTCTGAAAAATAATTAAAAATTTTAATTTTTTCTTTAAAATTTTTACATTAAAATATTTAATTAGATTCTTTTACCAAACTAATATAATTGGTAAAAAAAAAGTTTGTAATCACAATTATAACATTATATTTCAAACATACACAGGCTAATACATATAAAAAGATAAAATCATATGAAAACAATGAGTGCTTTTTATTTTTATTTTTAATTTAAAGTATTTTTTGAATTTTTTTCAAAAATAAATTTGGGAAACTCAATTAAACAACAGATTTTTTTTTTTCTTTTTCTTTTTTGAAAGACCTACTGAAGAAAAATCAAGATAAGGACATAATAAAAATTTCCACAAACATATATATGTATATATACAAACATACGCAAAAAACAGTATATCCATATATATATACATGCAAGTTAAATCCAAATAAAAAGCATTTTTCTAGACTTATCTTTGCATGCCTCAATAGATGAAATTGAATATTGAGACCCCATCCCTACAATTAAATGATCATTTCCTATTTGATAAGATTAATTTCATTTTTAAAAACAGATAGAGTGTTCATTTTTTTTTTTTCAATTTTGTTGTAAAAATATAATACTGATTGTAACAAAAAAATTAGTCCTGAAGATATATTTTTTTCTTCTAACTTTTTTCTCTCAAACATTAATTTGTTATAATTATGGATGAATTGTTCAAATTTTGAAATCACTTTTTGCACCATTAAATTAGGTTTTAACATTTACTGATTTATATAATCATCTTCAATTCGATTACAAGAACTGAAATAAAAAAATTTAAAAACTAAATAGATGAAATTAATAGTTTAAAAATGAATAGAAAAAGTGGGTAGTTTAGGAATAAAATGAAATTAAACTCCAATTGTCCAAAAACTGGACAGCCCAATGACGCTTAAAAATTGCTTCAATTCGCCTTGAAATTAAAACCCATTGTAGCACTGTTGTTTGAGATAATTATCGGCCAATCTTATGGACCGAATTTATTTATTCTTTAAGTTTTTGATGAATTTTTGTTATAAATATTTAACTATGGTTTTGATATAGAGAAAATTATAGAACTTATGGATATATATTTTGTGTTTGTGAAATAATGATTTGATACTAGTAATGATACTGAGAAATTTATTAAAGTGATAAATAATTTGAAGATTTTGATTTTTGTTTGTAAATTTTGATTTATTTTATATTGAAATATGATGTAAGAGTATAAGTAATTGAATTGTATTTTTAAAAATATTTTTATAGTAATAAATTTATCATTGAAAATTCAGAGGGGTGTTTGATAACCCAATCCAGCTATTAAAATTGAAAATATTAAATGATTTCTTAATTAAGTTAGTTTGACTGTACGATATCACTTAAAAAATTAAGTCTCACTTAAAAAAAAAAAGACAAAATTTTGTGTAAAAAAAAAACCTAATCTTTAATTATCACTTAACGCGCTAAATGATTTAGGTCTAAAAAAATTATTTCTCGAAGCCTACCCACTTTTGCTCCTCTTCTCTCACAGTTTTGGTTGCTCTCCCAAGGAAGACAAAAGTTCAGCAGTAATTCCCTTTCTTTCTGTTTTTACTGATTTTGAAATAGATCTCACAATGTATGAACACTATGTCTTTCTTTTTTCTTTTTCTTTTTCTTTTTTTCTCGTTAAAGTCTATGTGAATAAATAAAAAATGAAGACAAACTGTTTCTATCAACCAACTCACATGTCAGGTCGAGAGACCCATTCCCACCACCATATTGCAAATTTATGAAAAAACTTTCTACAAAGTCTTACATTTTTTAAGTTCTTTTATTATTAATTTCAAATCCAATGTGCTGCACATTGAAACATCAAAAGACACTTCTTTCACTTTGTTCCTTTGTGGATGGGATAGCTTTCTACTTTTTCCAGTAACTTTCATGTTCTACCAGGTTATTGCCCTTTTTCTTTTTCCTTTTTTTTTTTTGGTTTCTTTTGTTTTGTTTTGTTTTTTTTTTTTTTTTTTTTTTTTGGGTCAATTTTTTTCCAGTTTAATTTTCCTATTTTTTAAATTAAAAAAATATGTAAGTACACAAATATGTTTGCATTTTTATAATTTGAAAATGGACAGATAGACACATATAACTATCTATCTAAATTTTTAATAAAAAAGTAATTTAAAAGTACAAAAATAGACATATTTGTCTCCACTTACAATATGCAAGGAATTTATGTTATTTGTGAGTTTAATTATCACAAATGGTGTAACTTAATATTATGAGAGTCATAATTAAAAAAGAAAATTTGAATTATAGCCGAACATCACATGAGGTATACAACTAAACAACTCTTGTGTTATAACCAAAATAATTACATAACCAACATCATAATGTGTCATAACTAACAATATAATAGATCATAACTAAAGACACAAAAATCGTAACCAAATGTTCATATATATTTGTCCCTAAATTTTAATTTAAAAGTATATTTGTTCATGTTTTTTGAATTTGAAAGTGCACCAAGTAACCAACAAATAGTTCATTCGAATTAGAACGGATGTACTTTCACGGGTCGCTCCTGTTCTGTATGTGGCTCCTGTTCTGTATGTGAGTTTTTTGTTTTTTGGTTTAATTCCTCGTATCGTTTTTTTTGGTAAATTAGCATCTGGAGGTCCTTTGATGGGCATAAAGAAAATGTCTTGGTAGAAAACATCAAACTAATAAAACAAGGGTTAGCTCTGCAACTGATCTACAAGGACATTTGATGCATCTATTGTGTTGGGAAGTTTTGACTTTCTATTTAATATTCAGCTCAGATTTCAATACTTATAATTTTTATTGATGTTCTTTTTAATGTTATATATTGCACTTAGTAAAATAAAATAAAATTTAAAAGTCTCAATCTTTTTTTTGTTTAATTTTTTTTTATAAGTTTTAGAAAAAATAAAATAAAATTTATAAGGCCTATTTAGTATTTCTATTACTTAGTAAAAAAATTCAAAAAGACAAAAATAATCTTTTAAACATTTATATATATTTTTTTAATTTCTCAACTAAATATAAAATTTAATAAGATAATTCGTACAAACAAACATGCAGTTAACATACCTCGAACAGCTTAGCATGATCCGGCAAGGCCAGCACCGGATCCGCCATGATGGCTCCCTTTAAGTCCTCAAAGGCCTCTTGACATTCTCTCGTCCATCCTACCCTGCGCCACTTACAGATTAGCTCCATAGTTCACTAATTGGTCGGACTCCGTCCAGTCTACAGTCTTCATTTGCTTAGCTCAATAGACTACTTTACCCCCTTCCCTTGGCCTAAATTTGATAGAGATGAGCTAGCCATGTGGTGGTTTTGTATATACGATCACGGCAACACAGCGGAGTGATTTTTCGTCGCACCGGTTCTCACTTTCGGGTGAAGGTTCACCAATGGTAAAAGTCGCTTAACGCCCTCAAAATAAACCCATAATATATATAACATTAACATGCATTGATAAAAGAAAACCAACTATTATACCGTTCATCAGAGTCTTCTTATTGTAAAACATTACATGTAACATCAAAAGTAAATGCCCTACGGGCTTACATTTTTCCAAGCCAGCACTTGGACACAAAATGTAAGTACTAACTCAACTACATATTAAGCCCTGGGCTTGAATGTTTACATGTAATAACAAATAAAAACAAATAATTAAAAACAAGTCTTCAAAGTCTAAATCCGTCCAAGCTAAGTCCTTGGAGGTAGCATATCACCTGGACCTGAAAATGATGTTCCCTTATAGGGTGAGCCACAGCCCAGTAGAAATATACTAAACCAAATATAAGCATTGAATAAAGCAATAGCATTCAATAGATGGTTAACACAATGTCCATTTCATCACTATACAGTTTCATTTATACCAATATGGCTCAGAACCTGGCCAAACTATAACAGTGAACTATATATCACATTAACATTACTTCCAATATCAACAAAACAAATGAGACTAAGGCTCATATCAAAACACTTCCATACTTCCCGATTGATACACATTTTAGTGCTGTATCAATAATATGTAAAAACACTTTCATAAATCAATAAGCACACATAATAGTGATGCTAATGGAGTCCATCCCCTATCTCCTCCCAAACAAAATCCGGTTTAGACGTCTATTCCCTATCTTCCCCTAAACCGTAGAGTACATCCCCTATCTCCTCCCACACAATACAATGTATATAAACACTTATCATATACAACACACAATCAATACACGCATTTTCTGTATTAATTCAACAGTCAAAATCAATGACTTAACCAATGTGATTAGTTTCAGTTATCCCTAATCCACATGCAATGTCTATAACAATCACGACTATTCTCCACCGATAGCCCAAAACAGTTATTTCTAAACAGGAAATAAATGTATTAATACGCACAAACGCAACATTTTCACAGGTGAGTGATTAAACTATCAAACTACACCATTTAAACTCATAATTTCCCAATTTCAAGAATTAAACTAAATTCCCCAATTTTCCCTAAATTAATTATACGAATTAATTTATTACAACAACTAGGGTTTTTCCCATAATTACCAAACAACCCCCAACATATCAAAATACCACAACTTAGGACAAAACCTATAATATGGAGTAGGAAATCCCTACCTCGAAGTAAACAACCCGAATGGAGAAGATGAAGATGATGACCCAAAATCCAACGTGCTCCAAACCGCTAAATTCTCAGATTAAAACGAAGCCCTCAATCCCCTCTATCTTTTTAATAAAGAGCCTAGGGTAGAAACACCCTAAATCTAGATGATACCTAAGAGAGAAGATGAGTGGAGGAAGAGAGAAGTCGTACCTAGGGTTTTGGAATCAAAAAGATTATTAAAAAACTGAATTTTCCCTGCTGCTGCCTATTTAAACTAGACAGGCTCGCTCGAGCGAAGACTTGGTCGCTCGAGCGACCAGACACAAGAAATCCTAGCTCGAGCGAAGAAAAGCTCGCTCGAGCCAAAAACTCGATGCTTCAGGTCTGCAACCCAGAAGCTCGCTCGAGCGACGAAATGCTTGCTCGAGCGAAGAACTCGAAAACATACACCTCGCTCGCTCGAGCGAAGGAAAGCTCGATCGAGCCAAGAAACACTGCTCTCAGGTCTTAAGCCCAGACGCAGTCGCTCGCTCGAGCGAAGAAACACTGGCTCGAGCCACCAGACACAAAACTCAAATCTCGCTCGAGCGACCAAACCCTGGCTCGAGCGAAGGACCAAAAACAAAAGCTCGCTCGAGCGACCAACTACTCGCTCGAGCGAAGGTCCAAAAATCTGGACAGCAACACTTGGTTTCCAAACCCAACCAACCTGTAACAAACCTGCCCAACACATCCTATAACTCAAAAATAAGAAATTAAAGGACGATAACAACAATTTGATAACAACGGGATCTACGGAACATAAGTCCGGACACAACAACCAAAAGGAAAAGACCGGGGTCGCTATAACCTCCCCCCCTTAAAGAATTTCGTCCCCGAAATTAAGCATAAGTTTTCGAAAATAGGTTTTTCTCAAATTCCAACAATATGACATTACAATAATGAACAACTTGACCCAATACCGGCCATTTCATCTCTTATCAAGAGGCATCTCAAATACCTTTTAACCTGCATTATTAATATGCAATTTTCCTTCCAATTTTAACAATTTCCATATCATATTCAATTTCATGATATATACAACACATTCAACATATAAATGTTACATTCCACTTCCATTATGGGGCAAGTTTCAAAATACTATCATTAAACCAAAACATTCTCAATGTTTTCCAACTTAAGACATATGTAAAGCTCTTAAGTTCAACAATATTACAAAATATAGATACGAGATTACAAATCAATAAACATGTCCGGATATTTCTCGCGGACTTCCAACTCACGTTTCCAAGTGGCTTACTCCACCCCGTGATGTTTCCACAGAACCTTTACCAAAGGGATGGTCTTGCCTCGCAAAACTTGATCCCGCCTATCCAAGACCCGAACCGGTCTCTCCTCGTACGAGACATCCTCGTCAACCTCTAAATCAGTCCAATCCAACACATGTGATGGATCTGGCTCATACTTCCGAAGCATACTCACTTGAAACACGTCATGAACTCCGGATAACTGCGGTGGCAAAGCTAAACGATAAGCAGTCTCGCCAATCCTCTCAAGGATCTCAAAAGGACCAATGAACCGAGGGGACAACTTCCCGCTCTTCCCAAACCTCATCAATCCCCATCTAGGTGATATCTTCAGAAAGACATGGTCACCCACCTCAAACACCAAAGGTCTCCTCCTACGGTCGGCATAAGATTTCTGACGACTCTGGGCTGTAACAAGCCTCCTACGGATAAGCTCAACTTTCTCCGTCGTTTCCCTTACCAACTCCGGACCCAACAAAGGTGCATCACCCACCGCGGCCCAACAAACGGGAGACCTACACGGTCGGCCATACAAGGCCTCAAACGGTGCCATACCGATACTAGACTGAAAGCTGTTGTTGTAGGCAAACTCCAACAATGGTAAGTGCCTCTCCCACGTCCCACTAAAGTCAAGGACACAACCTCGAAGCATATCCTCAAGGATCTGAATAGTACGCTCGGACTGCCCGTTAGTCTGAGGATGATAAGCCGTGCTAAAGGTCAACTTAGTGCCTAAGGCACTCTGCAAACTCTGCCACAACCTAGCAGTAAAACGAGGGTCTCTATCTGAGACGATCGTCACTGGGACCCCGTGCAACCTCACTATGTCCCGAATATACAAGTCGGCAAGATGATCTACCGAATCTCTAACACGCATAGGAATGAAGTGCGCTGACTTAGTCAACCGGTCTACAACCACCCAAATTGCATCACTACCCCGCTGATTCCTCGGAAGACCTACAACGAAGTCCATAGTGACATGCTCCCACTTCCACTCGGCAATAGGCAAGGGTTGCAACAAACCCGCTGGCCTCTGATGCTCGGCCTTCACTTGTTGACAAGTAAGGCACTTAGACACGAAAGCTGCCACATCCCTCTTCATACCCCGCCACCAGAACTGGCGACCCAAATCCCGATACATCTTAGTGCCTCCCGGATGCACCGCAAGGCGTGAATGATGAAACTCTCGGAGTACCTCCTCTCGGCAAGACTCCGGCACAAACAAACGGTCTCGGTATCTCACACTCAGGTCGGGATACACCGTCAAACCCTTCTCAACCTTCCCACTGGAAATCTTCTCTCGGAGGGATTCTACCTCAAGGTCACCTCTCTGTGCCTCTAACACTTGAGTCACAAGTGTAGGCTGTGCAACAACAGAAAACAAGGCCGCAGCCTCTACGGATTCGCCCAGAAGCAAATCAAACTCGCCAAGTGCCCCCAACATCTCCTACTCCCGGATGGCTATACCAGCTACGTCGCCAACAGATTTCCTGCTAAGGGCATCGGCCACCACATTGGCCTTCCCCGGATGATAATGCAACTCGAAGTCATAATCCTCAATGAACTCTATCCACCTCCTCTGCCTCAAGTTCAAGTCTTTCTGTGTAAACAAATATTTCAGACTCTTATGATCCGAGAATACCTCGAACCTCTCACCATAAAGATAATGCCTCCAAATCTTCAAGGCAAAGATCACAGCTGCTAACTCTAGATCATGCGTAGGGTAATTCTTCTTGTGAATTTTCAACTGACGTGAGCCATAAGCAACCACTTTCCCCTCTTGCATCAACACACAACCCAGACCCTCTTGTGAGACGTCACAATAGAGTGCATAACCCAACCCTCTCTCCGGAATAATCAAGACTGGAGCGGTGGTCAATCTAACTTTCAACTCCTGGAACGACTTTTCACAAGTCTCACTCCATACAAACTTGACTCCCTTCCGAGTCAATCTAGTCAAAGGCGAAGCTAACCTGGAGAAATCTTTCACAAACCGGCGATAATACCCAGCTAACCCCAGAAAACTGCGGATCTCAAACACACTCTTAGGCTGTGCCCAATCTTACACTGCCTCCGTCTTGGATGTATCAACAGACACCCCTTTCCCGGAAACTACATGGCCTAAGAACTTCACCTCCTCTAGCCAGAACTCACATTTCCCAAACTTAGCATAAAGCTTATGGGCTCTAAGTAACTCAAGCACCACTCTCAAGTGCTCATCGTGCTCCTCCTCTGAAGGTGAATAAATCAGAATGTCGTCCACGAAGACGACTACAAAACGATCTAAGAACTCCCGGAATATCCGGTTCATCAAATCCATAAACACTGCCGGTGCATTGGTGAGCCCAAATGGCATCACCAGAAACTCATAGTGGCCATACCGCGTACGGAATGCCGTCTTCGGAATATCCTCCTCCCTGACTCTCAACTGGTGGTAACCCGATCTCAAATCTATCTGAGAGAAACAACGGGAACCCTTCAACTGATCGAACAGATCATCTATACGAGGCATAGGGTACTTATAATTAACCGTAGCCCGATTTAATTTTCGGTAATCTATACAGAGTCTCAAAGCACCACCTTTCTTTTTAGCAAAGAGGGCCGGTGCTCCCCACGGTGAAACACTAGGACGAATATATCCCTTATCCAGCAACTCCTGAAGCTGAACCTTCAACTCAACTAACTCGGCTGGGGCAAAACGATAAGGTGCCATAGAAATTGGCGCCGTGCCGGGCACTAGGTCAATAGAGAACTCAATCTCTCGATGAGGTGGCAAACTAACAAGGTCCTCGGGAAAGACGTCCGAGTACTCACAAACCACCCTTGGCAACATAATCTGGGTCTCATCACACTCACCACTCTCAAAGCTAGCAAGTAGACCACTAAGCTCATCCCGCCCTCGCGGATCATACCCCGGTGGCAAAACACTACCAACCCGGTCCCCCAGAAAATGAAAACACTCCCCGCTCAAGGTACATAATATGACCCTCTGGCGGTAGCAATCGATAACTGCCCGGTATGACGATAACCAGTCCATACCCAAAATAATATCAAAGCCCTTCATGGGCATAACTACAAAAGGAAACGGAAGCCTATGATCGGCGACCTCTATATCACAACCTCTAACACCTTGTTTCAAGATCAATTCACCCCCAAGAGGTGACACTACACAAATAGGAGATGCTAACTGTGCTAACTCCAACTCCAAAACAGATGCAAATGCAGCAGACACAAAGGAATGAGATGCACCCGTATCAATCAATACACTAGCAACCGAATTGCAAAACAAGAAGGTACCTCTCACAACTGATGGAGCCGGTACAAGATCCTGCGCGGTAACAGCATACACGCGCCCAGACGATCTCTGATCAACCTGCTCACCCCTAGGAGCATAAGACTGCTGCACAGACTGGGATGATGAAGCCCCCTAATTGGCCCTCGAGGCCTGAACTGACTGAGCTGGCTGATGACCCTGAGTCTGCCTCAAACTAGATGCACCAGGTGTGCTACTCAACTGCAGGCAATACCTCTTCATGTGCCCTGCCTGACCACACTGGTAACAAGAGAGCGGCTGGCCTCTACCCTGACTCTGGCTCTGAGATCGAGCCGAAGATGATGCTGCTCTCTGTACTCCTCTCCTCTGCGGGCAAACTGGAGACTTGTGGCCCAGCTGACCACACTTGAAACAGGTAATTTCTCCCTAACTGCCTTTCCCAGAACCTGCACTCGGCACTAGAAAAGTCGATCTAGAAAATCTACTCTGACACTGTTGAGGAGTGAAACCTCTCTGTCTCCTGCCATCACTCTGGCCATCCTGACTCTTTTTGGAGCCTTTCTGCCCTTCCTCCTCCTCCTGCATCATGATCTCTGTATGGGCTGCAGCATCAACCAGACGCCCATAATCCCGAATCATAGACCCTACAACTCTCAACTTGAGGCCGCGCCTCAACTTCTTCTCAAACTCGATACAAACGGCGTTCCTCAGACGCCACCAACTCAGGTGCAAACCTAGACAAGCTGGTAAATGCAGCCTCAAACTCGGCCACTAAAGAACTCGACTGCTTAAGCTGACAGAACTGGTCTCTCAGCTTTTCCCTGACAGTTGGAGATAAGAACTTCTCCTGGAAAGCATTCACAAAAGCTTCCCATGTACCTCCTATACGACCCTTTGTAAACTTCCACCACTGACCCGCATCCCCCTTCAGCTGGAACGATGCCAAGGTCACTTTCAACCCCTCGTCTTCGATGCCAAGCATCTCAAACGTCTTCGTTGTTCGTTCGAGCCATTCATCTGCCTTAAGTGGCTCTTTAGGATCACCCACAAATTCGTCCGGGTTGGACCGAAAGAACTCCCTCTTCTGAAAAGAAGGTCCTGCATCTGTAACATGAACTTGAGCCTGATTCTCAGCTCTGAGAATGCCTACTGACTCCCTGAATGCCCCTGCTATCTCTCGGGCCAAAGCGCCCATAGCCTGCTGGCCTACTGGCTCGGCCACATTGGCCTGGCCAACACCCTCCTACTGCTCCGGAATCTCATCCGGTATAGGCATCTCCTGCCTACCCTGTCTACCACGTCTACCACGTCCTCGTCCTCGTCCTGACATCCTAATAAAGGAAACAAAGACGTTAGCACATTAATAAATGTGCCGAAGCTATAACACTCGCGTCCTAATGCATTGGACAACATTAATTCATTCCACGTAAGCACATAATCACATAAGCACCTACGAATTTCATTCCTAGATAATGACAGTCCCGAAGCGTTACTATAGTTCCGGTTGCAAGCAGCATTGATCAAGTGCCTTTCCAACAAGACTACTAGAAACTCAAGGTCCCAATCAATATCCTAGAAACTACATTCCATACCCATATAGTCACATAAACATGTTATCATATAAGCATATAACAGTACACTAAGTCTCTATCAACCGAGACGAACCCATTGTGATACTAATCACTTCCCACATACCAAAAGTATTCGAACCCGGTACGCTCTTATACCAAGTTGTAACGCCCTCAAAATAAACCCATAATATATATAACATTAACATGCATTGATAAAAGAAAACCAACCATTATACCATTCATCAAAGTCTTCTTATTGTAAAACATTACATGTAACATCAAAAGTAAATGCCCTACGGGCTTACATCTTTCCAAGCCAGCACTTGGACACAAAATGTGAGTACTAACTCAACTACATATTAAGCCTTGGGCTTGAATGTTTACATGTAATAACAAATAATTAAATACAAGTCTTCAAAGTCCAAATCCGTCCAAGCTAAATCCTTGGAGGTAGCATATCACCTGGACCTGAAAATGATGTTCCCTTATAGGGTGAGCCACAGCCCAGTAGAAATATACTAAACCAAATATAAGCATTGAATAAAGCAATAGCATTCAATAGATGGTTAACACAATGTCCATTTCATCAATATACAGTTTCATTTATACCAATATGGCTCAGAACCTGGCCAAACTATAACAGTGAACTATATATCACATTAACATTACTTCCAATATCAACAAAACAAATGAGACTAAGGCTCATACCAAAACACTTCCATACTTCCCGATTGATACACATTTTAGTGCTGTATCAATAACATGTAAAAACACTTCCATAAATCAATAAGCACACATAATAGTGATGCTAATGGAGTCCATCCCCTATCTCCTCCCAAACAAAATCCGGTTTAGAGGTCCATCCCCTATCTTCCCCAAAACCGTGGAGTACATCCCCTATCTCCTCCCACACAATACAATGTATATAAACACTTATCATATACAACACACAATTAATACACGCATTTTCTGTATTAATTCAACAGTCAAAATCAATGACTTAACCAATGTGATTAGTTTCAGTTACCCCTAATCCACATGCAATGTCTACAACAATCACGATACTCCACCGATAGCCCAAAACAGTTATTTCTAAACAGGAAATAAATGTATTAATAAGCATAAACGCAACATTTTCATAGGTGAGTGATTAAACTATCAAACTACACCATTTAAACTCATAATTTCCCAATTTCAAGAATTAAACTAAATTCCCCAATTTTCCCTAAATTAATTATACGAATTAATTTATTACAACAACTAGGGTTTTTCCCATAATTACCAAACAACCCCCAACATATCAAAATACCACGACTTAGGACAAAACCTATAATATGGAGTAGGAAATCCCTACTTCGAAGTAAACAACCCGAATGGAGAAGATGAAGATGATGACCCAAAATCCAACGTGCTCCAAATCGCTAAATTCTCAGATTAAAACGAAGCCCTCAATCCCCTCTATCTTTTTAATAAAGAGCCTAGGGTAGAAACACCCTAAATCTAGATGATACCTAAGAGAGAAGATGAGTGGAGGAAGAGAGAAGTCGTACCTAGGGTTTTGGAATCAAAAAGATTATTAAAAAACTGAATTTTCCCCGCTGCTGCCTATTTAAACTGGACAGGCTCGCTCGAGCGAAGACTTAGTCGCTCGAGTGACCAGACACAAGAAATCCTAGCTCGAGCGAAGAAAAGCTCGCTCGAGCCAAAAACTCGATGCTTCAGGTCTGCAACCCAAAAGCTCGCTCGAGCGACAGAATGCTCGCTCGAGCGAAGAACTCGAAAACATACACCTCGCTCGCTCGAGTGAAGAAAAGCTCGATCGAGCCAAGAAACACTGCTCTCAGGTCTTAAGCCCAGACGCAGTCGCTCGCTCGAGCGAAGAAACACTGGCTCGAGCCACCAGACACAAAACTCAAATCTCGCTCGAGCGAAGGACCAAAAACAAAAGCTCGCTCGAGCGACCAACTACTCGCTCGAGCGAAGGTCCAAAAATCTGGACAGCAACACTTGGTTTCCAAACCCAACCAACCTGTAACAGACCTGCCCAACACATCCTATAACTCAAAAATAAGAAATTAAAGGACGATAACAACAATTTGATAACAACGGGATCTACAGAACATAAGTCCGGACACAACAACCAAAAGGAAAAGACCGGGGTCGCTATACTTTAGAAAGCCTCTCGGGCAAAAGGGATAGCCCTTCTTAGTCAATTTTAACATTATTGAAGACTTGAAGTAAATATCACCCAAGAACTAACTTTAGTCAATTTTACCCAATTTCCTAGAATGGAGGATAGCCTTTATTAGTCAATTTTAACATTATTGAAGACTTGAAGTTAACATCACCCAAGAACTTACTTTAGTCAATTTTACCCAATTTCCCAGAATGGGGGATAGCCCTTATTAGTCAATTTTAACATTATTAAAGACTTGAAGTTAACATCACCCAAGAACTAACTTTAGTCAATTTTACCCAATTTCCCGAAATGGGGGATAACCCTTATTAGTCAATTTTAACATTATTGAAGACTTGAAGTTAACATCACCCAAGAACTAACTTTAGTCAATTTTACCCAATTTCCCGGAATGGAAGATAGCCCTTATTAGTCAATTTTAACATTATTGAAGACTTGAAGTTAACATCACCCAAGAACTAACTTTAGTCAATTTTATCCAATTTCCCGGAATGGGGGATAGCCCTTATTAGTCAGTTTTAACATTATTGAAGACTTGAAGTTAACATCACGCAAAAACTAACTTTAGTCAATTTTACCCAATTTCCCAGAATGATGGATAGCCCTTATTAGTCAATTTTAGCATTATTGAAGACTTGAAGTTAACATAACCCCAGAACTAACTTTAGTCAATTTTACCCAATTTCTCGGAATGGGGGATAGCCCTTATTAGTCAATTTTAACATTATTGAAGATTTAAAGTTAACATTACCCAAGAACTAACTTTAGTCAATTTTACCAAATTTCCCAGAATGGGGGATAGCCCTTATTAGTCAATTTTAACATTATTGAAGGCTTGAAGTTAATATCGCCCCAGAACTAACTTTAGTCAATTTTATCCAATTTCCCAGAGTGGGGGATAACCCTTATTAGTCAATTTTAACATTATTAAAGACTTGAAGTTGATATCACCCCAGAACTAACTTTAGTCAATTTTACCCAATTTCCGAGAATGGGGAATAGCCCTTATTAGTCAATTTTAACATTATTGTAGACTTGAAGTTAAAATCACCCAAGAGTTACACTCTAGATTGTTGGTCAATTTTATTTGAAAAAATTACACTTTCTATCTTTTAAATATTATTGGTCATTAAACTTTAGATTTTTAAAATTGGTTTTAATTTATTAAAATTTTGTCAATATAATTCAATTAGTAGCTGTAGTCCAATCTGCTGATGTAAAATTACTTGTTGTTTAATTTTAATTTTTATTTTCATTTTGACTATTTAAATATTATAATATTTTTATTTTGATCATTAAAATATCACAGCCACATGAAATTTTCTGTTAAAGAATTTTTCAATAGCTTCTAATAAGACCACATTGACAAAAATTCAATAATTTAAGATTTTTTTTAATCAAAGTAAAAATTGGGTAATACTTTTTAGTCTAAAGTATAATTTAGTCAAATTTTATTATTATTGACTGGGTTAGTTACACTTTTAACTCATGTAGTTTGATATAAATTTGACTTTAATTCTTATAATTTTATTTTAAACAATTTGTTCCTTACACATTAAGTCTAGTTTCAATTTGACTCTTCCATCTAAATCAAAGGTTAATATTAATAATTTTGAGACACTTGTCAATTTTCTAATATATAAATATAGACAAAATTAATAAAAATTTAAACGAAATGATCAAATTAAAATTAAATTTAAAATATAGAGATCAAATTAAAATTATAAGATCTAAACTAAAATTTGAATTAAACTACATGAATAAAATTTGAATAAAATTACCAGAATACTGAAGATTGTCCAAGACTTTTTAAGTCAGGAAGACAACTTTCATAGGTACCCAAGACTAAACACAGTATCACTAAAGACTTGTAAATCATCTTCTAAAAACTGCTACTATCAAATCAAATATTTGACCACAATTCAAAGTTTGAATAATTACCTTCTCCTTTTTTCTCTTTTTCTTTTTTCCAATGGGTAGGAAATAATTTGTACTAAAAAAAATTAGCGTTGGGTAAAGTTTTAAAATTATGATTTAATAATAAAGATGTATTTTAAGTTTGTGAATTTTGAAATTATGATTTGAAAAGAGAAAATTTGTTTGGTAATGAGTTTTGAAAATAGTTTTAAATTAAGTTTTGAATTTTTGACATGACATATGAAATTATAAAAGTTGTTTTATTTAAAAATTTATAACTCATAACCAAACACACAACTCAAAATTCTATTCAAAGCTCATAATTTTTTTTAAAAATTTCTGAAAATATTTTTTATTTAAAATATAAAAATAACAGGTGCCAATTGCCCCTCCCCCCCCAAAAAAAAAAAAAAACTATTCCGGCCAACCGGCCAGACGTTCGGGAGGATGACTAGGTAGACGTGTTTTCAAAAGTGAGTGTGGAATCAATTTTTAAAAATTTTAACCAAACACAGTGCTCAAACCAAAGTGTGGGATCACGTTTCCAAAACTCCACCAAACACAGCCTAAGTGCCAAAAAATCATGTCTACAATTTTAATATGTAATTATGATTAGTTGGAGTTACATTTATAATAAATTTAAATTACATATTATTTTTTTGAATAAAAAATTTGATTATGTATTATTATTGCATAATATCAATATCATGACAATTGAAATTTAATTACGTAAAAAAGTTTAGCAACATATATCCAAATGTATGCAACAAATTTGACAATAAAGTCATGGCCTCAACAAGCCAAATAGTATTCAAGACCGTTGTCAATTTTATTAGAATAAATTACACTTTCTACATTTAAAATTATTGGTACTTAAACATTGGAATTTTAAAATTGAGTAAATTATACCAATATTCTCCATATTTTACCTTTTGTATCATTTTGGTTCCTACACTTTTAATTGACTTAATTTTAACTCTTGATTTTAGATTTTGTGCTAATTTAGTCTAATTAATAAATTCATTAGATTTTTAATGAAAAATGATCATTGAGTTAGTTGTGGTAAAGTCATTGAATTGATTAAGTTTATAATTTTACCCTTAAAAGCATTATGCATGCGCTTTATGTGCGCATTTGTCATTAAAAATGCTAACAATTGAAATTAATTCTATCAATTTGAGACAAAATCAAAATTTTAAGTTCAAAATCCAGTCAATTAAAATTATAAAAACCACAATTAAAGTATAAGGACTAACGTGTAATTTGTTCTTTAAAATTTAAGGAAAATTAGCAATACCTCGTCCGTGATAAGTCTATAATTGTTAGAGTGCTAGCAAAAAAATGATTTAAAATTTAAGTCTCTCCATTTTTTTAATTTAAGGAGACAGTCTATTTTCAATATTTTTTAAATTTATTGTGACTAACCCCTCACCCATTTTGACGATTACTTCCCTTCGATCTCCATACTTCAATCGTAAGAGAGTACCCAAATAACTCCCCATGTGATTATGATTGCAATGAATAAAGCACTTAATCAAAGTCAGTGGCGTAGCCAGAAATTTAATGGAGGATGGGCACAAATTAATGATAATATCAGTGTGTTTGGTTTGAGTTTTTTGGATTAAGTTTGTTGAAAATTGAGTTTTTTTGTTTTCTTATTTTTTTGTTGTTAGTGAATATTTTTAAAATTTTAAACATTTTTTTTTATTTTTTTAGATGCACTTTACTTAGATATATTTAAAAAGTAAAAAATTTGTGAAAAAATATTTTTAAAAATTAATAAATACATAAAAATACAAATAATGTATACAATTCTCGTTTTTTTTTTGTTTGTATTTTTGGTATTTAATGAATTTTTTAAAAAAAAATTTCACAAATTTTTTGTTTTTTAGGTATATTTTGTTTTTTAGGTATATTTATGTTAGGTATGTCTAAAAATTAAAAAAAATTACTTAAAATATTAAAAAAATTCAGTAAAAATAAAAAAAAAAACGGCAAACAAGAAAATAGAATTTTCTAAAAAGTGTTTTTGGAAAACTCTAACCAAGCAATTTTTTTTATTTTTTATTTTTTTAATAAACAACAATGAGATATTATTGAACTTAAATATTAAGAGTCCATTTGGATAAATGTGAATTTTAAATTAAAGGATTTGAGATTAAATTTTATATAAATATTAGGGAGTAACTATTTCCAGGTAGATTGGAAAATTAAAAAAGAAGATAAGTTGAGATAGAAATAATATATTTTAGTAGAGAAATTCTATAAAACACACCATAAAAAAAGTATCTATCGTATGTCGCAATTATGATCTTTGTGGTCTTTAGTTATGACACATTATAGTGTTAGATATAATTTAATCTTTGTGATCTTTAGTTATGACACATTATAGTGTTAGATATAATTTAGTTATAACTTCTTGTGGTTGTTATTTTGGTTATGACTATATATCAAGTAATAGTTAGTTATGACTCATTTTGATATTAGTTATGATTTATTATAATTTTTTATTTTTATTTTTATAATTGAAGATGTATTGCTTGATTATAATTTATATAGTGGTCATTTTAGTTATGAATGGAAAGAAACACGTGGAGGACAAACTCTAGAGTCATTGACATATCAAATGTATCTAACAATTTAATAAATTTCATATATCTTCATTGATGTTAATTATGTTTGCATGTCAATAATGATAGACATCACTATTATATTAAAATTTTCATAAATAATAATATAATTTATCATAGTCTCTTTACTTTCAATTAAAATAATTATTATTGTTCTCATAATTTTAAAAATGTCATTGAAATTTCACTTTAAATAATATTTTTATAAATTTTTTTATTTAAAATATTTTCTTTATGTTTAAAAAAAAAAAAATTTCAAAAACGGGGGGGGGGGGACGTGACCCCTGGCCACTGTGTGCCTCCGCCCCTGATCAAAGTCAATAATGCAATTTATGGGAGTGAAGTTTACCTGCCTACTTTCTATAGCACTGTTGATGTGACGAATGCATTGGCAATGATTATATTGGTTGTTGTTCAAATCAAGCAACTTCATTTGCAGTAGAAGAATTGTTTTGAATTCATTTCATTATTTGTTTTGCTTTAATGTTTTTTCCCACTTTGGTGGCCAAGTGATGTCTACTATGGTTTGTTGGTTTAGTTGGCCAAGTAATTTTGTAAACGTTGTTTCCTTTTGAGTTGTTTCAAATGGCACCTTGCCAATCTTGGTGAGAGTTTTTCATTTTGGGTTTATTACACTTTTATTTTTAAATTATTGTTATATTGTCTACTTAATACCTAAGCTATTAATTGAATTTATTCAGTCCCTAAACTATCAATTGAAAATATTACAAAAATAAAATTTAATCCCTAAGCTATAAGTTTAATTCAAACCTATCTAGTCCATGAAATTGATTACAAAAACAAAATATAAGCTTAGAAGTATTATGAATTAGTAATAGACCCTACCTAATTAAGATTTTATTACATAAAAATTATAGCGATCCCGGTTTTCCCTTTGTTGTTTAACTGTAATCCGGACTCGGTTCCGTGGATGTGTTGCCGTCTTATTCTCGTTTCTATCCTTTACTCTTAGTGTTTGAGTTTTAGGATGTGTTGGGCATGTTTCGAACAGGTAGATTGAGTTTTGGTCTCTAGTGTTGTTGCCCAGAATTTTGGTGTTACGCTCGAGCGGGTCATTCTGCGCTCGAGCGGAGTTTGGTTGTCCGCTCGAGCGGGTCTTCTTGAGCTCAAGTGGGGTTTACACACTTCCAGTATTTCGTGGCCCTGCAAAACTTCTGCAGGTGTGTTTTCTACGCTCGAGCGGGTTTCTTGCGCTCGAGTGGGATTGTTGGTGCTCGAGCGGGTAGTTCTTTTTCTGAAAAGTTCTGGGAGATGAAAATCTGCGCTCGAGCGGACTAGTTTTTCACGCTCGAGCAGATGTGCTTTGCTTTTGTTTCTTGGCGCTCGAGCGGTCATCCTTGCGCTCGAGCGGGACCAGATTTTTGTGCTTTACGCTCGAGCGTTCTATTCTCCGCTCGAACGGGTCCTGCGTATATGAGTTATTCGCTGGGTGATTTTAAATCACTTTTCACTTTTCTTTCTCTCTCCTACTTTTTCTAAAACCCATTTTTGAGAGCTCCTCTCTCTAGAATCTCCCTTCTCTCTAGGGTTTGATCTAGCTAGGGTGTTCTCTTTTCCTTTAGTCTTTATAAAAGTTGTGTTGATCGTCGATGACTATCTTTTGATCCAAAAATATTGAGTTTTGGAGCACGTTGGGTTTCTTCATCTTCTTCCTTTGAGCTCCGATTTTGAGGTAGGGATTCCTACTCACTCTTAAGGGTTTTGACCTAAATTTTTGGGCTTTTTGTTGAATAGTTGATTTTGGGACATAGGGTTTCAAAAGTTATAAAAGCGGGTCTTGTTATTTGATTCTTAAAGATGTATTTTGGGTTTCAAATAATGTTATTGTTGTTGGTTGTTGAAATATGGACCATTGGGTTAATATTGGGAAATAGGGTAGAGAACCCTAATTTGTTGTATAAATTAATTGGTATAATTAATTTGAAAAATTGTTGTTATTTGAAATTGAGTTGGGAATAATGAGATAGGTTCATTATGAGATGGAGTAGTGGAGTCGGATTAATAAATCGTTCACTTTTGAAAATATGGATAATTTGTCTGTTGGTGCTTTTATTATCTGTTTAGAAATAATTGCTTTGGGCTACCGGTGGAGGGTAGTTTTGATTGTTGTAGACAATACATGATGATTAGGCAAATTAAAACTAATCAATTGGATGTGTCATAGAGTATGACGGTTAATAGGATACATTAACTTTATGTATTGATTGATTGTGTATATGACCTATGTGTTTATTTGCTTTATGTGTAGAGGAGGAGATGAAGGATGTACTCTGCAGTTTAGGGGAAGATGGGGGATGGACCTCTAAGCCGTATAGTGTTGGGAGGAGATGGGGGATGAACTCCGTAGATACAACACATATGCTTATCTAAAGAAGTGTAGATACAGCTCATATGCTTATCTAAAGAAGTGTAGATACAACTCATATGTTTATCTAATGAAGTATTGATATAGCCAGTATGCTTATCTGTTTAAGTATTGATATAGCCAGTATGCTTATCTATTTAAGAGTTGATATAGCTCATATGCTTCGCTGTTGAAATGATGGGACAGTTAGTGTGCTTGTCTAATGTGAAATGGGAAATGTTTAATATGAATTACTACCTCATAGACATTGTTTGGCCAAGTTCTGAGTCATAGTTGTGAATCATGAGATAGATAAGAAATGGAAAATGAGATGAGTCTTGAATACAGTTGTCATGTAATGGAAATGGTTTATCAATTGATTTTGTGTGTCAAACATTCATCAATTGCTAATGTCTTAGTTTCTACTCATATTGTGTTTAGCATATTTCTGCTGGGCGTTGGGTCACCCTATATGGGACATTATTTTCAGCTACAGGTAACATGCCACCTCCGAGGACGTAGCTTGGGAGGCTAGGGGCTGACGGACCCTTTTTTTGTTGTTTTGTTTCTTTGATGTATTACATGTAATTTCAAGCCAAGGGCTTAATATGAATTTGAGTTAGTACTCTATTTTTGTAACCAAGCGTTGACTTGGAAAGCTGTAAGCCCGTAGGGCATTTGCTATTGTTGTTAACTTGTAATACTGTTGTAATAACTACTCTGATGAATAGAAAGGGTTGATTTCTCTTATATCAATGCATGTCCAAAGTGATGGGTTTTAGGTATTATTTTGAGGGCGTTACAACTTGGTATCAGAGCGTACCGGGTTCGAATACTTTGGGTATGTGGGAAGTGATTAGGATCACAATGGGTTTGTCTCGCTTGATTAGAGACTTAGGTGTAATGTAACGTGCTTATGTGATAACATGTTTATGTGACTACTTGGGTATGAGATTTAGTTTCTGGGATGTTGATTGAATCCTTGGGTTTCTGTGAGTCTTGTTGGAAAAGCACTTGATCAATGCTGTTTCTAACCGGAACTCTAGTAACGCCTCGGGACTATCATCATCCAGAAATGAAATTCGTAAGTGCTTATGTGTTTATGTGCTTACGTGGAATGAATTACAGCTGTCCATCGTGTTAGAACGCTAGTGAAATTGTTTCGGCACCTTTGTTGTTGTGCTAATACTTTGTTGCTTTTACTAGGATGCCTAGACGAGGGAGTTGTGATTTCCCTCCTTCCGCACAGGAAGAGTTGCGGAAACAGTTTGTGGGGTTACGCCAAGGTACTACACCTTTGGTACGGTTTGAAAGATGGTTTGTTAACCTGTCGAGGTTTGCTCCAAAATTGGTGGAAACGGAGGAACTGCGTTGTTCAGAGTTTGAGAGTAGGCTGTGTGACGACATCCGGGAAAGGATTGCTAGATCTTGGCATAGGAGTTATAGTGTGCTTGTTGAGGCAGCTGCTCATGTTGAGGCAGCGGTGCTAGCTATGGGACAAAATAGGGAAGAGCCCATAGTGATGGGTGTTGGCCGGGTTTGGGAGGAAGCCATTGTGGAGACTCCTACGGTTTATAGGTACTCTAGGCCCAGTAAGAGGCAGAAGGGTTTTAACCCACTACAATTTCAGAGAGCTCAGTCTGGCTCTACTTTTCCAGTACCGAGTCTAGATTCGGGAAAGGGTGAACGAAAGGTTATCACTTGCTTCAAATGTGGTCAGTTAGGCCACAAGTCCCCAGCTTGCCCACAGAGGAAGAGGGCAGGGTTGGTAATCCGACCAGTAGTTGCACCACCAGAATCTTCTAGCCAGCCAGGTTTTGGGCCGATCGAACGTTTAGTGGGGAAGCAGTCGTTGGGGCCTTCATCAGCTCAGACTTTGGACCAGGCTCGTGCTTGGGAGCCGCATACTTGTTGGGTGTGTAAGCAGCCGGGTCATATCCGGCGTTTCTGTACCTAGCCGGGGGTTTCTTTGGGGGTTTTACAACCTAGTCGGGTCCAGCCTTATTCGACTAGACAGGGGCAGTATCATTTTGGGGGACAAACATGCCAGATTTCGAGGGCCTCAGTGGAGTCGAGTTCCCAAGCCCCAGTTGGGGAAAGTTCGCAGTTGTTCCAAGTGTGGCTAGGTGGGGCACATCAGTAGTTCTTGTCCGTGGCTTGTAAGCTCATAGGATATCTTGGGTCAGTGAATGACCAACTTTTGCAGTCCAGCGAGGGACGGTAGTTATGGTAATACCGATGAGGTAGTTTTGTTTTAACTAATCCATTTTGTAATCGGTGAATTATCGTTTTGTAATCATTGGGTTCTGTTGTGTAACCAATGTATTTTGGAAATGTTGGAACATCAAGGTTGTTTGTTTATTTATATATATATATATATATATGTTTATATAGTTATGTGTACCAGTGCTTATCTATTTTCTTGAAATGGGCAGATTAGAGCATGTAGTGACTCTAAAAGTTTTATTGATGTAATAGATTGTTGTGAGACCAAAAAATTCTTGGTAATAATGCATTCATATGCGTGTGATATAGTTTTTTAAAAAATAAATAAATAAAAATGAGGGCTGATGAGCCATGTTTTCAAATTGAAAGGATTACTGAGGGATGCGTATCTCGATCAGGATTACTAGAAGGCGAGAACAGTATACTTGCCGGGTATTCAAATTTCATTAGTGTCATCTAATCGATCTTATGTACGTGAAAGTGATGTTGATCTACTGTCGCGGGAAATCCTTGAGGGAATGGGAAGTGTGCGATTAATACTAGGTGTAGTATGTATTTAACATGGTATCTTACGAGGGCATAGCGCATAATCTTGTTAGGATTAGACTTGTACCTTCGTGGTAGGTAACGTGCCGAATTGGCATATGTATTGGTTGGTTGTTTCGATTGAGAGAGTGTTAGTCCCTATATGAGGGTATGGTTGTTGGCATCGGGGAGTGATGTGTTGTAAGCAGCTGATGCTATATCTCGGGTAGTTGTATATGGATGTTTCCTAAGTTTTTGGGCTCCTTTATTATATCGAATGTGATAGGTTTGTACCTTAACACTGGTTAGGTCGGGAGATGCTATCGTAAGGGTTGATTGGGTGTACAGCCCATAGTTAGGGTGTGACCCGTGGATGGAGTCATAGTGGTATGGTGTTTGCGGATAGAGATGTGGGTTAATAGTGAGGAGGGTAAGGACCTTTACTCTGCTGGATAGTTAGGACGGTGAGTCTTTGGAAGCCTTATCGGCGACATGCAACGGTGCCGGGGTTCGGTGCAAGACAGTTGTTTAGTAGTAGTAATGGCTGGTTGTTGGGCGCGGAGACCTAGTGTCTTGGGTGTACTCTAGGAATGAGTGACAAATAGGATGTGGAAGAAAGGGTGGACTCTATAGGTCGTTGGAGGATGAAAGCGCTATGTTTGCTTATGTTCGGTACGAATGGTTACTTGGTAGGATTAAATGTTGTGGTGTAGCAAACCCTGTCAGTTAACTCAGTACGAGGGAAGGGGTATGCAAATTCTGTTGCTTTGAGTTCGGTCGAGATGGTGAGTGAAATCTCTAAATGAGGAAGTTTTACATAGCACGATGTGTGTTAGTGTGTGGTTCGTATATTGTCATCAGATGATGTGTAGAAGGGGATTAATCTTAGGGAATCCCAGGTGAATACCTTGGTAAGGCTATAGTGTGGTTACAGATGAAATCGCGTGGTTTGAGGTTTGGCAGGGCTAGGTCACTTTGGTATAAGTGTCCGTCGTCCAGTTTGGATAGTGGTAATACGAGTAAGGTGGTGAAATTGTGTGAAGTAAGTGTGGCACACTGTTAGAGTCGTTTCGACTTATTCAGTCATGTCTGTACGGTGTAAGGCGTGGGGTGTATAAAGTTATCCTCTATGTTGCTGCATTGTTGGGAACTTCAAACGTTTAGGAGTCCCTATTGTGATAGTACTATTTTTGGGAATTGCGTCATTACTGTGAGTATGACGGGTTTTGTGGGTTGGTTACATTGTAATTCGCTTGAGGGAAATTGAGTACTCTTTGTAAACTAAAGTGATTTTGAATCGAAACGTGGGTTTACGATCCTTAAAATTTTTTGAAAATAAATTGAGGAGAATATCTGAGTTTGGCTGTGGCCAGTTGTAATCAACGTGTTTAAGTGGTAATGGTATAAGTCTGAATACCTTTGGGGAGAAACCGCTTGGGTAAGTATACTTTAGGTCCGATAGAAATACCCGGATCTATTTGTGGATGTGTGAGCATGTGTTGTATACTGTTGAACTTTAAGAGCATTGAGTGTGTCTTAAGTTGAGAAACATTGCATTTGTTTTGGTTCACAGAAGTATCTTGAAACTCGCCTTGAAATGAAAGTTTAATGTGACATTGCATGTGTTGAATATATTGTAGAATTGGAAATACATCATGAACATTAACTATGATATGAAATTGCGAACCACGTATGTTAGGAATTGTTAGATTTGAAGAAATGCATGTTGTAACAGATATTGTAAATTGCCTCTTGAATAGAGATAAAGTGACCGGTGATGGATCAGGTTGTTGAACATTGGATTGTAATATTGTTGAGAAATTTCAATGGGAAGTCTTTGGTAAACAAATTGTAGGTGGTCATGTGTTACGAGTAACAGCGTGTTTATGAAAAATATTTACCAAACTTTTGAGTTTCGCATGAAAAATGCAAAATTTGTTTCGGAATGTCAACATTGAAAACTTGATTACTTTTGCGAAATGCCTCATGAATCAGAAAATAATTTCCCATAAATGTATACAAAAGAGTTGTGTTGGTTGTTATATTTGGAATTATAATTGTCGAGTGGTGACTTAGCTTGGAGCGCTAGTCGGGTGTTTTAGTGATTTATCTTGGGAAGGGTTTGGGTTTTGGTGGAATATTTGTATACTGGAGTGTGGTTCTCTTTCGGAACGTGCTTCCTTGGTAAACCCTTCTTTTTGTGTGAGTAGATCAAAAATTTGTTAGAAGGTTAGGAATTTTCCTAATGCTCGGGTGTTGGGTGTTGTGTGTTGTGTGATTGGTTGACCTTGTACTTTTAGCGTGTTCTTAATTTCGGGGACGAAATTCTTTAAGGGGGGGAGGTTATAGCGATCCCGATTTTTCCTTTGTTGTTTAACTGTAATCCGGACTCGGTTCCGTGGATGTGTTGTCGTCTTATTCTCGTTTCTATCCTTTACTCTTAGTGTTTGAGTTTTAGGATGTGTTAGGCATGTTTTAAACAGGTAGATTGAGTTTTCGTCTCTAGTGTTGTTGCCCAGAATTTTGGTGTTACGCTCAAGCGGGTCATTCTGCGCTCGAGCGGAGTTTGGTTGTTCGCTCGAGCGGGTCTTCTTGAGCTCGAGCGGGGTTTACACACTTCCAGTATTTCGTGGCCCTGCAAAACTTCTGCAGGTGTGTTTTCTACGCTCGAGCGGGTTTCTTGCGCTCAAGCGGGATTGTTGGCGCTCGAGCGGGTAGTTCTTTTTCTGAAAAGTTTTGGGAGATGAAAATCTGCGCTCAAGCGGACTGGTTTTTCACGCTCGAGCAGATGTGCTTTGCTTTTGTTTCTTGGCACTCGAGCGGGACCAGATTTTTGTGCTTTACACTCGAGCGTTCTATTCTCCGCTCGAACGGGTCGTGCGTATATGAGTTATCCGCTGGGTGATTTTAAATCACTTTTCACTTTTCTTTCTCTCTCCTACTTTTTCTAAAACCCATTTTCGAGAGCTCCTCTCTCTAGAATCTCCCTTCTCTCTAGGGTTTGATCTAGCTAGGGTGTTCTCCTTTCCTTTGGTCTTTATAAAAGTTGTGTTGATCGTCGAGGGCTATCTTTTAATCATAAAATATTGAGTTTTGGAGCACGTTGGGTTTCTTCATCTTCTTCCTTTGAGCTCCGATTTTAAGGTAGGGATTCCTACTCACTCTTATGGGTTTTGACCTAGATTTTTGGGCTTTTTGTTAAATGGTTGATTTTGGGACTTAGGGTTTCAAAAGTTATAAAAGTGGGTCTTGTTATTTGATTCTTAAAGATGTATTTTGGGTTTCAAATAATGTTATTGTTGTTGGTTGTTGAAATATGAACCATTGGGTTAATATTGGGAAATAGGGTAGAGAACCCTAATTTGTTGTATAAATTAATTGGTATAATTAATTTGGAAAATTGTTGTTATTTGAAATTGAGTTGGGAATAATGAGATTGGTTCATTATGAGATGGAATAGTGGAGTCGGATTAATAAATCGTTCACTTTTGAAAATACGGATAATTTGTCTGTTGGTGCTTTTATTATCTGTTTAGAAATAATTGCTTTGGGCTACCGGTGGAGGGTAGTTTTGATTGTTGTAGACAATGCATGATGATTAGGCAAACTAAAACTAATCAATTGGATGTGTCATAGAGTATGACGGTTGATAGGATACATTAACTTTATGTATTGATTGATTGTGTATATGACCTATGTGTTTGTTTTCTTTATGTGTAGAGGAGGAGATGGGGGATGTACTCCGCGGTTTAGGGGAAGATGAGGGATGGACCTCTAAGCCGTATAGTGTTGGAAGGAGATGGGGGATGAACTCCGTAGATACAGCTCATATGCTTATCTAAAGAAGTGTAGATACAGCTCATATGCTTATCTAAAGAAGTGTAGATACAACTCATATGTTTATCTAATGAAGTATTGATATAGCCAGTATGCTTATCTGTTTAAGTGTTGATATAGCCAGTATGCTTATCTATTTAAGAGTTGATATAACTCATATGCTTACCTGTTGAAATGATGGGACAGTTAGTGTGCTTGTCTAATGTGAAATGGGAAATGTTTAATATGAATTACTACCTCATAGACATTGTTTGGCCAAGTTCTGAGTCATAGTTGTGAATCATGAGATAGATAAGAAATGGAAAATGAGATGAGTCTTGAATACAGTTGTCATGTAATAGAAATGGTTTATCAATTGATTTTGTGTGTCAAACATTCATCAATTGCTAATGTCTTAGTTTCTACTCATATTGTGTTTAGCATATTTCTGCTGGGCGTTAGCTCACCCTATATGGGACATCATTTTCAGGTACAGGTAACATGCCACCTCCGAGGACGTAGCTTGGGAGGCTAGGGGCTGACGGACCCTTTTTTTGTTGTTTTGTTTCTTTGATGTATTACATGTAATTTCAAGCCAAGGGCTTAATATGAATTTGAGTTAGTACTCTATTTTTGTAACCAAGCGTTGACTTGGAAAGCTGTAAGCCCGTAGGGCATTTGCTATTGTTGTTAACTTGTAATACTGTTGTAATAACTACTCTGATGAATAGAAAGGGTTGATTTCTCTTATATCAATGCATGTCCAAAGTGATGGGTTTTAGGTATTATTTTGAGGGCGTTACAAAAATCTTAGTTTTTTACTTTCTATTTAAAAATTATTTTATTTCATTGTGTGTTTAAATTTGTAACATTCTGAAAATATGGATACCAAATAACTCACTATAATGCCTCATTAACATTCATTCTCATTAAGTAATGCGGCTCGGGGTTAAGACCCGACCCTTTTATATTATTTGATTCAGGATCTAGTACTCGTTGTTATTGTTTATACTCTTTATTGTCTTATTGTTGATTGGGATTGGGATTGGTTATTTGGAGTTATTGGTCGTGTTTTGAAGAAGTTGGGAGTTAGTGTTTCAAAGAAATTTCTATATGTTTATTTGTAAGATTGCTCGAGCGATCATTCCTTCACTTGAGCAGTCTTTCGTTTTCCCAGAAATTGTGCTGCAGGTTTGAACTTCTAGGAGTAGGGTGTTCTCTACTTGAACCATGGTTTGGTCGCTTGAGCAATATTCTGTGTCTGATGCTCGAGCAGTATTTCCTTCGCTCAAGCGGTCTCTTTGTAGGTCTGAAATTCTGGAGGGGGTTTATTCTTCACTTGAGCGATGGTTATCTTGCTCAAGTGATCTGCTCTGCAGGTTTAGAATTCTGGAAATTTGGTTTCTTTGCTCGAGCCATGGTTTGGTCGCTTGAGCGATGGTTTCTTTGCTTGGGTAGTGCTTTGGTCGCTCGAGCGGTCTGTGCGTATATAGGTACGAAGAAAAGATCTTTTCTATCTCTTTTTGCTTTCCTCTCTCTCTCTCTAAAAACCTTCTGAGCCAGTTTTTTTCACTCTCTCTCTAGTTCTTACATAAATATCCCATACACTCAAATCCTTGAATCCCGTGACCTTGATGCTTTGAGATAAAAGGTAGAGCCTGTAAAGGTGGTCGTTTTGATCCGAAAAAAGTTCAAGATTCTACTCCGTTGATTTTAGGATTGTCATCTCTCTCTCTCTCTCTCTCTTCCTTCTTTGAGGTAGAGATTTCTTTAACATCCTTATATAATATTTAGCTCTGTTATGTGCCTTTGAATAAAGGAACATTTTGAGGTTTTATTTGGATTGATTTGGGATGGTTTGATGATTAGGTATGAAATCTTGAAAATCTTTCTTTAAATAGATTTTTGAAAGAAACAGATATTTTGTTGAAAATCTTTGGCTTTGAATAATGAGGTGAATAATGGGGATATGTTGGACCCTTGATGAATTGAAAAGTGGAATGAAACATGTATTGTTATTTCTATATTGAATTTTTGAAATTTCTATCTGTTGGTAATAATTTATTTCTTATATAGAAATATCTATTTTGGGCTATCAGTGGAGGAGAGGTGTGCGCGGTGCGGGTCGGTGCGGTTTGAGAGAAAAATAGAAACCGTATGGCGGGTGGCGGATTGATAAAAATGTCACTAGAATTTGCCATTTTCCTTATCAAAAACCGGCGGTTCGGTTGGCAAATAATGGCGGATTTGCCTTGGCGATTCGGGCGGATTGGCGGTTTATAAAAAATATAATTCAAATTACAAAACTTAAATCAAAGAGTAAAAAAAAGACGAGAGATACCGTGATGTTAAGCATCTTGCGAAACTTTCTTCTGATGCAGTAAGTGTAGCGACAACATGATAATATCAACGACTATACCATCAGTTCATTACAAGCATCTGTGGAAGTTACAATGATCAAATACAATACATAAAATTCATATCATTCAGGGTTTACAATATATTGAAAATGTTTACTGTTGAAAAGTACTTAGATTGAAAAGTGAGCTGATGCAAGTTTGCAACATGGTCAGGAAAAAAAAAAAAAAGATTGAAAAGTGAATTGGAATCCAACTTTATTTTGGATTACTGACATCTTGAATTCTCCTTAAGTAGTAATGTAATACTATATTCTAAGGTATAGAACAACAAGCAAACTTAAGTAAAAAAGAATTTTTAGAATCTTATAAAACATGATTTAATAGCGGTGCAGGTCGGTGTGGTTTTGGAAGAAAAATAGAAACCGGCGGATTGATAAAAGTGTCACTAGAATTTGCCATTTTTCTTACCAAAAACCGGCGGTTCGATTGGCAAATAATAACGAATTTGCCTTGGCGGTGCGGCTCGGTGCGGTTTTGGCGGTATTATGCACACCCCTATGATTGTTGTAGAAATTACATGAGGATTAGGTTAATTGAAACCAATTTCTCATATATCTTGTATTGAATATCGTTGAATATTATTACATTGAAAATGTATCGAGTGACCATCGAGACTAAATTTTGAGCATCCAGTACTTTTGCAGACCATGTGGTACGCTCGAGTGACCAATGGTGCGCTCAAGCGAAGTATCCTGTTTCAATATATTTTGAAAAGTCATATTCTGTTCATGCTTTCATTCTCTTTCCTTTCCGAGCATCCTTAGGCATGAATTGAGCCTCCCAAATGAATTAATGAGTTAGAATTGGATTTAAAAAAATTGATTAAGTAAGGAATGATTCAAGAAAGCTTTAAGTTACAATGTGTGTATATGTTTATGTATTGTGTAAGTTGATCTATGGAGATGTGTTAATGAATTAATCGCAGTGAGTAATAGCTTAGTAAAGATATTTTCTTATATTATATTTTCTGAATGTTTCAATGTAATAAGTTTTTCCAAATTCATGATTTTGTAAGAATGAATGAGCTTTTATTTATTTAATCAACGTGATATCTGTTAATGGAATCAATTAAGTACGAACGCATAAGATGGACCCAAGGTCATTCCATTTATCTGATAAGAGGGACTCAAGGTCGTTCTAATTATCTAATAAGTCTGAATTATCTGTTATATGTTGACCAAATGGTCATTATACAACTGTAATAAATTGAACCTAAGTTTGTTCTGTCAAGTTATGATATGTTCCGTTCTGTACATTTGTTATACGTTGGACCCGAGATCGTTTTATCATGTATTGGACCAAAGTTCGTTCAGTTATGAATTGTAGATGATATGGAAACGATTATGTTTAAGTAACAAAACTCATTCATGTAACCTCGTTACTCTAATGTTATTCACTAGACTTTAGCTCACTCCGTTATATATATATATATATATATATATATATGTGAGCAGCGAGATGTCCAGCCCTAGTGAACCATGTGGAAGATTACCCAAGTTTTGTGAAGCCTTGAAGCGCCTCTCAGATGAGGGTTTTGTCTTTTTTGCTTCTGTTGATCATGTTTGACTACACCTTGTATTTATCCATTTGAGTTTTAAAAGATAATGACTTGTATTTATGTTTGAATGATTTCTGGATATATGTAATATCTTTATGTATATGATCAGATGTGAGTTATTAATGTATAAAATGTTTTGGTTTATGCTATGTATGCACAACTCATTGGACAAAATTTTATTATTCAGTTTCCGCTCCTGGCCACATATATTTAATTATGATTTGAATTCTATTTGAGACAGTAGGTAATCTTATGATTATTGGTCGATTATGATATGAACCTTTAGGGGTGGGTTCGGGTCGTAATAGATTGGTATCAAAGCATGAGTTAATAACTCACACACTTGCCTAATTGAGCAATAAGGTGTCTAGAAAAGACTAAGAAAACATTCATTTGAAAAGTATATGCTTGTGTGCATTAAGATCATGCACGTATGTAAGTATGTGAAATATGAATTGTTGTGCCTATGTGTATATGTGCAAATTTCTGTGTTTATTATAATATGAATTCATATAGATCACGGTAAGAACATGGGCTGATGAGATAGAAGAGTCTCACATTGCCCGATTGGACATATTGGAAAGAATGATTCAAGATATAGCTAAATCGCTAAGGCAACAGCAGCAACAACTGCCCTCACCTCCACCAATGCATGTGTCACATCTAGAACTGAAACACCAAGTAGATAACTGCACAATTGTTTTGACTAAAGAGTTCAAGAAAATGAAATCGTTGTTCTGGGGAGGAGTTGATCATTTGAAAGCCAAGGCATGGGTTCTTGGTGTTGACAAGCTATTTGAAGTATTTTCGTGCACTAATGCACAAAAAATTCTGTTAGCGGCCTTTATCTTGAAAGGCAAAGCTCGTAGGTGGTGGATATTGATCTGGGATGAAAATGTGGAAATAAATTGGGCACGATTTCTTGAGATCTTTTAAGAGAACTACTTCCCTCAATGCATCCAAGACCGTAAACTATCTGAATTTGAAAGATTAAGGCAAGGCAACCAAACGGCAGCTGAATATGAAACATAGTTCACCGAATTGGCCACGTTCACACCACACATGGTCGACACTAATTACAAGAAGGAAAGGAAATTAGAAGGTGGTCTTCAAGGTGCAATTCAAGAAAAAGTGAACGTTCTGAAATTATCAAAGTATGTGGATGCATTAGACAGAGCTGTAATGTCTGAATCAAACATGGCTTCACACAACTGACCATTTAAATGGAAAGGAAAGAGGCATGGTTCTTATTCGAATAAGGGATCGACATCTTCAAATAAACAAAATCTAGGAACATCTAGTGCCTCCAATTCTATGAGAGATTCCGCACCAACATGTAATGAATGTGGTAAGAAACATTGGAGAGTTTGCTACCGTACCTATGAGGCGTGCTTCAGATATGGCGAGACAGGACATATGGTCAAAGGTTATCCTCAAAGTGAACAGAGAAGTGGAAAGCTAGCTGCTAGTTCAATCGGATCCATTCCAATGCCAAGAAATACTGCCAGACCTGCTGTTACGAGAGATACATTCAGACAAGGGAGAGTTTTTGCGCTCATCCCAGGTGATACACAGAATACCGAGGCCGTTGTCTCAGGTACTCTTTCTATTTGCAATCAAAATGCTTATGTTCTAATTGACTTGTGTTTGACATATTCCTTCGTTTCCACTAAATTTGCACATAGACTGAATAGACCTATGGAATCACTACCTTATGTGTTATATGTATTTGTTCCATCTGGGAATCTGTTTTGTGTACTTCTGTGTATCATGCTTGTGAAATTATTGTTGGGAATGCTACATTATATGTGGATTTATTGTCTTTTGACATAAAACATTTTGATGTAATTTTGGGAATGGACTGGTTGTCTAAATATTGCACTACCATTGATAGTGTGAAAAAACAAGTTTTGTTTAGAACTCTGGGACAAGATGAATTTTTGTTTGAGGGTAATGGTTTAGTAACTCCATCTTATTTAATTTCAACAATAAAAGCATGTAAACTACTTAAGAAAGGATGTCGGGGTTATCTATGTAGTATTTTGACTGTTCAATCTATGGATACTATGTTACCTAATATTCCAATAGTTAAAGAATTCCCAGATGTGTTTCCGAAAGAATTTCCAAGGAAATTAGTTGATCGAGAAATTGAATTTACCATTGAAGTTATGCCTGGTACTTAACCTATCTCGAAGACCCTATATCGAATGTCAACAGCTGAAATGAAAGAATTGAAAGGTTAGTTGCAAGATTTGCTTGACAAGGGATTTATCCAAATTAGTACTTCACCGTGGGGTGCATTGGTTCTATTTGTGAAGAAGAAAGACGGAACGCTTCGCTTGTGTATTGATTACGGGGAATTGAATAATTGAATAACGTAACAATCAATAACAAAATATCTTTTGGCTCGTATTGATGACTTATTTGATCAGTTACAGGGTTCACAAGTGTTTTTGAAGATTGACTTGAGATCTAGGTACCATCAACTGAAAGTGAAAGCTAAAGACATCGACAAAATCACATTCCGAACAAGGTTCGGACACTATGAATTCCTAGTTATGCCTTTTGGAGTAACGAACACACTTGCAACCTTTATGGACCTTATGAACTGAATTTTCAAATCTTACCTTGATGAATTTGTGGTTGTATTTATTGATGATATTCTAATTTACTCGAAAAGTAGAGAAGAACATGAACAACATTTGAGAATTATTCTTCGAACACTTAGAGAAAAGAAATTGTATGTAAAACTGAAGAAACGTGAATTCTGGTTGGATGAAGTTATGTTTCTAGGGCATGTAATTAACAAGAATGGGATTTCGGTGGATCCGCAAAAGATTGAGGTAATTGTGAATTAGCCTACATCGAAAAATGTAATAGAAGTTTAGAGTTTCATGGGATTGGCCGAGTATTGCAGAAAGTTTGTGAAAGACTTCTCAAAGATAGTCGTATCGTTTACCCAACTTACTCAAAAGGGCGAATCGTTTGAATGGACCGATGAAAGAGAATCCACTTTTCAAGAACTGAAAACAAGGCTAACCACAACACCAGTTTTGACCTTACCATTAGGTATGGAAGGTTTTGTGATTTGTAGTGATACTTCGTATAAAGGTTTGGGTTATGTTTTAATGCAGAATGGTAATTGCCTATGCATCCCAATAATTGAAACCGCATGAAAAGAACTACTTGACACATGACTTGGAACTTGCCGCTGTTGTGTTTGCTTTGAAAATTTGGCGACACTATCTTTATGGAGCAACATGTGAAGTCTACACCGACCACAAAAATTTAAAATACTTCTTCACTCAAAAGGAGTTGAACATGCGACAGAGGAGATGGTTAGAACTAATTAAAGACTATGATCTTCAGATTCAGTATCATCCAGGCAAAGCCAATGTTGTAGCCTATGCTCTTAGTAGGAACTCAACGGGAAACTTAGCGTTTTTGCTTACTGAATAGAGAGAATTGTTGAAAGACTTGGAAGGGTGTGAGGTTGAAGTGATATTTCATGAACAAAATGGAACGATGGCTGCAACTTCAGCTTAACCGACAATTATTGAAGAGATAAAGCAAAAGCATCTGGAGGATGAATTCCTTAAGAAAGCATTTAATAAAATAGAATCAAATCTAAGACCAGGATTCAGTGTTGAGAATCAAGTGTTGAAATTTCAAGGAAGACTTTTGTATCCCAAATATTTCTAAACTAAGGAAAAGAATCTTAGAAGAGGCTCACAAATCAAACTTTGCAATGCAATCGGTATAGCGATCTCAGGTTTTACCCCTTGTTATACAGTGATCCGGACTTGGTTCCATAGATGTTAGCAGTTGTTTATATCTTGTTTACATCCTTTCGTACTTCGTATTTGAGTTATAGGATGTGTTGGGCATGTTTGTTACAGGTTGGTTGTGTTTGGGAGCCTTAGGTTGCTGCCCAGAATTTTGGACCTTCGCTCGAGCGAGCAGTTAGTCGCTTGAGCGAGCTCTTTGTTTTGGTCATTCGCTCGAGCCAAGGTTTTGTCACTTGAGCGAGAGTGGAGTTTTGTTCCTGGTGGATCGAGCCAGAGTGGATTCGCTCGAGCGAGCGATTGCATCTGGTTCTGGACCTGAGAGTTGCATTTCTTGGCTCGAGCGAGCAGTCCGTCACTCGAGCGTCCGTCTGGTTGTAGACCTGAGGGTTTGAATTGTTGGCTCGAGCGAGCATTCTGTCGCTCGAGCGTGCTTCTGGGTTGTTGGCTCGAGCGAGACTTTTTTGGCTCGAGCGTGGATTTCTGTGTCTGCTCGCTCGAGCGACCAAGTCTTCGCTCGAGCGAGCCTATTTTATATCAGTAGGCAGCAGCGGGGAAAAGATCACTTTTTCACCCCTTTTTATTTTTGAAACCCTAGATTTGAGACTCTTTCTCTCTAAACTCATCTTCTCTCTAAATTTTCATCTCCTTCTAGTGTGAATCCATCCTAGGCTCTTTGTAAGAAAGATAGAGGGTGGCTTGGGCTTCGTTCTAATCTGAAAAATAGTGGATTTGGAGCACTTTGATTTCGGGTCATCTTCTCCATTTGAGTTCTCCATTTGAGGTAGGGATTCTCCTTATTCTTTTTCAATACTCCGTCTATAGATAGACATGTGGCAGTTTTTGTATTGCATGAAAATTATATCATGTTGGATTTGTTGAAAATCATGAGGTTGAACTTTGGGTTGGTTGTTGAATTTGGGTTTATTACCATTAGTTGTGGTTTGGGCTAATTGTAGTGTTAATTAGCATATTGTTGTTGAAAGGAGGGGAAACCCTAATTTTTATTTGATTTAATAAATTAATTGAGGGGTTTTGATCTTTGGGCAAATACTTATATATTTTGGGTCTTAAATGAGGTCATTGTTGTTTGTTGTAGATGATTGAGCCTTTTTGATCAATATTGAGAAAGAGGGAGGAAAACCCTAATTTAATGATTATGACTTAATTTGCATAATTAATTTGGAATGGCTTTGAAAAGAATGTAGTGGATTAAAATGAGTTATGACTTTATTGTCCATGGAATTGATTTTGTGAAAACAAAAGGAAGTGGAATTCGTTTTGTGAAATGGGAAAGGTATTTTCTGAAATAAGTATAAAAATTGAAATGTTGTATCTTGAGTGTTGAACACACACTTGTGGAGGGTTGTATCTTTAACTACCATATTAATGTTGTTGTTGGGTTTTGTGATCTTATGATAATTGAGTCTGTTAATAGATGTACAATATGCATGCATCTAGAGGTTTTGTTCTTGGTCATCGGTGGAGGATGACGTGGTTGTGTTGCATTGTCGTGTGTGCATTACACCTATGTGTTCATCACACCTATGTGTTCATCTACTTTAACACATTACGGGTATCTTGTTTGTTTATGTGTATGTTGTACACATGTTGGTTATGCCTTGTTGTAGTGTGGCTGTTGGTGTTATACCCTGCGCTGAGAATCAGAGGTACCGTTACCTTCCAGCTAGCGCCTGGAGAACTGACTGCGCTGAGAATCAAAGGCACCATACCTTTCCAGCTAGCGCCTGGTAAACTGGTAGATTGTTGCGAGAAGTGTATCTTTGGCTTACTACGCACATAGCTAGTAGAGCAAAGTTTTGTTGTTATTGTTTCAGTGTATCTGGGAACATTGTGGATTGTGTTGGTTACAGTTTTGGAGGGCCGAGTTGCCTCATTGGTTTATCTTATGCATGTAGTTGAGTTAAGAAAATCGAACATTTTAGAAATATGTTTTGAAAAGGCACATCTGTTGCATGTGTGAAAAATGAAAGAGAGTAATGGGCTTAGTGAATTTATTTCCTAAGTAATTGTTAATGTTATGAAAGATTGGGAATGGGGGTTAATGAAAGGAATAGAAAGATGAATCACTTATAGCGTTGAATGAAATGGTTGTTTTCGAGAAAAGTTCATATGTATATATATTTTGTATAAACTATCACATTACTATTCTAGTACGAGAATGAGCGTTCATGATCATAGCTATCTGTAAGTTGTTATTGTTTAGGATCATGTTGAGATGCCTACTGGACTATATGTTCATCCCACATTGTTGAATCTTTTTCAGGTGTTTAGCAGGATGTGTTACAAGATTTGGATCTTCTTATTTGTTGGCCACGGGGCCTCTTTGTTGTAGGCGGAATGCCATATGTGAAAAAGGGTTGCACCCTTCATTTGATTATTTAATGTTGTAAGCCTGAGGGCAATTTATTTAGAATGCTCATGTTGTATTTAATTAGCATTCGAAAGAGAGAACTGTTGTTCATTCCTTCTAGTTGAACATTTGAGTTTATTTCCGCATGTTATCTCTGAAATTGAATTAAGTTAATGAACTTAGTAATGATTTCGAGTAATAAAAAGTGGGGCGTGACACTTGGGCAACACTAAAATGTATCAAGATTTGAAGCAAAGTTATTGGTGGCCTAATATGAAAACAATTTTGCAAAATATGTATCCAGATGTCTTCAACGTTAACAAGTTAAAGCTGAACATCAAAGACTAGCAGGGTTGCTTCAACTTATCCCTATTCTAGAATGGAAATGGGAGCATATAACCATGGATTTCATTGTTGGTCTACCTCGGACACTTAGAGGTATGAACTCTATTTGGGTTATTGTTGATAGGTTAACTAAATCTATACATTTTCTACATATGAAAACCATCTATGATGCTTATAGACATGCTACTATTTATATTGATGAAATTATTCATTTGCATGGAGTTCCAGTATCTATTATTTCAAATAGGGATCCTAAGTTTGTGTCCAGACTCTGGAAGAGTCTTTAAAGAGCAATGGTAACAAAATTGAGGTTTAGTACCACTTTTCATTCGCAAACCGATGGGCAATCAAAGAGGACTATACAGACTTTATTTGAATGTGTGCTCTGGATTTTCAGAGAAGTTAGGAAACCTATTTGCCGGTGGCAGAATTTGCGTACAACAATAATTTCTACTCTGGTATTGGCATGGTACCGTATAAAGACTTGTATGGCAAGAAATGTAGATCTCCAGTTTCTTGGACAACAGTTGGGGACAGAGTTTTGCTTAGTCCCGAGATTACGCAAACAACTGCCGAGGAGATTAAGATCATTCAGCAAAGGCTCAAAACAATGCGAAGTCGAAAAAAGAGTTATGCTGATAAAAAAAGAAGGGCTCTTAAATATGATATCGGTGATCATGTGTTCATTAGAGTAATTCCAATGAAGGGTCAATTAAGATTTGGCAAGAAAGATGAGTTATCACCTCAGTGTATTGGATCGTTTCAGATTTTAAAAAAGTTTGGTCTAGTTGCATATCGGATTGCTTTGTCACCCGAAATAGAGCAAATACATAATGTGTTTCATGTGTCAATGTTGAGGGGTTATCTTCGAGATTTGTTTCACATCATTGATTATCACCGGATAGTTTTCGACGATAATATGGAATATGAAGAGAAACTGATCCAAATCATCAATCGACAAGCGAAACAATTGAGGAATAGAGAAATTTGGTTACGGTAGAATGGAAGGAACATTACGTCAAAGAAGCCACATGGGAAAGAGAAGATGAAATAAGGTAAAGGTATCCGGAGTTGTTTCCAATACAAGGTAACGTAAGTTTGGAGGACCAAACTTCTTAAGGGAGGAAGACTGTGACAACCCCATCACATAATATACTTTTATCTAGTTAATTCTAAATGTTAATTATGTGTATTTGCATGCATATATGTTCATTGGTAAATTATCTGGTGTGATTACTGCTTTAAATCTGAAATTGAAGGCCTTAATGACTTCAAAAACCAAAATTCATAAGTTTAATTAGAATGGCATAATTTTTAGAGCTTATTGAGAAGTTTAATTAAATTTTGATTCAGTTCAGAAAGATTAAGTTAACTATTAAACTTAAACCTTGATTAGTTAATTAGCATCCTAAGCTAATCACACACACACACACACACACACACACACACACACATATATGTTAAGGATATGAGAATTAATCATTTGGGAACTCAAAAATTATGTTAAAAGAGTTATAGAGAGAGAGAGAGAGAGAGTTCAAATTAGAGAGAGAAAGAGGAAGAACTTGAAGATTTGGCTAGAGAATTGGAGATTTGAGAAGAAGAACTCAAGAATTTGCTAGTTCATGAATTTAATCCACCAAGTATGTAAATTCAAGAAGATTATGAGTTTAGACACAATAATTGAACTTAGGATGATGAAATTGAAGTTAAAACATGCATGCATGCATATATATATGTGTGTGTGTGTGTGTGTGTGTGTGTGTGTGTGAAGAATCATCATTTTGGTTATGAGTTTTGTTATCCATGTTGAATTTAGGAGTTATACCATACATGCATCCATGAATTATGTTGAATTGAAGCTCAAATTCATGTTTTGAAAATTATGGAAAAGAATTTGGAACAAGTTCATACATGCTTGAAACTTTAAGCTTCAATTTTGGAAAATCTTTGTGTTTCAAGCTTAAGGTTTAGAATTGACTTCATGTTCATGTTTTTGAAGGTGTATTCATGATTTGGAACATGTCATGCAAGGTTTTACACTTTGAATTTGTGTTTTGAAGCTCAAAACTCTGTTTTGAAAATCCAGAATTCGACCTCATCACTCAAGCGATGAATTCACCGCTCAAGCGCACGATAAGGGCTTCCAGTATTTTTGCAGAGTACTGCACATGGCTCGAGCAACCAAGTGACTGCTCGAGCGACCTCAGTTTATTTTACACCTTGGCTGGAGCAACCATTGAGCCTAGATTTTGAGCATCCAGTACTTTTGCAAACCATGTGGTCCGCTTGAGCAACCAATAGTGCGCTCGAGCGAAATGTCCTGTTTCAGCATATTTTGAAAAGTCATATTCTGTTCATGCTTTCATTCTCATTCCTTTCTGAGCATCCTTTGGCATGAATTGAGCCTCCCAAATGAATTAATGAGTTAGAATTGGATTTAAAGAAATTGATTAAGTAAGAAATGATTCAAGTAAGCTTTAAGTTACAATGTGCGTATATGTTTATGTATTGTGTAGGTTGATCTATGAAGACATATTAACGAATTAATCACTATGAGTAATATCTTAGTGAAGATATTTTCTTATATTCTATTTTCTGAATGTTCCAATATGGTAAGTCTTTCTGAATTCATGATTTTTCAAGAATGAATGAGCTTCTATTTGTTTGATCAACGTGATATCTGTTAATGGAATCGATTAAGTGCGAACGCATAAGATGGACCCAAGGTCGTTTTAATTATTTGATAAGTCTAAATTATCTGTTATGTGTTGACCAAATGATCATTATATAGATGTAATGAATTGGACCTAAGGTCGTTCTGTCAAGTTATGATCTGTTCCGCTCTGTACATCTGTAATACGTTGGACCCGAGGTTATTCCATCATGTATTGGACTAAAGGTCATTCCGTTATGAATTGTATATGATATGAAAATGATTATGTAACTTAAAATAGAACTCATTCATGTAACCTCTTTACTCTGATATTATTCATTGGGCTTTAGTTCACTCTATTTTATATATATATATATATATATATATATGTAGGTGAGTAGCGGGATGTCCAGTCCTAGTGAACCATGTTGAAGATTACCCAAGTTTTGTGAAGTCAACCTTGAAGCGCCTCTCGGATGAGGCTTTTGTCTTTTTTATTTTTGTTGGTCATGTTTGACCACACCTTGTATTTATCTCTTTGAATTTTGAAAGATAATGACTTATATTTGTGTTTGAATGATTTTTAGATATATGTAATATCTTTATGTATATGATCATATGTGAGTTATTAATGTATAAGATGTTTTGGCTTATGCCATGTATGCACAGCTCATTGGACAATTTTATTATTTAGCTTTCGCTCCTAGCCCATATGTTTAATTATGATTTAAATTTTGTCTGAGACCGTAGGTAATCTTATGATTACTAGTCAGTTATGATCCAAGCCTTTAGAGGGCTGGTTTGGGTCATGTAATGAAGGCTAATTTATTATTATTATTATTTTATGATTGTAAATATCTTTTGTATAATTCTCGGGCTTTTACTTGTATTGGATTTGACCCACTTTTGTTGTAACCAAGTATCATCTTGGAAATATGTAAGCCCTTAGGGCAAGAACATCTCTTTTGCTTCTTTGGTTATATATGTATATCTGTCACATGCTGTAGATTCATAATTTAAGGTTAATGAATGTATTAATGCATGTGATATTATCTTTGTACTACATTAAAGGAATTAATGAAAGAGAGAATGTTTTGGAAAGATTGTTTTATAAATGAGTAAGTCTGATGAGCAACTATATATCTGTTAATGGATTAGGAGATTGTCTATTATTATAAATTGGGGGTGTTACAAGAGCTTAATTAATTACAATCATTCAATACAGGAAACATTTCTGAAACCATATTCCATTTATTAACATCCCTTAAGTATTACAAAATCAAATCACATGCATTATTACTTTCATTGATTCTAAAACATGAATCTATAGCATATGATCGATAATAAGAAACATCATCTAAACTACTACAAGTTTATGCCTTAAAGGTTACAAGTTCCAAGCCATAGCCAAGTTCAACAAAAGTTACAAAACCCAATATACGTAAGGCCTTGGCTTTACCAAATAAAGTAAACAAAAATGAGTTTCAAGTTCCAAGATCCTCCCAAGTCATCACCTTGGCAGAGGCTCATCGTCAACACCTGAAAATGTTTTTCAACGTACGGTGAGCTAAAAGCCTAGTAGAGATAATCTTAATGACATATATGATGCTTAACAATGTCACATGATGAATGCAAATGAAATGCTATGATGAAACATGAATTTTTATCTTTGAAATAATGCCATGTGAGAGTTCCAAAATCCACAATTCAAACACTTCTTTAAATTAGAAAATAGGACAATAAATACAATGTTGTAAATCTCCAAGGCTAGTGTCTGCAAGTAGGCTGTAAAAGCACTACCAAAAGCCACTTTACCGGCTCCTAATCGGAAGGAATTGACACCTAATCGCGCGGGTTTTTGGACTTTCACCATGGACCTATAACCAAATTAGCTATCCACAACCACATCCCCTACACGGATTCACCATTTTATTTACCCTTCTTTCACAAACCGAATTTCGAAGAAAGTGCACAATTATAAAACCAATGATTCAATGATATGTTCCATGAAATGCATGAATTATAAATTTTCAATTTGCCTAGTCCACATACAATTTCTACCATACAACAATGCTATCCTCAATCGATAGTTAAAAGCAGTTATTTCTAATTCAACAATTAAAAGATAACCACAATAATACATAATCCAAAGCTTTCTAACTTTTCAATCCATCTAGGGTTTTGAGAAAAATTGGGATTTCTCCTCAAATAATTTTCTCAAGTTCCATAGGCACATTTCATTAATAAGAAAAATCATTATGAATATTTAACAAAATTTGAGAATCCCCCTTCATTTATGCATAAATATATATATAATCAAAACCCTAAATTTCCAAATACCTTCAACTATCAAAATAGCACATAACCAAGCTAAATATCATATACATTGTTAAAAAAATCCCTACCTCAAAGCAAGAAGAGGAAAGAAATCACGCACAAAAATCCGCATTGATGAAAACTTGAAATTTTCATATCAAAACGATGTCCTCCACGCACTCTATCTTTTTATCTCAAGCACTAGGGGTAGGAAATGAGCGAAAGTATATGAAAACCAATGTTTCATAGCTTGGTGGTTCAAAAATGGCAGAAAGAGGTGTAAAGGAGAAGATAAGAATGAAAAAGTAACTTTTTTCTCATACTTGGGTGATATTTATAGTCTAGGCCTTTGTGGGTGTGAAAGACACAATCACAGGCACGATCTCCAACATTTTGGGCGTGATCTCAAAGTCGTGGCCAACCCTCGTGGGCCACGCAACTTTCCTAGGCAAGAGACCTAAAGGTGTGTTTTGTCACGAGCGTGAACCCACCTCATGGGCGTAACCATACAGATCATGGCCTTGTCGTTGTCTATCGCAGGCCACACAATTTCTCCCAGCCTAAGCACCTGAAAGTGGTTTTGGTCACGGTTTGATCGCGGCCCCTCATGACCTTCATCATTGTGGGGATGACCCTATTGGTTGCGAGCGTAACCATGCTTCCAGGGCAGGCTGTCCTGAATTCAAAATCTCAAAACCAAGGTTTCCTACAACAAAAGGACTTCAAAGAAGCAAAAAATAAAAAAATAAAAAATAAAATCCCAAGCAAGTGCGAACTCAACAGAAAAGTATAATAAGGGTCGGGTCATAACCCACGTCGCTATAAAATTAGTATTATAATTTGGTTTCTCAGTCTTGCCAATAAAATTGCATGAGTATTAAATATATTAAAGAAGATATACTAACGAAATAGAATTAGTTAACTTAAATAATAACACTTCACTACGAGTAATAATAGAACAAAACAACAACACATTAATTAAGTTATAATAAAAATTTAGCGAACAACTTAAAAACAATTAATTAGATAAACGAAATCTTCTATGTAATACTAAATAAAGGTAAACACGTAGCCATTGTAAAAGATAACTAAGAAAATATTATAGATAATTACATTACTTTTATAAAGGAAATTCACCATAAGAACTGACGCCCACTTTTCAAAAACAAAATAAAAATTTAAGTATTTTTTTTTTTTTGAAATAAGATTTTAACTAAATAAGGTCTTTTATTAATTTATAATATTTATGAGCGTATATTTTATTTTTATAATCTTTTCAAAAACTAAATAAGTTTGAATTAAACACTTTAGGGATTTAATAAATGTAGTCCAATTTGCATATGAAAAATGATATGTACTAAATTTTTACCATTTTGACTCTTTAAATATTTATATTTTCTCACTTTGATATTAAAAAGGAAAATTTACTCATAAATCTCGTATGGGGGAATGTTAATCCATATGAACCAATTAGTTATTTTTGTTTTAAAAAATTATATTTATTTGATTTGGTGCCATTTGAGTTTAAATTAATTTGTGATTTTTTTTTTCCCAATTTCTGATTCTTTTTTGAGATGGGAACGGAAAGTTGAAGTGTGGAAGATTCTTTTTGGAGGGATTAGCGACTGAAGTGTTGGTTGTCAAGCGTGAACATCTACATTGTAACGCCCTCAAAATAATACCTAGAACCCATCACTTTGGACATGCATTGATATAAGAGAAATCAACCCTTTCTATTCATCAGAGTAGTTCTTACAACAGTATTACAAGTTAACAACAATAGCAAATGCCCTATCGGCTTACAGCTTTCCAAGTCAATGCTTGGTTACAAAAATAGAGTACTAACTCAAATTCATATTAAGCCCTTGGCTTGAAATTACATGTAATACATCAAAGAAACAAAACAACAAAAAAAGGGTCCGTCAGCCCCTAGCCTCCCAAGCTACGTCCTCGGAGGTGGCATGTTACCTGTACCTGAAAATGATGTTCCATATAGGGTGAGCCAACGCCTAGCAGAAATATGCTAAACACAATATGAGTAGAAACTAAGACATTAGCAATTGATGAATGTTTGACACACAAAATCAATTGATAAACCATTTCCATTACATGACAATTGTATTCAAGACTCATCTCATTTTCCATTTCTTATCTATCTCATGATTCACAACTATGACTCAGAACTTGGCCAAACAATGTCTATGAGGTAGTAATTCATATTAAACATTTCTCATTTCACATTAGACAAGCACACTAACTGTCCCATCATTTCAACAGATAAGCATATGAGCTATATCAACTCTTAAACAGATAAGCATACTGGCTATATCAACACTTAAACAGATAAGCATACTGGCTATATCAATACTTCATTAGATAAACATATGAGTTGTATCTACACTTCTTTAGATAAGCATATGAGCTGTATCTACACTTCTTTAGATAAGCATATGAGCTGTATCTACGGAGTTCATCCCCCATCTCCTCCCAACATTATACGGCTTAGAGGTCTATCCCCATCTTCCCCTAAACCGCGGAGTACATCCTCCATCTCCTCCTCTACACATAAAGCATATAAACACATAGGTCATATACACAATCAATCAATACATAAAGTTAATGTATCCTATCAACCGTCATACTCTATGACACATCCAATTGATTAGTTTTAGTTTGCCTAATCATCATGCATTGTCTACAACAATCAAAACTACCCTCCACCGGTAGCCCAAAGTAATTATTTCTAAACAGATAATAAAAGCACCAACAGACAAATTATCCGTATTTTCAAAAGTGAACGATTTATTAATCCGACTCCACTACTCCATCTCATAATGAACCAATCTCATTATTCCCAACTCAATTTCAAATAACAACAATTTTCCAAATTAATTATACCAATTAATTTATACAACAAATTAGGGTTCTCTACCCTATTTCCCAATATTAACCCAATGGTCCATATTTCAACAACCAACAACAATAACATTATTTGAAACCCAAAATACATCTTTAAGAATCAAATAACAAGACCCACTTTTATAACTTTTGAAACCCTAAGTCCCAAAATCAACCATTCAACAAAAAGCCCAAAAATCTAGGTCAAAACCCATAAGAGTGAGTAGGAATCCCTACCTCAAAATCGGAGCTCAAAGGAAGAAGATGAAGAAACCCAACGTGCTCCAAAACTCAATATTTTATGATCAAAAGATAGCCTTCGACGATCAACACAACTTTTATAAAGACCAAAGGAAAGGAGAACACCCTAGCTAGATCAAACCCTAGAGAGAAGGGAGATTCTAGAGAGAGGAGCTCTCGAAAATGGGTTTTAGAAAAAGTAGGAGAGAGAAAGAAAAGTGAAAAGTGATTTAAAATCACCCAGCGGATAACTCATATACGCACGACCCGTTCGAGCGGAGAATAGAACGCTTGAGCGTAAAGCACAAAAATCTGGTCCCGCTCGAGCGCAAGGATGACCGCTCGAGCGCCAAGAAACAAAAGCAAAGCACATCCGCTCGAGCGTGAAAAACCAGTCCGCTTGAGCGTAGATTTTCATCTCCCAAAACTTTTCAGAAAAAGAACTACCCGCTCGAGCGCCAACAATCCCGCTCGAGCGCAAAAAACCTGCTCGAGCGTAGAAAACACACCTGCAGAAGTTTTGCAGGGCCACGAAATACTGGAAGTGTGTAAACCCTGCTCGAGCGGACAACCAAACTCCGCTCGAGCGCAGAATGACCCACTCGAGCATAACACCAAAATTCTGGGCAACAACACTAGAGACCAAAACTCAATCTACCTATTCGAAACATGCCCAACACATCCTAAAACTCAAACACTAAGAGTAAAGGATAGAAACGAGAATAAGACGACAACACATCCACGGAACCGAGTCCGGATTACAGTTAAACAACAAAGGAAAAACCGGGATCGCTATATACATTTATTTTAGTGTGATTTTCTGATGTTACATTAGATTGTTACATTAGAGTGCTACGTTTGTAAAAAGTGCACTAAAGAGTTTTTGTATATTACATTGATTGAAATGTTATGTTTTGGAAAAACACACAAAGAAGTTTTTTTAGAATGTTACGTTGTTACATTTGAGAAAATTAAACTAAGGAATTTTTTAGTGTATTACATTAGAGTATTACGATTGGAAAATGTACACTAAGGAGTTTTTTTTTTAAAAATGTTACGTTGTTACATTTGAGAAAAGTACATTAAGGAGTTTTTTAGTGTATTACATTGGAAAGTTACATTTTTGGAGTGCTACGTTTGAAAAAAAGTATACTAAGGAGTTTTTATATTTTATTTTATTTTTTTAACTGTTACGTTTAGTAATTTCAATATTATGAGAAAACTCACATTTGTCCATTAACACATAACACATGAGCGAATAAGACCTTTGGATCTATAAGAAAAAAAAAATAAAGGACTAAACAGTTAATCAAATTACTATTTAGAATTTATTGGTATTTCACCCTATTTAAAATATCACATTTTTTCACTTTGACCTACAAAATAAGAATTGAGTAATATTTTTTGGTGTAAAGTATAATTTAGGCAAATTTTATAATTATTAAATAGTTGAAAAGATTACCGAAGATTTGTCCCATATTTTTTAAGTCGTGAAGACCACGTCTAGATAACTTAATACTTGCTTTAAGACTTAAAACAGTGATAGACTTGTAAGTCATCTTCACAGAGTTAAGATAACTATACACTTGCTTAAGACTTGAAACAGTATCACTGAAGACTTGTAAGTCATCTTCTATAACTTGCTACTATCAAATCAAATATTTATCACATAATTCAAAGTGAATAATCACCTCTTATTTTATTTTTATTTATTTATTTATTTTTCCAATGGGTAAGAAATAATTTGCACTAAAAATATAAGTGCTCAAAAATTATGTCTAGAATTTTAACTCTCATACAATTAGATTTACATTAATAAGAATTGGGCAACACTTTGATTTTTGTAAATAAAAATTTAGAATATGTATTATTGTTGTACAAATATCAATATTATGACAAACTAGACTAATAAATTGAAATTTAGTTATGTAAAAAAGTTAAACAACATATATTCAGATGTATGCAACAAATTTTGCGATAAAATTATGACCTCAACAAGTGAAATAGTAATATTGTGGAAAGGGGAGTTTGCGGTGAGCACAACCAGATATAAGAATTTTATACGCATAATTTTATTATCGTTAAGTTTCCAATCATAAATATTATAGAAAAGAGTATCTATGCTATCTTTTATTAAAGCTAGTGACAAAATCAAAGACATGTAGAGTATATTTTAAATATTAAATGACTCATTTCACAAAAATTCTAATTTGTGAAGCTTCCAAGTAAATTCAAATTTTTATGACTTAGTCATCCTTTTTTTTCCCCCACATGGAATTTTGTCTGCAAAGCCGCGTCTAATTCGCATTGAGCTATACGGAAAAAAAGATTTGTGAATAAGGTCACTAAAGACTTTGACTTTGCAAACACTTCATTTAGTTTTCTAGGTAAATTATACAAATGATCACTGTAGTTTATAAGATGTGTCAATTTGGTTCTTATTATTTTAATTTTGTTCGATTTTGTCCCTTAATTTAACAGATTGTGCCATATTAGTCCAATAAATAAGAATTGTTAGGTTTGATGGACAAAAAGTCAAGCGATATGTCAATTTGGTTTCTGTAGTTTACACGATGTGTTAATTTGGTCCATGTCAATATCGACCAAACTAAAACAATAGGGACCAAATTGACACATCGTATAAACTACTGGGACCAAATTGAATAATGCTATGCTGAATACTAATTACATTTATTTACTAAAAGTAATTTATCATCTTATATATTATCTTTATATTAGTAACAAAATTGAGCGAGTGATGGAATCCATTAAACTAATACAATGATAATATGTGAGATTGTACAATGACAATTTTCAATTTATATATTTTTATTATTGAATTATTATTAAGTTATAAAAAGGAGAGTGCATATAGAAGAAGCATCATATCCAATTCCCTCTCTACCGACCCAATACTAGTGTAAGAATGGGTTTCTTACTATCCAATTATCAACTCACAATATGTATCCTGTATTCTCTAATTTTCTGCTTGTCTTCTTCTTCTGCACATCTTTGCCATAATGACGAGAGCACTGCTTTGCTCCAATTTAAGCAACTCTTTTCCTTCGATTGCTCTGTTTCTAGAGTTTGCTACATGGGTTATTCTGCTTCAGTCACTCCAATCACTGATAATTGGAAAGAGGGTACAGATTGTTGTGCATGGGATGGGGTCACATGTGATAACACCACTGCTCATGTCATTGGCCTCGAAGTCTATTGTCAGTGCCTATATGGTACCATCCATCCAAACAGCAGCCTCTTCAATCTTGTTCACCTTCAAGAGCTCTACCTTTCTTTCAACAACTTCAATCACTCTCAAATTTTACCTTCATTTGGCCGTTTCACAAATTTGACCCGTCTTGACCTCCGTTACACCCATCTTTCTGGCCCAATACAATCATCATCAGAAGAAGTCTGGCAAGGGAATAACTTCTCCAATAGCATTTTCCACTTACAGAAATTGCAGGAGCTGTGGTTAAGCGGTAACAGAGAACTCACAGGTAAAATTCCAAGTTTTATTAATGGAACTCTCCGGCACCTTAGGTCATTGGATCTCTCTGAAACAGGTTTCACCGGAGAGCTACCTAATTCCATCGACCAACTTGAGTACTTGGAGGAGCTATACCTCCGAGACTGCAATTTCTATGGTACGATTCCGAGATCACCTAAGAATCTTTATGTTTTAGATCTTTCATACAACAATTTTGAAGGCCCAATTCCACCTTTTTCCATCTTCTCGCAACTTTATCACATAGATTTCTCAAACAATCAACTAACAGGCCCCATTCCATCATCAATACCTTCTTCTTTGTTTCATCTTGTGTACCTTGCCCATCTTGATCTTTCGTCAAATAATTTAAGCGGCACTGTTGAGCTGGACATGTTTGCAAAGCTTGAATATTTGAATTATTTGGATCTTTCAAACAGTGGTCTATCATTGATCACCACCAACTCCACTCCCTCCTCTTTCCCACAGATTGACACATTACGATTGTCGTCTTGCAACATAAGTAAAATTCCTGAATTTTTAAAAACCCGAAAGATATTTTTGCACCAGCTAGACCTTTCCAAAAACCACCTAAATGAAGAACTCAATCCACTCTGCAATCATGGTTATCTTACATATCTCGATCTGTCCAATAACCAATTTGCTGGATTAATTCCTTCCTGTTTGGCGAACATCACTGGATTAATTTTTTTAAATTTGCAAAGAAACAATTTCCGTGGTAGCATCCCTTAAGCATTTGGATACGCAACCATGTTAGAGGAACTTGACATTAGCCACAATGGATTGCAAGGGGTACTTCCAAGATCATTGGCGAATTGCACGAACCTAGAAATTTTGAATATGGGTCATAATTTCATAGAAGATACTTTTCCATTTTGGTTGGAGAACCTGCCCTAATTGAAGGTTATTGTCTTACGAGATAATAAATTCCATGGTCCCATAGAGCAACCAAGGAACTTCACCAATTTACATATCATTGACATGTCTCACAATGACTTTACAGGAACTTTGCCATCAAAATACTTTGATTGGAAGTTACATTATTCGAAGGAAAGAAGAATGACTCATAAGGATTTTCGGTACAAAAATGCGTCAACATGGGAAGAGATCAATAAGGTTTGGAAGAAGATAGCTCATACAAAGTCACTTACAAATTGTTTGTAGTAAATATATTGTGTATTCTAATAAATTGGAGAAGTATTTGAAGGCTGCAATGCAAGGAAAAGCTATAGCGCAATTCCGTCACTGTGTCTTCTTTTGCCAATGCAAGTATTGGTTTGTAATCTCCAATGAACGACAACATGTGGAAGAAACATGTATAATTTTTCTGTTTCATAGAGATGCAACAATCTTATCCTATATACTCTGACTCACTAATACAATATATTGTTATGTATGTGTGTGTGTAATGTATAAGAATATAAATGGAAGTTAGTTTCTAATGCAAACAGGAAAAATTGCAACTTTAACCTTTTTTTATCACAAGGCCACTCAAACTTCGAACAAAACAACTTAAGTCTTGTATTACTCAACCATTAAATTGTCATGGAACGCATTTGGAGTAAGGAGAAAATATATTATCAAAATGATCAAATTATGCCCTTATTGTGATCTTTGAAGTTGCACACTTCTTGATGATTTCTTTTGTTGATCAATAATTGATTTGTTGTTTTTGTTTTGCATCTCTCTTCACTAATAACCTTTTGTGCTTAGTTTCATTTGTAATTACTCATCAACTATGTTTTCAATTTGACTTATGAAATGCATATGTAAGTTGTATTCATTTTCATTTTTCTTGTCTTTTTTCCTTTCCCTTTCCTAAATTTTCAGATTTTGAAACTTAGAAAGTGTTAAGAAGGTAGTTAGTGTCATATGTTAATAGTTAGCTAATCTTTTCTATTTTTTCTGGCCTGGTGGGCATGTTATATTCCTCTTTAACATTATCAGCCACTGTGTAGTTCGTTAATTGTGATAGCCCTTTGGCTAGCCAAGTCACCGTTTAACTTTTTTTTTAAAGTAAATTATATCATTGGTCTATCTAGTATGAGAAAAGTTTCGATTTGGTCCTCATAGTTTCAATTTGAACTTTATATTTTTAATTTTATTACAGTATAATCCTTCTATCACATACCGTTGAAATTTTATACGCAAAACTGCCACATGCAACACACATGAGATTTTTAGCAATTCAATACAAGAAAAGAAATTGAATAAACTATACCAATGGTTTCTATTGTTTCTTTTGAATTCCACTTTACTCTCTTTAGTTATGCACAAGTTGTTTTTCCATCCAAAAACTAAAAGGCGCATGACAAGCAGACAATATTGCAACAAAAAATGAAAGTATGGGATTCAAATGTTCAAATTAAGACTACGGGGATTAAAGTGAAAATTAATTCGCTTAAACCATAGAGATTAATGGTGTAATTTACCTTCTTTCTTTGTCCTTCTAGTTGAATTTTTTGAAATTTTATCAACTAATACTCTATATATTTAACTCATTCAATTGGACTCTACCCTCGCATAACACATTCTAACACACACTTTAATACATCCATTAGAGCACCAATTTACTCTCTAAATTAATAAGCACTTAACACACAAATTTAACATCTATAAGAGAACTCCTGTGGAACACAATAGTAGCAGACATGTTAGTTGTGTCTGTGTCATATAATCTATAGACCACAAATTTGACTTGGGCATCCCATAATAGATACCTAAGAGTTAAACAAGTTAACTTATCCATTTTTTGACACAAACACAAATATGGCACGCTCCAATAATATGAGTATTAAACAGGTTAAGTTAGTTAAACTTGTATAATACGAAATTGATATAGATAACTTGTTTAATAAATAATTATTTACATATTTTAATATTATTTCTACTAAAAGGTACCATGACGTTTTTGAATTACTTATGGAACTCCATATAATTGATTAAAAAGTATGCGAAATAGAAATTTTAAGGCTAATATTTTTTTTCTTAATTGAAGATAATTTTTTTCCTAGTATTTTAATCTAATAAAAATATATAATAATAGGATGTAATTTTGTAAATTAAGCAAAAAAATTTTGAATTGAGAGCAAATATTTTTATGAATAATTTCATCCAATAATTGGTCTATGCACTGAGTCTTTTCAACTAATTAAGGTAAAAAAAATAAAATTGATATGACACATTAATATGACATGAACTAGACAAATACCAAAAATGACATGACTCAAAAATATGAAATAATAAACGGGTTAAGTTAGTGGTGAAATAATTCGGATACAAACCCAAAATGAAACAACATAAATGCAACCTAACACAACATGACACCCACTAGTTCATATAAAGAACTTGTCATTTAGGAAAAATCTATGATGTGCAACCCAAAAAATTGTGCACGATTTGTACCCTCTCTAATTATAATGATGAGATATGGACAAAATTACAACACAATGTTCTCAAAATATGATATGATCTCATTCTGTCACAACTCCAATGACCCAATGAGTTACTTGGTGAGTCATGACTGGTAGTGTGATTCAATATGTTTAAGTTATAATTTTAAGCACATTACATCGTAACTTTAGGCACATTATGTCACAATTGAAATGAATGTGCATCATGTGCACCTTCTAAGTGCCCAGTAGAGATTGATCCATAATTACGTGTTTATACACTTGTTTTTAAGTTGTAAAAGTTAAAGATCTATGGAAAATCTAGGATTTGCATGAATTGCTCATATGAACAAATAAAATCAAACCAAACTAAACTTTGGGATAAATTTGATCAATTGTATAAATCCTTTTTAATCATTCAATTTTCACTTTATACAATTATATTATCTTTCCTTACTATTACATCTGTTAGGACCTTTTATTGTCAAAATCCATGGATTAAAACCAAGTTTGTATCACCTAAAGTTTTCCAGGTTTTCTCTATTTTGGTCGCCCCGCTCGAGCGGGGAAAGTAACGCTCGAGCGGGGATTACAAGTCCACAGCATCTCTGCATAGCCTGACAAAGTACTGGATGGTGTGATTCCCCGCTCGAGCGGGGAAATGGACGCTCGAGCGGGAAGCCTATATGAATCACAAATTATGAAGGCTCCGCTCGAGCGGGAAGACCCACGCTCAAGCGGACCGCGCGATCTCAGAGTCTATAAATTCGCTTGTTGGGCTTGTTTTAGGATTACTTTTCCTAGATCTTGTTTAGGGTTTTCTAGGGTTTTTGTTTGAAGTTTTCTTCTGAGATTTTTGATAGTTTCCCTTGATGTTCTTGTGAGAGTTCTATACTTATGTATTGAGATTCATACATCAAGGAGGTTGATACTTTACATTCAAGAGAGTTCTCTTCGGTGGCTTCCGAAGATCAAAGACGTAGAGTTTCAAAAGGCGTTTGATTCTCTACGTAGTCGTTAGTTCGACAAGCGAAGTTGTGGAATCAACTTCAGAATTGATCAGTTCCGTGACGAAGGCGTGGTGAAAGAGTTACAGAAGATTCGAGGACAAATTGACTGGGTTGGGTAATTTGTGTATTATCTTTGTAATCTTTTAGTTCTTCAGTAGTGGATTGATCAGTGGCGGTTCGCCCGTGGTTTTTGATTACAATTGAAGGTTCTTCAATTGTGGTTTTTTTCACGTAAAAAATCGTTTGTGTCGATTTATTGTTTATTCCTAAAAACAAACAAACTAAAATCACTCTCGTAAGTGCTTGATGATTTTAGATTGAGTGTTTTGGATTTTTGAGGTTTGGAATAAGTTAATCTTGATCTAATCACGAATCACGTAGGATTTTCAACATCTACTGTTGCGAAACATTTTGGGGGCAAGTTTTAATTATGTGTGATGCAAGTGACAAGAGTGACAAATGCACACATATTTACCCTGTACATCTTAGCATAAGTAATACTCACTGAACATGTTTCCCAACAATAAAGGGTAGAGGTGTAAGGTCGCGATGGAGAAAGGCTAAGAGGTTCATGTAGCTGCGATGGTTAGGGTTTATAGGAAAGGGTAGTTGTGATAGTGAAGACTTAGGTGAAAAGGGAAGGAGTTAAGACTGACAGAAGCAACAATGGGACAATGAGGTGTAATAGTGGTAGGGATGATGGGAAATGATGGAAAGGACTAGGGTAGCCAGGATGGGTAGGAGAAGGCTTGGAGGTAACAAGGGAGGGCATGGCAATGGTGGCTAGCAAGAAGTGCCAACCAAAGTTCAAATGGGAGAGCATAGAGAGGAAAGAACAGAAATGAAGGATAGGTTGGTCAATTCAAGGGATAAATTCCATCATTTTTTTTTTCTTTCTTCCCACCCATATTGCAATCGAAATAAATTCCCCACCAAAATGTACTTTGCTTTCCCAAGTCCCGCTAAAATATAAAGGTAAATTACCAACAAATCCTAGTAATTAGACGTAATTTCCATTAAGTCCTTTCAATTCGTCATTGAAAGTTGATCCTATTAACATTGTCGCTAAAAACTTATGATTAGTGATTTTTTTGTGACGATTTTTTAAATCTATTGCTAAAAGCTGACAATTAATGACATTTTATGTGACGATTTGTGACATTTTTTTTTATAATAAAAACGCCGTTAATCATCACATAACCTATATTGGGCAATAAATCTACCTATTAAGACATGCACGTAAATCTCCCAAAATGTAATTACCCCTAAAAATTATTCAGAGAGAGAATGGAAACCATGCTTACAATAGAGCAGGCACTATAACATGATTAAAAGATTTCAAAAGATTTGCCACAATTGCTTAATGATATAATATGATGTATTAAAAGTAAACCTAAAACAAAGAAGAAGAAAAATTAAATGAGCACCATTCCTAGCCTCTACCTCATTGTACTGCTACAAGTAACTAATTTCCTACTCTAAGGTCGCAGCTACCATTTGAACAAACTAAATCGATTGCCACTTTCTACAAGATTCTCATCTATGGAATCTAAGCCACTTCCAATTGTGTTATCCGAACTATCATCTGTAAGGAGTTGTATATTGTCAGCATGCTTAATAATCCAATTAGTGAACTTTGGAGAGGATGCCAACTCAGCCACAGCATGTCGGGTTGATTCCTGGGTGAAATTCTCCCACTCTTTTTGAAAACTTCTTTATGTTGGGTGTCCTATGGAATGTTGAATAGTAATCCTGTTGATTTCTTGTCACCCTCCCAGTGGTCGGAGATATCATACCTGCAACAGCCAAAAACAAACTAATGTAGCATGAATTAAAGGTCAATACCAATGCTATATATAGTATAATTTACATGAGTACCATTGTACTTTATAGACATTTTTGGAAAGAGTGCCTCAACAAGATTAATCCTCCCAACCAAAAACCTACTTTGTTCATTTCATTTTTATTATGATTACAATATCATGGTCAAAACCAAACCATGAAGAATGAACAGTAGATCATAGGAGCTCTGAAACTGACACCATATCAGGCAACACAAGCCAATAAATGTCAAGGACACAAAATATTTCAAAAGAAACTGAACATTTACCTTGCCAAGTCAAGCATGAACCCCACTTCTAATATACAAAAAAGAATACTGTTGTAAAGACAAAGATATAAAGAAAGTAGGAACAGTTTTAAAGAAACACTTACTGTTCATTTTGTGCAATCACTAATGCACAAATTTGGATAAATATATTAAAAACGTAGACTTTCTCCCCCATCAAAATATTTCTTATTAGATATTGTCATGTCCTAGTGTGTCTACATCCAATTTTGCTAAAAATTTCACATCATACATCTCATTTAACGCTCCATGCTCCATAAAAACCATCATACAGACTTCATTAGGATAGAGAAACATAATTTTGTGGTTATTCATGCAACATACATTGAAAGGGACTGTCGAATTGCATTCCTACATTTAACCATCATGTTGCAGTCCAGACAGGTGATGATGTATCCTTAACTCAATTCTTTAAATCACTTGTAATCTCAATTGACAGTCAAGATAGAAGAAAGTATAAACATTTCAAGATTAAAGCTCATAATCTTAAAATCAACACAACAATTACTTAATTAGAGCTAGCACAGACTGAAACTGCTAGCCTAACAAACACATCAGCAATAAATGGCATCAGGTTGAACAAAGTTTATAAGCAAGTCAACACCAGGTTACCCACTTTGAACCTAAATGAAATTGGGAACGGTGTGGGCTCACCACCCGACCGCTTCATTATCACCACTACTTATACCTCATCATTTTAGGCATAGATAACCTTATGATCCCTATACAATTTACTCGAATACATCTTTCTAAGGTAAGGAACACCAAAAATTATCACAAGCAAATCTGACTACAGAATCCCAAACAAAGTTTCATAAGCAGGTCAGCACCAGGTTACTGGCTTTGAACCTAAATGATGTTGGGATGGGTTTGGCCTCACCACCATCACTTATACCTTATCATTTTAGGCATAGATAACCATATGATCCCTGTGGAGTTTACTCGAATACTCTCTCTTACCATACAAATTTAACAATCTCGGAAACCCAACTAAAAACTCTCTTTCACCTCTCTCTCACTCAACCAGACACTACTGCCACCACCATACATTCTGTAATAAACAATAAACACAGCTACCACAATCTTTTGCTTTCTCTCGTCCAAAAAACCAACACAACTTCTTACTTTCTTTGTACACATATTTCTAGTGACGGCAATAACCAACTACAAGGGGAAAGAAAGAAATTAAAGAGGGATAAAGGGAGACTAGGAAATCTCTTGAGAGGAAACTTGTTTCCCTGTAAACTCATTTTGGGAACGGACACAGAACTCTCATGAAATTTTAAGGAAAACCTCTAAAAAACATCTCCAAAACAATCCAAGAATTCAAGTACAATTTACATATGAAAGGAAAAACTCCCCTTGCGAGAAACTCTTTCAAACAAGTGTTTTAAAAACTCCCTAGAAATGCAATGCTCATATTTTTTACCATCTTTGTATACTCGCAAATACTATCTTTCAACAATAATATATGATTACTCTACTAAGTTTCCATAGATATTGGGTAGTAGTAGTAGTAGTAGTATTTTAATTGATCATGAAAATATAAAAATAATTTACATTGCTATTTTTAAGTTTCTTAATAAATTTTTCTTACAAATATCCTATTCAAACTTTACTCTTTTTTTTATTCAACCTATTCAATCTTTACATCACCTAATGTTTCACATGTTCCATAATATTTTTGGATGAAGTTTCAGTTTCCGTTTCCCGTTTCCAAACCAATCCAATCTAAGCATTGTTTCCCAATCTACGTCAATCATTTTTTGCCATTTTGCTCTATTGATGGCTACAAGTTCAAATAAATTAAACACATTCATATCTTTTTTTATGACTATATCCCATGTTAGTTTAAGTACTCCCCTTCCCCAAACATTTTATTTATAGAAATCATATCACTCTTCCTTGCCATTGCATCTACATTTCTTCGTTGTAAATGATCAAACCATCTTAACCTATTATCTTTCAATCGGTGTTACTCCTACCATTTCAAGAATACATTTATTTCTAATTTTATCTTTCTTAGTCTTGCCACACATCCATCTAAGCATCTTCAACTCAACTACACCCCAATATTTTGTCCCATAAAGCATCATTAGCCTTATAGTTGTTCCATAAAATTCTTCTTTCAATTTTGTTAGAATTCGTCAATTACATAATATGCAAATGCATTCCCACACTTGAGCCAACCTACTTTAATTCTATGAATCACGTCATTTTCAACCTCACTATCCTTATTAATAATCAAACCTAGGTAACAAAAAAGTTCACTTTGTTATTTCTGATTTTCAATCTTCACTTCCATTTCTATTGTTGCTAAGTCACACTCTGTATATTCAGTTTTATTTTTACTAATTTTAAACCCTTTTAACTTGAGTGCTTCTCTCCATATTTGTAGTTCAGTGTTAATTTCTTCCTTAGTTTCATCTAGAAAAATATCATCTGCGAACTATCATCCTAAATGTGTTTAGTTAATTCATCCATGACCATTGCAATTAGGTAAGGACTCAAAGTTGGCCCATGATGCAATACAATAGTGATTGAGAATTTACTAGTTTCTCCTACAAGTGATCTAATTGTGGTCAATACCCCATTATACATGCATTTTATTGCATGCTTATACCTTTTGGTCACACCCTTTTTCACCAACACTCACCATATTATATCCTATGAAGCACGGATACTTCAAAAGGGAGACGTATCCATATTGTATACGTATTGGATACCAATACTCTTTGGATACTTGCGGATACGTATCGGATACTTATTAAAAGTATTGGATACTTCTTAATTATTTTTCATTAATTTTGGAGCATCGGATACTTAATTTTGAAGTATCGGATATTCCAAGCCACATATTACTCCCAATACTTTATTTAGTTATTTGAAAAGAACATAGTAAGAGTTAAAGTAATAAAATTTGTCAAATTGATGTATCCTGATTGTTTCATGCATGTCCTCTATAACTATATAGATAGTAAAGATTAACAAGAGAATATAACAATAGTAAAATTAATAAATTAACAAATAAATAAGCAAGTAAACTTGAATACAATATTTTTACTAGTGCCAAAGGAGAAAGCACAGAAACAAGTTGTGGATTGCTCTATTATTGTAATATAAACATATTAAACTTGATATTAAAATGAAATATTTGCAAGACCTATTGAAAATTTAAAAAGTAAACAAGCAATTGTCTAAAATTAATACCTAATTTTTAAAGATTAGTGTTTTGCATTATAAAATTACAATGTGATCTCTCAACATTCTTGGGCTTATGTGTAACTCCTACTAATAACTTTTTTTAAAATATATTTTTTATAAACGTATTCTGGCCATACCCGTATCCTACATTTTAGGTTTTGTCATATCGCCATATCCGTATCTCGTATCCATATCCGTGCTTCCTAGTTTATATCTCTAGTCACCCTATCAAAAGTTTTTTTTTTTTTGAAAATCTATAAAAATCATATTTAGATCCTTCATCTTCTCTTTGTACTTCTCTATTAATCTTCTTAGTAAAAGTAGTTTTCCATATTTGATCTACCAAACATAAATCCAAACAGATTCTCTAACACTATTGTTATAACTCTCAAGCAATGCTCAATCATTCTCACAAACAATTTTATTGTATTGACTTATCAACTTAATGTCTCTATAATTGCTGCAATTTTGGATATCTCATTTATTTCTATATATAGGTATTAAAACACTCTCTCTACTCGTCAGCCATTTTCCATTTTCCTAGTCATTAGAGTCTTATTAAAGAATTTTGTTAACCAGGCAACTACTTACCTAAGCATTTCCAAGCCTCAATAGGGATACAATCTAGTCCTAATGCCTTGCCTTATTTATTTTTTTATTTTTATTTTTTATTTTTTTGATAAATCTAGTGCCTTGCCTTATTTTATCTTTTTTTTAATGCAAATTCCACCTCAAACTCTCTTAGTTCAATGATAAAAATTATATTCTCTAGTTCCATCAAGGCTATCATATTCCTCTCCTTCCAAGTTTTTAAAATGATTTTCACTTAACAATTTCTCAAAATATCATTCACGCTTTTTCTTAATCTCCTCATCCAACCTCCTTATTGGTCAACTTATGTCTTAAAATTATTCCCATTATTATCCTCTTTTACTGTGGCTTATATCTCACTATTCAACCACCAAGTATATTTAGATATAGGAGCTTTTCCCTTTGACTCTCCATGGGACTGCTTTCGATATTCTTTCAATGCATTATGCTATTGTATTCCACATGTTATTAGTAACACCTTTCAAACCCCGCGTTACTTCTTTAAACACTTTATCCTCAATTTCTCAATTTTTAGATTTCACATCTAGTTCATGAGTTTTTAATATATTTCCCGCTTTGATTTTGCTCTTTATTATTGTATATAATACTATATATTGAATATTGCTAGCCTACTTTGTGCCATTAACTTCCTTTGGAAATAACCTTGAAACCTTTACATATTTAGCGGTTTATTTTTCTTACAATAAAATGATCTATCCAACTCTTATTTGACCCATTTTTAAAAGTTATGTGTTTAACCACCCTTTTTTAAAAAGTTGCTGGTTACTACATGATCAAATGCTACTGCGAAATCTAAGATATTCTCTCCGCCCTCATTTCGATCACCAAAACCATATCCACCATGTATGCTCTCGTGCACTTGCTTATATTTTCGGACATGACCATTGAAATCTCCACCTATAATTATTCTCTCCTCTGCAAATATTTGTTGTATTAACTCATCCAGTTGATCTCAAAATTTCCTTTTAATATGTTTCTCCAATCCTATTTGGGGTGCATAGGTGCTAATTATACTCTCCGGTTACAATTTTAATTAATATTATTATGTAACTTATTCTCATAACTATTACTACCTCATTTTTCAAATGCTTAGCTACACTATTTCTACATCTTTTATTTTTTTATTTTTTTGATAAATAAATTTTATTGAAGAAGAGCATCAAGAAGATGCTAAAGATACAAAAAGGTCCCCATAAAAAGGAGAGCTAGCCAATTACATCATCAAGGAAATCAAAAAAGGTAAACAAATCAAGATCCACACGCCCTGACAACCAAGCACACAAGACTCGCAAAAATCCATCTACTAACCAATATTTCCAGCATACAAAATGTTGTACCAAGTTTTTTCTATTTCGTTTACTTTCTCAGCTACTCACTTAGTTTCTTGTAAGCATGTTATACTTTCCTTCTAATCATTGAATCTATTAATTCCATAGTTTTATCTGTCAGTGTTCCATTTTCCAAGTTGCTAATGTAAGCCAAAAATCCTGGGCTAATTTCTTTGCAGGTGCTCGTCCAAGAAAACATAAGGAATTTTCCTCTTTTCATTGCACTAAGGCACCGATGTAGTGATCCTTGCCTATTTTTCAAAACATGTTGCTTACAGAAAACATCCTAGCCCTTGCATGTTCATGTTCATAAGAGATCTAATGGGGAGTTTTACGTGTTAACTATGGAAGTGATTCATGATATCAAAGGAAAATAAAAGGGAAATAAAATGCTCTGCAGAAGCTTAAATCTTTTTAGAAAAAATGTTTCAAAAGATAAAACAAATATTAGGGAGAGAATATGCATAGTTTAACAAAAGTTTGTACCTTTAACAGGATAGTCAGACCAACCAGAAGATCTCCTTGGGTTGTTCAACAGTGTTCCTTATGAAGCCACCATCCCTGACCTGCTGAGAAATTGTAATGCCCTCAAAATAATACATAAATCCCATCATTTTAGACATGCAATGGTATAAAGAAATCAACACATTTTCATTCATCAGAGTAATTCTTACAACAGTATTACATGTTAACAATAAAAGCAAGTGCCCTATAGGCTTACAGCTTTCCAAGTTAACACTTGGTTACACAAAAGAAGAGTACTAACTCTATACAAATAAGCTCGTGGCTTGATGTACATGTAATACAACAAAATAATCAAAAAGAGTCTTCAACTCCCATATCCTTCCAAGCTAAGTCCTTGGAGGTGGCATGCTACCTGTACCTGAAAATAATGTCCCATATAGGGTGAGCCAACGCCCAGTAGGGATATGCTAAACACAGTATGAGCAGTAACTAAGACATTAGTAATTGATAAATGTTTAATTTCTATAAATCAATTCACAACCCATTTCCATTACATGACCACTATGTCCATGTTCCATTTCATTTTCCATTTCTTATCAAGTTCACAACTTACAACAACGGCTCAGCACCTGGCCAACAACTCATATGAGACAGTGACTCATATTAAACGCTTCCCGTTTTACAATAGATAAACATACTAGTTGTATCAACATCTCAACAGATAAGCATACAAGCTGTATCCACATTTCAACAGATAAGCATATTAGCTATATCAACACTTCCAAAGATAAGCATATGAGCTATATCAACACTTCCATAGATAAGCATATGAGCTATATCAATACTTTAACTGACAAGCATATGAGCTGTATTAGTGGAGTCCATCCCCTATCTTCTCCCAAACAACAACCGGTTTAGAGGTCCATCCCCTATCTTCCCCTAAATCGTGGAGTACATCCCCTATCTTCTTCCACACACACAACGTATATACACAAAGGTCATATACTCAATCAAGCAATACATAGCGTTAATGTATTCTATCAGCCGTCATACTCTATGACATATCTCATTGATTAGTTTTAGTTTGCTTAATCATCATGCATTGTCTACAACAATCAAAACTACCCTCCACCGGTAGCCCAAAGCAATTATTTCTAAACAGATACTAAAAGCTCCAACAGATAAAATATCAATGTTTTCAAAAGTGAGCGATTAATAAATCCAACTCCACCATTCTACCATATAATGAGCCAATTTCATTATTTCCAACTCAATTCCATATAACCGCAATTTTCCCAAATTAATTATACCAATTAATTTATACAACAAATTAGGGTTTTCTACCCCATTTCCCAATATTGACCCAATGGTCCATAAATCAACAACCAACAACAATAACACCATTCTCAAGCCCAAAATACATATTTAAGAACCAAAATGACAAAACCCCCATTACACATTTCGAAACCCTAGATCCCAAAATCAAACCATTTAACCAAATGCTCAATAATCTAGGTTATAACCCATAAGAGTGAGTAGGAATCCCTACCTCAAAAGATGAAACCCAACGAAGGAGATGACGAAAAAGAAAATGCTCCAAATCCCGAGATTCTTGGGTCAAAAGATAGCCCACGACGATCAATAACTTTTTTGTAAAGGCCAAAGGTTTGGAAAACACTGTAGCTAGATCAACACTTAGAGATAAGTGAAGACTTTAGAGAGAGAAGCTCTCAAATGGTGTTTTTGAAAAGTAAGAGAGAGAGTGAGGATATAAAAAGTGATTTAGAAATGCCCAACTGCCTACTGATATACGACATTCCTGCTCGAGCGGAGAATACAACGCTCAAGCGTAAAGAACAAAAGATTAGGTCCGCTCGAGCGCAATAAATCCCGCTCGAGCGCCAAGGCACAAGAATAAAGTACATCCGCTCGAGCGTGAAAAACCAGTCCGCTCGAGCGTAGATTTCCCCCTCCCAGAACTTACACCAAAAATGTACTACCCGCTCGAGCGCCAACAAGCCCGCTTGAGCGCAGGAAACCCGCTCGAGCGTAGAAAACACACCTGCAGAAGTTTTGCAGGAACACGAAATACTGGGAGTGTGTAAACCCCGCTCGAGCGCAAGAATGCCCGCTCGAGCGGACCATCCAAAAACCGTGCAACAACAATGGGAGCCAAAACTCTACCAACCTGAATCAACCAAGCCCAACACATCCTAAAACTCAAACGAATCGATTTACAGGATGACAACAAGACAATTACACTAACAACTTCACGAAACCGAGTCCGGAATACAACTGAACAGTAAAGGGACAACCGGGATCGCTATAGAAATTCAGCACGATTGTCTTACATTTGCTCGTCCTCTACCCCGCCAAGGATTCCCATTTGCAGAATAAATTGAATTACTAAAAGTAATGGTAGAACTACATACAAATAATTAGTTAAGATCTTGTTAAACCAAGCAAACGAAAGACTTTTTAAATCTGTTCCATCAACTGAGCAGATCTCTCTCAATCAATATTCATGACCATTCATATTTTAAATCAAGCATACCACCCATTTTCACTAATCCAAAATGGATTTCAACATCCCAACAGATAAACTCAAAAAGCTAATAAGATCTATTTGTTTTGGATTTAATAAGTTGAATAAATTGAGTTAAGCATCAATTATATGAACATTTATTTGGTATAATAATTACCAGTCCGCCAGCATGATGCAAGGGGAGAGTAGGGAAAAAATGGTGCAAGTAAGTTACTCTGGACCACTCCACTTGAAGAAAGTGATAAGAAAACAGATTGACAAACAAGAAGCCAATGCCCCCATTGCCAAAGGACTATTATCAAGAGTACTCTGACAGAAAATAGGAATAAAAAATTCAGAAATAATACAATTCTGAGAGTAGGAAGAAATTGCAGGAATGCAACGCAAATTGCACACTGATTTCCATTTGTTCCAGAGATATGCAAGTGGAGCATTATCACACTATTTATTAACATGAACACAATAGCCACCTGGAAGATAAATGTGGCTGCAATGATGCGCATGGCCCATTTCACAAATTAAGCTATGCCAACATCCACACTTCCATTTTCTGCAATAACAAACTTTCGCACCATCCAATATCCTAGGGCAGCTCCTGCAACGACAATCCCAAGTAGTACAAAAATAGAAACCTGACCAAACAACGTAAATAGTTTAAACAAATAAAGGACAAAGTTGAAAACTGAACCTGTAATAAAAAAACGCTAATTCTATGGTCTTGCAGTTATGAAGCCATTTGGTCTTGATTATGAATCATGTAATTACTTGTGAGGCTTTGTGGTGGTCAAACTTGGGGTGATTGGTTATGAGGCTTTGTGGCTATGAAAAGAAGTGGCCTAGGTTACGAGGCTTTGTGGTGTTTTTGGTTATGAACCAAATTGGTTATGAATCCTTGTGACTGAAATTTTGAAAGCATGCCATAGGCACCATTTTCCCTTTTTGAAAAACAACTTTAAAAAGTGGCCAAAAAATGACAAAATTTTTAATAGATGTAAGTGGGCTAACACGGAGATAATAAGGACAGCTAAAGGTGCTAGATGATGCTCTTTATACAAGATTAGACATAATCAATTTCTATATTATTGATTTTTATTAGATAAAAGAAATGCACTAAATTGAGAGAAGCGATGAAGGTTTCAACAAGGAGAGTCACTCTTTAGCTATGTTACATGGACTCGGGTATGAGTGTCAGGTGTAGATATGTATCTAGGGGTTGGACTCAGCAAACCTCTAAATGAGAGATACGCGGTACGTCTAAAAAGTACCCAAAAATTAGACACGGGTACGTGGATACGACCAAACATGGATGTGTTAAAAAAATATTATGTATTTTTTTGATAAAGTTACAATAATTTATGGCTCAGAATGATTACATATTTTTATGATGATGCTACACATTTGTAGTTAAAAAATATTGAATAAAAAATATATATAACATTATTTAAAAAAAAAAAACATGAATAATTGATTTTCCATGGATGTAAGTTAAATCCCAACTTAATTAGTATTAGGCCCAAACATGAGACGCTCATGTAAAAGCCAGCCAACCCAACAACCTTCTAATTTTTATTATAAGGCCCATTTTATTAACAGACCAAAGTGTATCCTAAATAAGCCCAAATGCACCAAACCCTTTAAGATAACCCTAGTAACCATCAACGAAGATGAATAGAGAAGACGGAGATGACGAACGACAGCGACGATAAGGTCGCAAGCCATGTTTCTCTCCTCCTTTGTTGGTGCGGTGAAAAATAGAAAAGAAAACCAACCGTATCCATTTGTATTTAGCTATATTCCCCACCCGTACTCGTGTCGTGTCGTGTCGACATAGGTACCTCTCAAAATACAAAGAGTCTGTGTAACATAGCTCTTTAGTTGGGATGGTCTAAGATTGTCCTTGAAGAGGAAGATGATAGAGATAGAGATGGTGACTTCCTGATGCTTAGAGAGAGAAGGCGAAACTTGAATCACCAGGTCAGACTAAAGCATGAGAAGTTAGATTGGTTGTGTGAAGTCCTTAACCAACTGATGGATAGCGAAGGTGAGAAGGATTTTATAGGAGGATTTTGTGACAAGGTAGTTGTATGGATGTTAGTTCCTTCATACTGAAGGGGGAGGTTCCTTTGCATTTTGGTTGGTAAAGGTAGGAAATGGTGATCTTCTTGCCAAAGAATAAAGGGCGTCCTCTTTGAGGGATTTGGCTAAGAAGTTGTCGAAACTCAAGGTGCAAAAGGAACCAGCCAAGGTGAAAGAGGTTGATCCTTTATGCAGTTGGCTGAAATGGTGTATTGGCCGCCAAATCAAAGCCCTTCCAGACTAAGGTCACAAGGGGAAAAGAGAGTAGTGAATTCTATTGATGCCAAGAAAACCGTACATTTCTTGGAAAGAGGTTTGATGGGGAGGGTAGTGGACTAGTATAGGGGCATCCCCTCAAAAACGAATATGCTAATCACCCTTGGAAGGTCTCTACTAGAGTTGGGTTTGATGTTAAAGATCTTTTTTATCTATTTTGTTGCCATAAAAAATGGAGGTGAAAAGGGGTTTTGAATGAAAAAAGTTGAGTTCTTCTGACTGGTGGCAGTGTTATTAAAAGCGATAGGGGCACAAAGGCGCCGAGGTCTCCTTGGGCCTAGGCTCAAGGCGCAAGGCGAGGCGCAAGCTTCACCAAAGTGAGGTGCACCTTTTACGTAAAAAAATATATAATTTAATATAAGTAAATAATTTAGGGTTTAACATAAGCAAAATGAAATCTTAAACATTTAAAAATATATATATACCAACAAACACTACTGTTTTAACATAGATAAATGAACAATATATCAAAATTTAACATAAAACACGAATAAAATGAGAGGGGAGAAGAAAAATAAGAAGAGGGGGGGAATTGATCAGTCTAAAGAATGATGAGAAAGAAAAGGAGACCAGAGAATAAGCAAAAGAAGATGGAGGAAGAAGAAGAAGAAGAAGAAGAAGAAGGCAACATCATCACAACCACGTGAAGAAGAAGATAGCAACGTAAACAAGAAGATAAGAGAATGAGACAGAAACGTAAGAAGAGAAGAAGAAGAAGAAGACAACGTGAAGAAGAATTTTTGGATTTGCTGGACTAGATAATGAAGGCATGCAGTAGTAAATTGTTCTTTGGAGATTAGGAATTAGGGCTAATTTTTTTTCTATCATTGATTTTGGGTTGAATGTGCAATGTATTGGCATGTGTAATAAGAGTAGGGATCTTCTGTAACTGCACTATCTTAAATCAATGGTCAGATTTTAAACAAAACCAATTAAATTAACAATAAAAAAACCCTCAAGACTTGGGCCTTACTGCGCCTTGGACCAGTAATGCGCCTTATCGAAGTCGCCTGGCCTAGAACACTACAAGGCACAAACCTTGGGCTTGGATGGGACTTGGGCCTAGGCATGAGCCTAGGCACGCCTTATCAAAGTTGCCTGGCCTAGAACACTACAAGGCGCAAACCTTGGGCCTGAATGGGACTTGGGCCTAGGAACGCTCCTAGGCACGCCTTTAATAACACTGACTGGTGGTCTCTAGTTGTGTTACATGGACTCGCTGGTTTAGGGCAGAGTACCCGTGTCGACACGACACGACACGGGTGCGGGTGTGAGATATGTGTCGGATTAGGCATGGTTTTCTCGGACACGGCTAACATGAGAGGAGAAAGAAGAAGGGTTGTTGAGAGAGAGAGAGAGAGAGAGAGAGAGGGGCTGTGAAACTTACCTTTACGAAGCAAGTCGAATTGCGAAGGATGATCGAAGTGCGAACCCTAGTCGCGAAGCACGATCAAAGTGCGAACCCTCTGGTCTCGACCTTTGTCTCTTCCATCTTCTTCTCTCGACCTGTCTCTTCTATCTTCTCTTCTCCTCTCTCTCTCTCTCCCCCTCCCTCTTCTTTGATTGTCTTCTCTCCCTTTCCCTTCTCTTTCTCTTGTTTTTATTTATAAATGATATATTAATATAATAATATATATAATAATATTTATTCAAAAAAATGTTGTATATTATAATATATTATAAATATTACAATTTTTATGTTTAAAATAAAATAATTTATTTTATGTCTAAAATAATTTTTATTTATTATTTATATTTTATTTGTTATTTTTTTAACAAAATTTGTTATTTCTTAACTTTTTAACTCATCTTCATATAATAAATATATTTTAAAAAATAATTATTTAACGTATCCCCGTACCCGTATCCAAATTTGGATCCATATCCACGTATCCCTAATTTTTAATTTTGAAATGTCCGACCCTTAGATACGCACCCACACCCGACACCCGTACCCGCGTCCGTGTAACTTAGGTCTCTAGTGGGAGAGTGTTGTCATGGAAATGGTGGTCCAAAGGCCATTTGGGTTCGCTTGCTAGGCTATCACTACACCTATAGAATGAGGAGGTTGTTAAGGTCTTTGTGGAAGTGTTCTAAGGGTTGACAAAGACACAAGCAAAGATATCAATATCGTTAGGCTAGGCTTCTTGTCGAAGATTACACAAGACAGTTTCTGACGATTGTAATAGTGGACGTAAATCCTTGGCTTTTGAGATCCCTCTTTGGATGGAATTGGGGTCTTCAAATGCATGATAGTCGAAGTTCTGCATACCATACAATGATTGGAGGTGGTCGCATTGACCGAACGAGGAGGATAATGGAGGGTCACACATGGTCAATACATGGGTTTGCTTGACAAAAAGGCGTGCATTGTTAGTGCATAACAATTGTCATCTAGTTCATATATGAATAGACCAAAGGACAAGAAAGTGTTATAGGTAAGGGTGTTCACGGGTCGAGTCCGCCCGAGTTTGTCCATAACCCGTCACCTGAACCAACTATAAGCCTGAGAAATTTTAGCCAATTACAAATTGCCACATACTACAAAGACCTACAAAATATGGCATAATTATTGGCAAATCAAATCTTGCCACGTGTCTTAATTTGTCTCAAATCAAGATTACATGATGGTCAAATTAAATATTGCCATGTGTTAAAATGATGCAGCGAGTCTTTGACTAGTCAAATTAAGTCATAGTGATACAGCAAATAAGTTTTTGACTAATCAAATTAAGCCACTTGTTACATTGAGGTGGTCAAGCCAATAAAATTATGGCACACCATTAAAGTGATATTTTGGTATTTATCTCTAAATAAATCAAAGATAATTATCGAAGAAGTTCAAGTCTATTAAGACTCCTCCGTCCATTCCTATAAATAGGGGTGATCTACAAATCTGATTTGGGAAAAAGCTATTAAGACCTCAAATCAAAGTTCTAAAAATTCGCCGTCTTCTTCGTGTTACTTGGAGGAGATTTCACCGCTCAATTTGGGAACAAGCTATTAAGCCCTCGAATCAACTTATTGAATAGAAGAATCAAAGGATTTTCTTTGAGTAGAAATTTCAACAGAGATTGTACTCGTTTTATTTTAAATCAATAAATTTATATTTGTTACTCTATTTTTGTGTCTTTATTTTTGCAGACAAGAAATTTGTGTATACACTGACCATTTCGGATTCCAAAACTAACCATCCAATTTTGACATAATCTCCTTTCAAAATCAACTGATTTTCTTCCTCCAATTTAAATGCCGGTTTCGGTCGGCTTCAAGACCGCCATACTCTCTCTGCACATACGTAGATCTAAGAAAAACAAAAAGAGTTGAGCAGTAGCACTGTTTGATCTGACCCAAATCAACCTCAACCATTTGATGAATACATAAAAATCACAAATTAGAGAGGGAGAGCAGTGATGGAGATCTGAGTGTAAGGGATTTCAAAGGAAGGGTTTAAAAATAATTCAAAGAACACCAAGTCAATATGCTTCAATACCTTAGTTTCTACAAGTACAACATTTGGGATCTTCCTTTGATTGCATCGTTGAGAGAGAGAGAGAGAGAGAGAGAGAGAGAGAGAGAGATTAGATGCAGGTTAGAGAGAGATTGTGTATGTGTTAGATGTAGAAAGAGAATGAAAAAGAAAGAGAAAAAAATAAAACAATAGTATTTAAGGGGAGAGAGAGAGAGAGAGATTTCAAATACTACAAGTCATTTGAAAAGAAAGCGAGAATTAAATAATACCATTATTTAAGAAGAAAAAAAGAAAGATAGATTTTAAATATGAGTCGATTGAGAATAAAGAGAAACAGTAAAGTCATTTAAGAAGAAAGAGAATGAAATAGTATTTAAAAATTAAGAAGATAAGATGGATGTCAGATTGAGAAGTAAAAAGATAAAGAGTGTAATCTCAATTTCCAAGGACACAATGGCACGTGTAATGAATATCCTATATACATACACATGAATATAAAAAATCGTCGTTTTTTTTTTCCACATTCCGAGAGCCAACCAAAAATATAAAAAATCTACACTTACAACCCACTACTAATTGTGCAACTTCACGAAACCATGCATAGCATGTCGGGCCGGGCCGGGTGCATTGGGTAAGTCCCCTAGTTATAGGACAGGTGCATGGAGAGAAATGTGCCACATTGCCTAGGCAGAAGGTAGTGGATCTAGGAAATCCCAACCATTTTGGCTCTTGAGTAACTGTTCGATTAAGACAAGAGTAGGTGTGTTCAAGGGTTGGATTGGTTCGGGCTTGCCATTGGCTCGTCACAGGAACTGGTCCTTTCAGGTGGGAAGCACAAGCATCCGCCTTCGACTGAACACTAGGAAAAAAAACTGGACCAAATGTGTCATTCGGATTGCAATCGTTTCTGGGCGGGTCTATTGGGTGGTTCATTTTTGTCTATTTTTTTCTTGCAATCAACCACAACCCTAAGAAAAAAAAAATCAATAGTAAAGGCAAGGAAGACCGAAGTGGGAAAGGGGGTGAGATGAGACTGCAAAGATTGGATAGTGGAGACTAGAGGGAGATTGAAGAGTGATAGATGGGATGAGGGTAAGGCAGATCAACAAAAAAGAGTGAATACCGTCTCCGCCTCCATCTTATCACAGCTTGCCACTACCTCCATCTTGCAGCAGCAGCAGCTTGGCCTATAGTTGTTTGGTATTCACAATGCAACAAGACAGAGAGAAGAGAAACCGTGAGAGATTGCATATTGTAAGAAGATTTTGAGAGACTAAAAGCGATGATCTTCATCTAGGAAGCATGGGTATGGGTATGGATACGAGGTACGGGTACAATAAGGGTATGCTGATTCGTCAAATTCTTAAAAAAAAGTAGAATATAGATATGGTTGGGGTACATCAATTTTATTTTATTTTTAATTTATAGATAAACATCAAACATACAAATCAAAGTTTCAATATCAAAACTAAAAGGAGAACAGCTTGTCTAAAAAGTTATATAATTCTTTCTTTTTCTTTTTTGATTGTCTTAAACAGGATGCAAAAGAGAGCATAGCCATGACTCATGGGTAAGGGGTGTTGAAAACAAATTACCTAATGATTTTCAAAGTTGAAAGAAGAATAATAAAGGCTGCAACAAATTTTGAACCTGCAAAAAAAAAAAAAAAATACCACGTCGTACCCAAAACATACCTAGCCCGTACCCACAACGTACCCAAACGTATAAGCCGTACCCACCATGTATTCAGCGTAACCGGTACACGTTCAACCATACTGGTATGCGTACCCGCACTCGGTAAGTACCCGATACTCGTACGGCACCATTTTTGGAGTACACGTGCTTCATAGATCTTCATTCATCAAATCATGGCTTCCAAAGGAGAGAACAAAAGGCACAGACACAGAAAAAAGTGACTCTGAGTGATATGATGGAAAAGAGAGAAGACTTAGATAAAACTATAGGTAAGGCAATACATAGGTCTAGTCTTTTTTTAGATAGGTCTAGTCTTTAGAGATAAGACAATATGACAAGGAAAGTGACTTGAGAGCCAATACCAACGTAACACATGTAGATGCAATATGCTAAGTAAAAACATTAGTCGGTTCGGGTGGCAAATTTCTGGACAGTAGACCCAACATCCAACCAATTGATTGAAAAAATTAAGAACTTCACCCACCACAAACCGTAACTAACTTCAAAACCATCCGATGATGCTCTAGTCGGGTCATTCGGGTTGAACGATTTGGATAATTTTTTGAACATTCTACACAGGAGGATAGACTTTGTACTAGGCTAGTTCCTAATGGGATGAGAAAAAGTGGTTTGTTTTATTCAAGCTAGGAATAGAAAGGAAAATGGGTTACACACTATCCCAACAATCAAGCCTTACTCATGGTTGAAGACAAAGTTGCATTTTGTCAAAATGGTCCTTAGTGCCATCAAGCTTTTGTGTGTTTGCTTTCAGGGGCTTATTCTTTTGATCCCAATAGACCTTGTGAAAGAGTCGGGCCTTATTCTTCTAGATGATCACCCTTCGTTATATGGTCATTTTTCAGCTCTATGGGGCATCATTGGTGGTTGTGAAAATGAGGTGGTCTTTGTTCTCAAAAGGGGAAGCTCTGATTGCCAAGAAATGTATGCTCGAGAAGGAACAAAAGAGGGAGATGCTTCAAGACCTGAGTGGAGCAATACAATAGCTCTAAATAATACAAAGGTGGGAGATGATTAAAGTTGATTGTTCAAAAGAGGGTTTGCAAGTCTCTCTTATGGACAACGAGCAGGTAAGTTCCATAGCATTGGGTGGAACTATGAAGTATAGGTACTTCGACAAACATGCTATACCCCGTATCGGGTACTAGTACTTTGCATTGTTGTTCTGCATACATATCAGGTACACAAAACACATACCTAAATTTTTCTTCTTAATTTTTGTCGTTCCCTAGAAGTACCTAGTATATATCAAAGCCATACTGAAGCCGGAATAGTATTTTCTTTTATACAAAGGAGAATTCAATTTCATTGGATTTTTTCATGTGTTGATTTTAAAATTAAGCTTTGGTTTGTCAGTTATTTAATATAATGACATTTAATTTTGCTTTATACCTTACTTTTGGTATTAAATGTAAATTGTAGGTTGTATCTTAACCAACTAAACCATTTATCAAATTTTTGCACAACTCTAAATTAAAAATACATCTTTTTTTTACTAACGTACCTAGATATACCCGTGCTTTACTTTTTTTAGATTTTACCGTATTGACGTACCCATACTCGTACCCATACACATGCTTCATAGGGTGGAAGACATAAGGCAAGATACCTCAAGGTATAGTATCAAGGCTGGAGTCTGAAGTCTCTATTCCTTCTATCTTTTGTCCGGTGTAATGTGAGAGAACAAGGATGTTGTGGTAATTTTTTATTAGACTTCAGTGGTTATTATGGGGGATTATTTTTGTCCAAGAAGCACGGGTGGAGTGTGTTCAAGGGGCTAAATTCGTTCATGTGAACAAATGTAATACAACACATGCAAATGTATTCTTCTTTAATTAGGAATGTTTTCCTCTTATTTCTTTTCATGCAACACATGTACTTGCATTTCTTCTTTTTTTTCTAATCTCAGGGAAATTGTATTCTTCTTTGATTATTTTCCACTCTTTTACTGACGATGAGAATAATGGCAGCCAAAAAAGTTGCTATGACAACATAAAACTTTAACGATCATGTTGAAGGACAGGAAGAGTTGCTTGTCAACAATTTATCATGGTACTAGAGCATGTAATAGATCATGTCTTTGAACCTCAACACCTACCCAATAATTATAATACTTGCACCTCTTTGGCCTACTTTTGGAGGAGAGTTTGGCCACATGTGAGGGGCTTGTTGAGGATATAATTTATAAATAGTGAAGTCACCACTTTCTCCAACAGTTTAAGCTTTTAGATGAGCTAACATTTATCAAATCATTTTGTTGAGTTTTAGTTAAAGGGTTGCACAATAGAAATTTGTCATACTTCAAAAGAGGGGTAGGGTTTAGAATATATATATATTACCTATATGATGTAGTATAATAAATAGACAGTGTTTGTTAAATAGCTTATTAGTTGTAGTATATAAATAGTTGATGTAATACTACTGATGCAACGATATGTAAGGAATAGGTGCTGCATTTCCTTGCTCGAGAACAAACATGAGTCTCTCAACTTAGCCGTCTACAAATATATTGAACTTCACCCTTGCATCCTTGGCTCAACAACCATATGTGTGTGATAGTTGCCAAAATGTATACATTTAGGCCCCTTAAAGTATACTTGTTAGGTCCTTTAATCATTGTTACTTAATGATTTTAATATGTTTGTGTATGTGTAGGTCACTCAAGTTTATAAGTAGAAATTGGACTTAATTTCATATTTGAAATCTGAGACCAAGCTCGAACTCAGCTATGAAGGCCTAGAAGAATCTAAATAATTTTAATCAAGCAATAAAAGCCCAACCCATGAGATTTGAAGAAAGAAAAGTTAAAATTGTTACAATCCCGCTATAGAAGTCACTCGGCACAGCCTTCAGTATTTTGAATGTATCTCTCTAGTCTGATATCAGATTTAAGTGATTCAAGTAGCATTGGAAAGATAACTCAAAGGGATACGATTTTGTGTCACGCCCCACTTTTTATTACTCGAGGTCATTACCAAGTTCATTAGCTTAATTCAATTTCAGAGATAATATGCGGAAATAAACTCATACATTCAACCCATAGCAATGGATATCAGTACTCTCATTCGTATACAAGTAAATGTTTCATGGACATACTAATAAATTGCCCTTAGGCTTACAACTTTTAAATAAACAACTGAAGGGTGTAACCCTTTTACACATATGGCGTTCCGCCAACAAGAAAGAGGCCCCGTGGCCAACAAATAAGTAGATCCAAATCTTGCAGCTCAACCTGCTAAACACCTGAAAAAGATTCAACAACGTGGGATGAACATATAGTCCAGTAGGGATCTCAACTTGATCCTTAACAATAACAACAGTACAGATAGCTATGATCATGCACACTCATTCTTATACTAGAATAGTAATGTGACAGTTTAGACAAAATATATATATATAAATATATATAAACTTTTCTCAAAAACAACTATTTCATTCAACGCTATAAGCGATTCATCTTTCCTTTTTTCCTTTCATTAACCCCGTTCCCAATCTTTTATACATAAGCAACTACTTAGGAAATAAATTCACTAAGACCACTACTATTCTCCAATTTCCACACATACAACAGATGTGCCTTTCTAGAACATATTTCTAAAATGTTTGATTCTCTTTACACTTCTAAAAGACAAAGGGGTAGCAACTAATACATGATTAACACAAGATAATCCAATTACAATTTCATGACACGAATGTCTACATTGCCTATGACACATAGTCTATGGCACAATTCACCTTCCAATTATGGCTCAGAACCTGGCCAAATAACTCAACAAGGGTTCCATCTCTCATTAACAATATTTCCAAATTCAACAGGGATAACAAATCAAGTTAAACATATATGATAACATAACGAATACACATGTTGGTATCGTAACAATCACAATCAAACTCACTTCCATACTTCCCAACTGATACACATTTTGGCGATATATCATATCAAATAAACAAACACTTCGGTGGACAAGCATATGAGCTGTATCACACTTCTATAGATAAGCATATGAGCTGTATCTCTGCAATAGGCGCGCATATAAGCAGCAACCCTGGGTCCATCCCCTATCTTCCCATAATCATTAACCGGTTTAGAGGTACATCCCCTATCTTCCCCTAAACCGTGGAGTACATCCCCTATCTCCTCCCATACACAAGTAATGCATATAAACACAACGTCATATACACAATCAATCAATAGTGTAATGTATACACAACAGTTCAACGCAACCGTGTCATCCTCCACCGATGACCAAGGACAAAACCTCTAGATGCAGGTATATTGTACATCTATAAACATACTCAATTGTCATGAGATTATCAACTTATCACTAATACTAACATAGTAGTATAAGATACAACAATCCAACATTCATACCCATTCCAAAGTACTTTTCCCATTCCACAAAACCAATCCCACTTCCTTTTATTTTCAAAACCAACTTCATCCCTTTTGTTTCCACAAAATCAAATCCAAAGGCAATAGAGCCAAAACTCATTTTTATCAACCACATTCTTTTCAAAGTCATTCCAATTTAATTATATAAATTAAATCATAACCATTAAATTAGGGTTTTCCTCCCTCTTTCTCAATATTGAACAAAAGGCCTCAATCATCTAAAATAACCAACAATGGCTTCCATTAATCCAGAATACCCAAGTATTTACCCAAAGATCAAACCCCTCTATTAAATTATTAAATCAATAAATATTAGGGTTTCCTCTCCTTTCAACAACAACTAGCTAATTAACACCCAATTAGCCCCAAAACACATCTAATAATCATGGATCTAAAACCAACAACCAACCCAAAGTTCAACCTCATGAATTTATACAAAAATCCAACATGATATAGTTTTCATGCAATACAAAAATTACCACATGTCTATCTATAGATGAAGTATTGAAAAAAGCAAGGAGAATCCCTACCTCAAGAACCAAGCAAGAAACCAAACCTAGAGAAGAATCCTACGCAATCTCGAATTCCAATCGGTTGAAAATGTTCATCTCCTCTTGTTCTTCATCCTTGATACAAGAATCATGGTGGGTTGTTGATCAAAGTAAAGGAATTCAAGGGTTTGGAGCTAGGGTTTCGGACTTAGGAGAAGGGGAAAGGAGAGGGGAAAAGAAAATATCAATAAATGATCAAAAATCTCGATTTTAAAGCTGCTGTCCCGAAAACCTCGCTCGAGCGTCCATATGCTCGCTCGAGTGGACCTGTTCCAGCACAGATTCCAAAACTTCAAATAGGTGTAACTCTCCCATCCGGACTCCGTTTTAGGTCATTCTTGTGTCCAAATTGAAGCCCCGGAAATAAGCTTTCCAATGGTTCTAACCTCACATCCAAATTCAAAGTGTGGAAAAAGAAAAGGGAAAAAGAGTGGAAGCTATTCGTAAAATAACTATCCGAATTAAATTCTTTGGTTCAATCATACTTTACCAACATATTACCACCTCAACTAGAATCCCAAATTAAAATAAAGACGCTCCAAATACACTAATAGGATGTCAAAAATGAGTCCACATGCCTCAGAAATACAACTCATCCTGGAGACCCACTCGAGCGGAAGGAGAAATTCTGGGTCATCACAGAGACACTAAGCTCTACTCCAATTACAATATATATTCTTTATTCCAAAACTAAATACAATGGGTATTACATCACCTGTTTATATACTACAACTAAGAAGCTATTTAACAAACTCTTAGTCTATTTATTATACTATATCACTAAAAAAATTGAAATACAGTACATTCCAGACCAAATGAAGCCATTTACTTTGGGTAAACAAGTCTTCATTATATAAACATAATGGTAGTAGGACATATAGGGTTGTGCATCTCTTCACTCAGCCCAAAACTGAAAAGAATTGAATTGACCAACATTGAAAAGTGATGTAACAAGAAGGAACCAGCTCCAAGCTGACATCAAACACAAGTCAATTCCATAAGATATCAAACACCAAAAAAAAGATCCTAGCATCGCAATACTAAAGCAGAAAATCAATTACCACCGATCTATATAAAGTGAGGTAGAAGACATTTTTTTTTTTTTAAAGGTAGAAGACATTTTTCCTCCCAGTTGGTAATAATTTCATCCCCAAAACCAACTTCAACAGCAGTCCAATGAGATATTTCATCCTTAAATTCAGAAGCAACATATGAAACTAGGCAGTAAAATGTTTTATAAAATTATAGCACTTGCATACAAAATGATAGTAAACCCATGCTCCAACAGATGTAGCACTAGAAGAACGATAAATGAGGAGAAAGAGGAAGAGAAGAGAAGTAAGAAGAGTATGAAGAGAGGAGAGAAAAGGGAAATAGTTCCAAAGCAAAATCAAATATATTCAATAATCAATATCCAAATCAAATCCGGAAATTCATTACACCAAATCAAACTAATAAGAAGAAGAATCAAATATATTCCCCATCACCAACAATTCAGCCAGCAATAAAAACTCAATTGAAGAATAATGAATCTAACACGAGTCATAATGCTAAGTTTTCCTCTCATAAGAAGGGTAACTAGGCCTTTATGAAGGAGGATTATTCAGCATTGAATGAGTATTGAAAATTGAGTAGTATTAGAGTATTTTTGGGTTTGTTTTGTTTTCTGTGTGGTTTATTCTCTTTCTTCGGTATTACTTTTCTTCTTTTCCGGTTGTTCTACATCACTTAGCCCTAATTAACTGGCTTCAGGTACACGAATTTGTTTTCTCTTATCCACTCTATTCCAATCCATATTCTTAATTAAGTCTGAAGCAATCATGTAATTTGTCACCGCCCCATCCTATGTCACTCTTTTTTTCTTTTTTCTTCTTTTTTTTTTTTTTTGATAATTCCCATCCAGTGACGGAGTCAGGAATTCAGTGAAGAGATGACACAAATTAATAACAACATTGATTTTATTTTTTTTTCTAATAATAAACAACAATGACATATTACTAGACTTAAATATTAAGAGTCCATTTGGATAATTGAAAATTTTAAATTGATTTGAGGTTAAATTTTATGCAAATATTGGGGTGTAACTATTTTAGGTGGATTGGGAAAAAAAAAAAGGATAAGTTGAAATACAAATTATATATTTTAGTAAAGAAATTCTATAAAACACACTGCAAAAAAGTGTCTATCATATGCCGCAGTTATGATCTTCGTGGTCTTTAGTTATGACACATTGTAGTATTGGATATAATTTAATTATAACTTCTTGTGGTTGTTATTTTGGTTATGACTAAAGAGGTCTTTGGTTATACATCAAGTAATGGTTAGTTATGACTCATTCTGATATTAGTTATGACCTATTTTGATTTTTTTTTTCTTTTTGTTCTTTTTTGTTATGATTGAAGATGTGTTACTTGGTTATAATTTATATAGTGGTCCTTTTAGTTATAAATGAAATAATTTGGTTATGAAAATTTATAATATCAATACCATTTAGTCATAACTTGTATATGGTACACCCTTTAAGAGGTGTATAAGAGAAAGACTCATTTTAGTAGGTTCCTTGTAATTAGAAGGAAAATTTATAACAGAGGGACTATTACAATTTTAAGAAGGGATATTATTATAATTTTACAGAGGATATATATGATATAATCTATATATATAGGGGTACTAATATAATTATCAAAACTTCAGGGGCACGTGTCCCCCACTGGCCCTACACTAGCTCCGCCCCTGTTCCCATCCTACGCCACTCTTGACCTTCCTCTTTTCTTTTTGGCATCATGGACCCAGATCAGATCACTCTTTACAGGAACATTAATTGGTCAACGTTAAACAACTATTACTCATTGTATCTTCAAGAAGTACCACTCTAAATTATGCAATACAGAGACAATAAGACTTTTCCATCCTCTTCCTCATTTAATTCTAAAGCTGGAGAAGGACAAAAATCTAAGCCTTATTTTTATTTCTTATCATTTCTTCTCATTTGGAGAGACCATGAAAAGATAAAATCCACACAGGTTATAAGATTTTTGGTTGTTATGGATCATATCGCCAATATTACCGGTGAATGCCTGTATTTTCTACAACCAGATTTTTGTTAAAGGTTGCAAAGGTTTCATGTTGAAAACATTTCAAGATTTCTGTACAACTAAACAGGCCAACAACTTTGATTTTTGTTATGTGATAGAAATTGAAACCTTACGAAGAATAAGTAGAGCACCATATGAGAATACAGAGCAAAATAAGATTTTTTTTTTCTTTTAAAAAAAAAAAGACTACTATACAATGCACATCAAATCCAAATACTTGAAAAAGAAGGATAATAATGACAAGAAAAACTCCAACAGCCATTGAATTGCTATAATAGAAGGGAAACCCAACTGTTGACCACTGGTGTAAACAGTAATAAAACAAAACCAAAAGCAAGACAAAAGAGACGCCATCTTTGAAACTCTGCACAAACCACAAAAGCCAAAGACAAACATCAAAAGATGGAGGGAGACAAACAGATAAATTAAACCCAGGCACCGGGAGATAAATCCCTGACCTTTATCAACTGTTACCGTCACATAACTAGCAATTTTATCAACAAACTTCACATCAACATATCTGTCCTCATAAGGTGACATTACAGAGCTCCAGAGCTCCTTCTGGATAGTTTTCCATGACATAAACCACGTGAAGCATTCCTACAAAACACTTTCTATGTGAGATACTATTTTCAATCAACATAACTATCGCGTTGAAGTATCAGCTACGTTACACGAACTCTTTGTATTTTGAGAGGTATCCATGTCGACACGACACAACACAGGTACAGAATACGGTCAGGATATGGCTAAATACTGTAACGCCCTCAAAATAAACCCATAATATATATATATATATATATATATATATAACATTGACATGCATTAACATAAGAGAATAAAATATTCATCCACTCATCAGAGTATTCTTATTAAAAGACATTACACGTAACAATGAAAGTAAATGCCCTACGGGCTTACATCTTTCCAAGCCAACACTTGGACACAAAAGTCTGAGTACTAACTCGATTACACATTAAGCCTTTGGCTTGAGTTTACATGTAATACCAAAATAAAACAAAATAACTACTAACTAAACAGAGCCTTCAACTCCAAATCCTCCCAAGCTAAGTCCTTGGAGGTAGCATATCACCTGGACCTGAAAATGATGTTCCCGTATAGGGTGAGCCACAGCCCAGCAGAAATATACTAAACCAAATATAAGAATTGACTAAAGCAATAGCATTCGATAGATGGTTAACACTTATAAATCCATTATATCACTATACCGTTCCATGACAATAATGTCCATGACATGTTTCACTTTCCGTTATTATTCAACTCAACATTATACAAACATGGCTCAGAACCTGGCCAACTAATAAAATGAGACTACATCTCACATTCATATTACTTCCAATATCAACAATTTAAATGAGACTAAGGCTCCTACTAAAACACTTCCATAAATCAATAAGTACACTTAATTGCTGTACTAATGCACTTCCAAGAATCAATAAGTACATACATTTGCTGTACTAGTGGAGTCCATCCCCTTTCTCCTCCTAAACAGGTTTGAGAGTCCATCCCCTATCTTCCCTCAAACCATGGAGTACATCCCCTATCTCCTCCCAAACAATATTCAATCAATACACGTATTGGCTGTATTAATTCAATTGTCATATTCAATGACTCATTCAATGTGATTAGTTTTAGTTTTCCCTAATCAACATGCAATGTCTACAACAATCACGACTATCCTCCACCGATAGCCCAAAACAGTTATTTCTAAACAGAAAATAAATGTATCAACAAATACAAACTCAACATTTTCATAGGTGAGTGATTAAATTATCCAACTACACCGTTTAATCTCGTAATTCCCCAGTTTCATGATTTTCCCACAATTAATTTTACGAATTAATGTATTACAACAATTAGGGCTTTTTAAATTATAAATCAAACCCTAGCTTTTCCCCAAAATTACCAAACAACACCAACATATCAAAATGACCAAAACTTAGGACAAAACCTACAGTATGGAGTAGGGTATCCCTACCTCGAAGTGAAGAACTCGAATGGAGAAGATGATGAAAATCCAAAGTGCTCCAAACCGCCAAACTCTCAGATTAAAACAAAGCCCTCGCAACCCTCTATCTTTTTAACAAAGAACCTAGGGTAGAAACACCCTAAAAATAGATGAAACCTATGAGAGAAGGTGTGTAGAGGGAGGGAGAACACGGACCTAGGGTTTTGAAATCAAAAAGAGGATGAAAAAGTGTATTTAAAACCGCTGCTGCGTATTTATATAAAACAGGCTCGCTCGAGCGAAGGATTGGTCGCTCGAACGACCAGACACAAGAAAGACTCGCTCGAGCGAAGAAAGTCTCGCTCGAGCCAAAAACTCGAAGCTTCAGGTCTGCAACCCAGAAGCACGCTCGAGCGACAAAATGCTCACTCGAGCGAAGAACTCGAAAACATACACCTTGCTCGCTTGAGCGAAGTAAAGCTCGCTCGAGCCAAGAAACACAGCTCTCAGGTCTAATGCCCAGATACAGTCTCTCGCTCGAGCGAAGAAACCCTGGCCCGAGCGAAGGACCAAAAACAAAGATCTCGCTCGAGCGACAAACTGCTCGCTCGAGCGAAAGGCCAAAATTCTGGGCAGCAACCCTTTGCTCCCAAACACTCCTAACCTATAACAAACCTGCCCAATACATCCCATAACTCAAAAATAAGGAATTAAAGGACGACAACAACATATACATAATAACAGAATCCTTGGAACCTAAGTCCGGATACAACAACCAACTGGAGAAAGACCAAGGTCGCTATAAATACAAACATATATGGTTGATTTTCTTTTCTATTTTTCATGGCAGCAACAAAGGAGGAGGACAGAGAGAGAGAGACATGGCTCGCAACCTTGTTGTCATCGTCGTCGTTCGTCATCTCCGAATTCTGTATTCAACTTCGTTGATGGCTGCTAGGGTTATATTAAAGGGTTTGGTGCATTTGGGCTTATTTAGGATACACTTTGGTCTGTTAATAAAATGGGCTTTATAATAAATATTATAAGGCTATTGGGATGGCTGGCTTTTAGAGAATCTCCAACGTTGAATCAAAAATTTCATCAAATTTGAGTAAAAATTTGATAAAAAGTTTGATTTGATACCGTTCACTCCAATACTAAACCTAGAATTTTCATCATATTTTTCACATCCCCAGTTGTCTGCGAGGACATCCAGGCAAATGTCCTCAAGGTTGTCCGGACATGAACAAAAAAAACTATCAAAGTTGCTCTTGGGTGGACATCCGAGAGGATGTATAGCCCAACGGTAACAATTTAAATTTGATGAAAGATGAAAGCCTCGCTTCATTTGATGAAAGTTTTAGTTCATCACTCATTTGATACGAGTTTGATGAAAGGTTTGGTGGTTAAACAGTTGTCGTTTTTCATCAAATTTAAATTTGATGAAATATTAGATGCAGTGTTGGAGATGTCTTACATGAGCTTCTCATGTTTGGGACTAATACTAATTAAGAAGCTGGAATTTAACTTATATCCATGGAAAATAAATTATTCATTTTTTTAATAATGTTATATATAATTTTTATTCAATATTTTTAACTACAAATATGTAGCATCATCATAAAAATATGTAATCATTCTGAGCCATAAATGTATTGTAACTTCATCAGAAAAATACATAATATTTTTTTGACACATCCATGTTTAGTCATATCTACGCACCCGTGTCTAATTTGGGTACTTTTTAGGCGTACTCGCGTATCCCTCATTTAGAGGTTTGCCGAGTCCGACCCCTAGATACATACCCGCACCCAACACTTGTACCCGAGTCCATATAACGTAGAGTATCAGGGAGAGAAAGAGGGTGGGAGTTAAAAAGTCAAAATTCAAGGACATTTCACTTACTGGTGAAAACAAATCTGAATTTTGTTGTGCAGTCTCTCAAGAATTACTGCAGATGGGACCAATTTAACCTAATATGCACTGGCATAACTCCCAAGTTCCAATCTTGATTGACCAGCAACTCAAATGCGTTCACACAATAAAACATCTTTGGAACCATTAGAAGATGATGTATAACCAGTGAGCGGAGATGAAGTGACATCAATAACTGGATTTTCCAAATCAATGCATGTATTATTAACATGTAGAGATAATTAATTATCAAAAAGAAATATATTACCAACAAAAAAAGGGAACATTGGAAGTAAGTAGCAAAAACTGAGATAGAAAAGAAATGACGTGTTCTAGGAATTCCATGATAGACATCAGGTAACACATCCCTTAAATTAGTATTTCTCACACCACATTACTCGAATGAACCACAAATTCAGCCTTTGAAGTGACATATTCTCAAAATGTCATTCTCGTTGAACAAGCCCAACCACTCATATAAAAGTTAATTCTGTTGTTGTTGACCTAATACAGACCCTAATTCTATTAACAACTGTGAAATTTCCAAGTTACAAAACTTGGGAGATCTCATGTAAATAAAACTCCTTTACCTACATAAAGCACATTTAATATAACTATGAGGTTAAAACATTCATCTCATGAATCACGTCCATTATGTATGAAAACCTATGAAGCACATGCACTCCATCTAGCCTAACGTATTAGTGTCCAACACGTCTAGGACATAGACAAGTTCAAACACACGGCAAACACATGTCAAACATGCCCTCTCTTGTGTCCTACTTTTGTTCACTTCTTTTAGTTGCTGGACACACCTCCGACACTCTCCGAACACTTCTCGGACACGATGATGGCCAAAAATAAAATTAAAAAAAAAATAACTAATTTTGTTCATGCCACTTGTAGGAACTCTAGATCTGTGATTCACAGAGAAAGAGATAACAGTATAAGAAGAAGCATACTTACCTGGTTCAACTTCGTCTTCTTTGACAGAGGCATCCTGGGTTCAAATTCATTTTTTATTTTTTTCCACTTAATGGGGTAGGCTCTCTTTTTGTTGATCTGTTGTACATTGTTATGGGCTTTGTAGGTGTTTTATTCTAAATTGCCACAAACCCAATTCACTTTGCATGGCTTTCTACTTGGACTACATCAAGCAGGTTTAAAAATCAAGCCCATCATGTCAAAGCATGATGTGGGAAAAACTATATTGCAAACCAATCCAAGAAAAGAAATGAAGAAATAGTTTATTATAAATAAATCATATCCAATAAAAAATAAATAAAACACAATATTGATTAAGTATTTTCTAAATTCATGAATATTGTAATATATATGACATAAATATATAAAAATAATATTTTTTCATGTATCCCCCAACATGCCGTGTCCTGAAATTTTGAAAAATTGTTGTGTCAGCGTATCTGTGTCGTATCCATGTCTTATGTCCCTGCTTCTTAGATGAAAACATTCAAATAATAAAGCATGAACATAACATTTATTCCAATAAATAAATAATCAAATACATGAATCTAATTGGCTTAAAAACATATACCCCATGAAGCACCAATACTCCAAAATATGTGTTGTAACAGTGTCGGAGATGGGGACACAGAGGGAACTCGTGTGTCCCTTTATTTAATTACATTTTTTCAAGTAACACCCCAACTAGTTTTTTATCCCCTTTTCTTAGTTCTTTTTATGCATGTTGGATGTTGAATGATTATTACTTTTTGCTTAAATTTAAATAATTAATAGATGTCGATGGTGTGGTGAGGTTTCTTTGCAGTCTCATTTTCCATTGATTTTTCGTATTGCCATTGATCAAGAGGCTGTGGTGGCGTCTTATCTAGATGGGGTTGGAGTTGCGGTGGTTTGGGATATTATATTGCGCCAGCAAGATCAAAATTGGCAGGTTAGGCAACTGGTGGATTTACTGAGTTTCTTGTATGGGGTGCGGGTTTTGGGGGGGGGGGTGAGGGAGGATGTCTTGGTGTGGGGGGATCAAGTGCAAAAGGTGTTTTCTCGATTTTGTTGTTCTACCAAGCTTTGTCTAGTGGTGTGGAGGGGGAGTTTTCTTGGCATCGTGTTTGGGTTGCCGGTGTTCATCTAAGGTATTGTTTTTTGTGTGAACAACAACTTTTGATCAGATTCTAATTATTGATAATTTGGTGCGCCATCATTATATTCTAGTAAATTGATGTTGTATATGTTATGGTAATGCAAAGTCTCTGAATCACTTGCTTATCCATTGTCCTGTGACTTATCGTTTGTGGGTGCTTATCTTCTCTACTTTTGGAATCACTTGGGTTCAACAAAGGGGGGTGATGGCGGTCCTCTGGAGTTGGGGAGGGGGTCGGATTAGGAGGCGGCAAAAGGCTTGGGCCATGGCCCCATTGTGCTTAATGTGGCTGGTTTGGTTGGAACAGAATCGTCGTATTTTTCAGGGGTGGCTCGGTCTATCTTGTGGTTAGAGCATAGGTATTTTGTAGTTTTGTATAGTTGGGTTACATGGAGAGTGGATCTGGATTTGTTTGTTTTTTTGATTTCTTGAATGATTTGATTGGTTATGCGGTCTTTCCCCTTTTTGGGCTCTTTTTGTATTTTTTGCATCATCTTGATGCTACGAGCAATAAACTTTATTTATCACAAAAAAATAAAAAGTGATTTTTTTATTATTTTGAATTAGTGTTAGTTTTTGTTAATTTTAATTGTTTGTGTATGAAATATTAATCTACATGTATGTATAATTAATTTATATTGTCATGTCCCCGCCGTCTCTGTGTTCTCACTTTTTTGAAATCATTGTGTCTCGTGTCCATGTCCTTGCTTCTTAGCATATTATAGCGACCCCGGTCTTTCCCATTTGGTTACTGTATTCCGGACTTGGTTCCGTGGACTTGTTGTTGTATCATTCTCATTTCTAGCCTTTCCTCTTTGTATTTGAGTCTTGGGTTGTGATGGGCAGGTTCGAAACAGGTTTGTGGTACTTTGAAACCAAAAGTTGATGCCCAGATTTTGGCCTTCACGCTCGAGCGGGCCCTTCGTTGTTGCTTCTCCGCTCAAGCTGGATTTTTGACGCTCGAGTGTAATTTTCCATCTCCCAGTACTTTGCTCAGCAGTTCGTCCGCTCGAGCGGTAGTTTTGACGCTCGAGCGTGACCCCTTTTATTTTGTCCCTCCGCTCGAGCGGGGAGTTTGATGCTCGAGCGGGGACCCTCACCTGCAAAACTTCTGGAAGTGTGCGATCGACGCTCGAGCGGCTCTTTTCACGCTCGAGCGTGAGTCTGTGTCTGACGCTCGAGCGGGGTTTTCCACGCTCGAGCGGGGAGTCGATTACATCAGTCCGAGATCTCACTTTCAGGATCACTTTTTGACCTACTTTTTCTCTCTTAACTTTTAAAAACTGCCACTTGAGAGTTTCTCTCTCTACTCTTACCTTCTCTCTAAGATTTGATCTACTCCCGGTGGTCTTCTACCCTAGTTCCTTTGGAAGAAAGGTAGAGCTTCGCGAGGGCTTTCTTTTAATCTGAAAAAGAGAGGATTTGGAGCACTTTGGATTTTGGATCATCATCTCCATCATCTCCATTTGAGTTCTTCACTTTGAGGTAGGGATTTCCTACTCCATACTATAGGTTTTGTCCTAAGTTTTGGTATTTTGATATGTTGGTGTCATGTGGTAATTTTGGGAAATTAGGGTTTGTCTTATAATTTGAAGGAAGGGTTTTTCATCTACTAAACAACATATGTTTGTGTGTTAAACTGAGATAATTGAACCTTAGGGTTGATGTTGAGAAAAGGGGGAAAAACCCTAACTGTTGAAATAAAATTAATTTGTATAATTAATTTTGGGAAAATTGTGGAATTAAGTCTAATTCATGAAATTTGGGAATTATGAGCTTAATTGGTATAGTTGGGTAATTTAATCACTTACCTATGAGAATGTGATTTATATTTGTTGATACATTTATTTTCCTGTCTAGAAGTAACTATTTTGGGCTATCGGTGGAGGATAGTCGTGATTGTTGTAGACATTGCATGTTGATTAGGGAAAACTGGAACTAATCACATTGAATGAGTCATTAAATATGACGGTTGAATTAATACATCAAATTTGTGTATTGATTGAATATTGTGTATGACATGTGTTTAATACATTGTATATGCATATTGTTTGGGAGGAGATAGGGGATGTACTCCATGGTTTGAGGGAAGATAGGGGATGGACTCTCAAACCTGTTTAGGAAGAGAAAGGGGATGGACTCCATTAGTACAACTAATATGTGTACTTATTGATTTATGGAAGTGTTTCAACATGAGCTTTGGTCTCATTTGAATGGTTGATATTGGGAGTAATGTTAATGTGAGTTATAGTCTCATATTGTAGTTTGGCCAGGTTCTGAGCCATGTATGTATAATTGGAAAGTTGAATAATAACGGAAAGTGAAATCTGTCATAGACATTAGTGTCATGAAACTGTATAATGATGTATTGATTATGTTGTGTTAACCATCTATCGAATGGTATTGCTTTAGTCAATTCTTATATTTGATTTAGTATTTTTCTACTGGGCTGTGGCTCACCCTATACGGGAACATCATTTTCAGGTTCAGGTGATATGCTACCTCCAAGGACTTAGCTTGGATGGATTTGGAGTTGAAGACTCTGTTTAGGTTAGTTGTTTATTTTGTTTTATTTTGATGTTACATGTAAACTCAAGCCTAGGGCTTAATGTGTAAATGAGTTAGTACTCATACTTTTGTGTCCAAGTGTTGGCTTGGAAAAATGTAAGCCCGTAGGGCATTTACTTTCGTTATTACATGTAATGTCTTTTAATAAGATTACTTTGATGAATGAAATAATATTTTGTTTTCTTATATCGATGCATGTTGATATTATATATTATGGGTTTAATTTTGAGGGCGTGACACATATACCCTAGCCTTGACTTGTCTACTAATAAATGATTTGTTTATAGACGTTTCTTTTTGATAAATTCTCTTTCCTTTTCCTTTTTTTTTTCTTCTTGTGTTTCTTCTCCTCACTCTTCTCCTTCTACTAAATGGTTACACACTACCTTTCATCCTTGGTCCTCCTTTCTCTATCCCTACCATGTGGCCCACATAGCCACATGTATTTTTGGATTTTATCTTATCTATCGGAAGTCCAATTCAACGTCACAAACTAGTTTGTTTTCGTACCATAGAGCTCTTAACCATATTTATGCTATGAAATAGAACTGTGACTTAGACCTATACCAAGATTTCAGACATAAAGGAAATAGCATCTTTATCTAAATTTTGTCTATTAACCAATTTTTCAAAATTTTGTTTAAGATAATTGAACATTGGGTACATTTTTAATGTTTGATGACCGGGTGTCCAGGATAACTTACGCGCCAACTTACGCACACCTAAACTAATCTTGAGACCCACGCAAAGCACCCCATCTATGTGGATCGGGCAAGTCTCGAGCAGATCCCAGGGTGTAGCCCCAAGGAGTTGATAGCACTTGGTGGAAGTTGAATCTAAGACCTGAAAGGGAGCACACCCCCAAGCTGCACCCACTAGGCCAAACTCTTGGGGTTAACATTGGGTACATTTAACATGCATTTCTCTATTCCTTTCCTTTAAAATTCACGCGAGGTAAATACAAAGAACCCTAGAAAGAAGAAGATTAGAGACTTCTACATACTCATTACCATAGAGAAAAAGTTGATGTCTTAAGAATATATATCCTAGCATTGACTTATCTACTAACAAACAGATTGTTTCTAGACATTTCATTTTTATGAATCTCTTTTACTTTTCCTTCCTTTTCTTCTTGAGTTTCTTCCCCACTCTTCTACTGAATGGCTATCTCTTCCACTTTAAAGATCCTACAGACTCCCTTTCATCCTTCATCCTCCTCCTTTCTCTATCCCTGCCATGTGGCCCCTGTAGCTATATTGTATTTATATATATGTGTGTGTGTGTGTGTGTATTACCTGCTTATGTAGTTAATTAGTTATGGGTGATAATTGTGATACTTGCCCAATTCCTTAAAGACCCTAATGTGTGACCCTAACCAAGCAGTTATATAGCCTACAGTATCATTCATCAAGTCAGGCATTATAGTCTTACATTGGTTAGAAGATGCTTATCTCTAGAGTAAGTGTGTATGAGAAAAACAAAGTACAATTATTGAGAGGAATTCAAGAAGGATCTTTATTCAAAAATCAATAATAATTATATATAGAACCCATATTGGAAATGCACTCACTAATTACAAATTGAACTATTAGCATACCAAAAAAATAAAAATAAAAATGAATCTCCTATATTCTATAGCTTGAAGATCGCGATTGATTAAACCTCTACACCAAATCAATTAAACAAAAACTGCATAGCATAACCCTAAAATCTCAAAGTTTTACAAATTAATTATAAAAAAAAAAAAAAAAAACAGAGACACGCACAGATGGGGTTTGAGTAAAGAAATAGATGTGAAGTAAAAAGTACCTTTGAATGTAGTATCATTGCTTGAGCATGAAAGGATACAGAGCAAGACTGAGAGAGAGAGAGAGAGAGAGAGAGAGAACATGGAGAGGAGGAACTACGGAAGAGCTCATCGCTTTGGGTGGGCCCATTTTGTTGGATTTTTTTATGGAATAGATATAAATCGAAAGTCATTACTAATTTTTTAATTTATGTATTTTTTATTAGATTATAAATAAAATTTAATTTTTAAAAAAATTATGTTATTACAATTACAATTAGATCAATATTTATGTATCATAATGATATGTTATAATATTATTGGTCTAATGATATGTTATAATATTATTGGTCTAAATATAATATGTTATTAAATATACGTATTCAAATTATTAATCATTATTAAAATTTTATATTTTTATTTTTTGTCATTTTTGGTTTTAAATTTTATAAAAAAAAAAATTATATCCTTCTAAACTATAAGGATTTAAACAATAAATTTTTTTAATATAAATATTTTTTTGAAATTTATTCAAATTTTTTAATTTTACATAGGTTCTCACCTAATTAAAAATTATGTTGCTTAATCTGTAAAAATTTACAGGCTTGACTCGAGTTGCTTGAGTTTAACTCGCCCAAATTTACAACTCTAGCAAAGGAGTTGAAAGTTACATGATTGAAATTGTGACAAATTAAAAATTGATACATAAATTGTCATAAAATGGTAAAACTTAAATTGTAAGTTTCAATATTTTTTTGTTTTCATAATTTACATACAAAAATTTAACTATTTATATTATTTTAGATAAACATATTTTATTAATATTTTCACATCCAGTGCATAGCACGATTTTTCACTAATTATTTAATATAAGTAAAAACGTTATTCAAATCATAAGATTTTGGAACTCTCATTTTCTCCTTTCAAAAATACAACTACACAAAAGGAAAACAAAAAGTAAACAAAGAAAAATATTAACAAAAGAGAAATTAACGAAATGGAAATATCAAAATTCAACAATGGTTATAAATATACCTTTTTGTGTATGTGTGTGTTTATGTATTGCGATGCTTTCTCTTCTTTGTTTTCATCTTCTTCTTCTTTCTTCTTCTTCTTCTTTTTTTTTTTTTTTTTTTTTTTTTTTTTTTTGTGAACTGTTATTGTGATGCTTTACTGTGTGGGTTATATTGAAAAATACATATTGGAAAAAGATTCAGTTCCCGCTAGTTTTTTATTTCCAAGTAGAAATATTTTTCCCGAGCTAGCCCAAAAGTATACACCTAATGAGATAGCAAATACTTCTTTAGAAAATTTAGATATAGAAAATTATGATTTAGAAGAGTTTGATTTTGAAAATAAGGGAGATTATTGGAACCTAGAAGATTTTAAACAACCAGCTAACTTAGAATTAATTTTTGCAAAAATAGGAAAAATAAAGAAAAAACCAATATACAGAAGAACAGAAAATGATTTAGATGAGATAATAAGATTAGCTGAAACAACAGAAATTTTAGGAGAACAACCCATGAAATATTGGAAAAGAAATAAGATTTTAGCCAGTCTAGATGTAAAAAATAAAGATTATAGGATTACCTCAGCACAAATAGATCATACGCCAGCAGATATAGAAGAATTTAGAACTCAGATCAAGGAATTATTAGATTTAGGAGTAATTAGACCTAGTAATAGTCCACATAGAAGCACAACATTTATGGTTAGAAATCATGCAGAGATAAAAAGAGGAAAAACTAGAATGGTTATAAATTATAAAAGATTAAATGATAATACAGAAGATGATAAATATAATATACCAGATAAAGATCAACTCATAAATAGAATACAGACAGCAAAAATATTTAGTAAATTTGATTTTAAGTCAAGATTTTGGCAAATAAAAATGGAAAAAGAAAGCATACCTTGGACAGCCTTTTGTTGCCCACAAGGACATTACGAATGGCTAGTCATGCCTTTTGGATTAAAAAATACACCTTCCATATTTCAGCGTAAGATGGATAGTATATTTAATAAATATAGTTTTATACTGGTATACATAGATGACATATTAGTATTCAGTCCAGATAAAAATAGTCACATAGATCATTTATATATAACATTAGAAGAATTCATAAATATTGGAATAATAATTAGCAAGAAAAAGATGGTATTAAATAAGCCTCACATAGAATTTTTAGGAATGGAGTTAGGAGATGGAAAAATTAGGTTACAACCTCACATAGTGAAGAAAATTTTAGATTATCCAGATAAATTAGAAGATACAAAACAACTTCAATCATTTTTAGGAATTTTAAATTATGCACGAATGTATATTCCTAACCTTAGCAAAATAATAGGACCACTATACAGTAAAACCACACCCACAGGACAGAAATATTTCAATCAACAAGATATAGCCTTGGTTAGAAAAATTAAAGATATTTGTAAAAAGCTACCAGACCTACAACTTCTCCTAGAATCGGAATATATAGTAGTAGAAACAGATGCAAGTCAATTAGGATGGGGAACAATATTATTAGCTAAACCTAGTAAGTATGATAGCAAAAATAAAGAACGCATTTGTAGAGACAGCTTTGGAAAGTTTAAAGAAAAAGATACAACCATGACCAGCTTAGATTTTGAGATATTAGGAGTGGTATACACAATAAATAAATTTAGATTATTTTTGCACAAACCTTTTACAATTAGAACAGATTGTTAAGCTATAGTTAGATTTCATAACAAACTTAATGAGCGTAAACTAAGCACTAGAAGATGGTCAAAATTTTTAGATTGTATAGTAGGACAAGGATATAAGGTAGAATTTGAACATATTAAAGATAGTGATAATAGGTTAACAGATTGGTTAAGTAGAAAGATTTATTTAGAAAAAGAAGATAACCAGTTTAATTTTTGTGCAGATAATGGAGAACAGCAAGACCATGAACTTTGGGGGATTTTCTCTTCCCATTCATGAAGGCAGAACCAAATTCAGACCTTTAACAGGGATAGAGTTATACCCAGTTCAGCAGTGTCTTTTAGATAACCTTTGGAACAGCCAGAACCACCTAGCTAAACGCCTTTCAGCCCTAAACTCTCTCAGTATATATTTTTCAAAAATCCAAAATAAACCTTTGTCAAAAAGTTTTTCTTTTTATGTAGTAGTTAAAGGAACCAAGCCTGGTATTTACCATGACTGGGTAGAAGTAGAACCCTTAATTAAAAATTTTCCTACACCCCAGTTTAAAGGATTTTATGATTTTGAGTCAGCCAGTACCTATGCCCGAAGACAAATAGGAACCAGTTACTTTATTAGTCAGATAGCTAAAGATTACCTGGACACATTGAGCAGGATGCCAACCATTCTTGCTACCAGTGGAGTTCCAGCTAGCCAGATATTTGGAAGCGGTAGTACAGGTAGTAGTAGTTCTAACCCTCAGATAGATTCTCAAAATCCTCTCCAAATGTGCAGACACTGTGAAGGCCTTTCCAGAAATTTCAAGAAAATTATGGATAAAGGCAAAAAGGTCAGTGAAGAGCTAGACCAGCTCCAAGACGAAGAAAAACAATTGAGAGCAACCGTTCGAACCCTAACCAACCAGTTTAAAAAATTAGCTCCAGAAAGAACACCTACCTCCTTACCTAGCCCAGAAATCAAACAACTCACCAGTGAGGAATTTGACCAATTGAGTGCTAGAATGTATTTCTTCAGGCATTCTATCATTCGATCTCTTTGTGAGAAAAGCAAAGCAATAGAAGACCTAAAACCCTATATTTACACCTTAGCCGAAGATAGCAGAAATAACGAGCTAGTCATTATTCAGCAATTTCTTCAAGATCTCTCCATAGCAAGAGTTGACTGCCCTGGCCTAGCTTATCAATGGACCTATACTTATGAAGATGAAGAGCAACCCTGCTTAGAAGAAGAAAAATGCGGAAAGAGGTCCGAACATTTTGGTAGATGTCAGTGTAACCTAGACTTCAGCATCTGTCTTTGCCAGATAAATTTAGCTACATTCGAGCCATTGGAGATAGAAATTAGGGGCGAAACTCGTTATCTAACAGCCCCAAAATTGTTAGATTACGGCTTTGTCTCTAGACTAATTTTCACAGATCCAGATCAGACAGATAGCTTTGGACACAAGCTTGCTCATGCAGTACTGTGCGTAATGGAAGAACATCATCCATATGTGGAAGCTTTGATAGATAGCAAACTACCAGAGTGGAAGGGAATATGGTGCAATCCAGCTAAACACAAAATGTACCTCAAAGGAACCTCTACATTCCCAGGATACCCAGGACTTCTCAATAGGAGACCCTGGCCATGCAGAAGATTTCCACTCAAAGACCAGCTCAATAAATGGAGAAAATTTGCTAGCAACTCTCTATTAGCATATAACGGAAATTATGGACATCTAGTCTGTGAAGATAGACATCAGAAGATACATTGTAATTTAGCCATCCCAGGATATCTCTTCAGCAAAGAGACATTTGTCGATGAAAGTCAGTACCCTAACTATCAGCATAGCGTCTCTCATGAATCACCGGTGATGGGAGAAAATGACCGAGAATGGTACGATGAACCACCCATGGGAGATGGGGAAGACTTTTATGACCAACTCTCAGCAGCAGACCTGGACGACCTAGCAGACAGAATGTATGGGTAAATAAAATTTCTATATTATTTTGTCTTACTGATATTTTATCTGATTGATGTATTCCTAGGAAGAGAAATAAAACTATATACCAGTATAAAACTGTATTTATTAAATATACTATCCATCTTACGCTGAAATATGGAAGGTGCATTTTTTAATCCAAAAGGCATGACCAGCCATTCGTAATGTCCTTGTGGGCAACAAAAGGCTGTCTAAGGTATGCTTTCTTTTTCCATTTTTATCTGCCAAAATCCTGACTTACAATCAAATTTACTAAATATTTTTACTGTCTGTATTCTATTTATGAGTTGATCTTTATCTGGTATATTATATTTATCATCTTCTGTATTATTATTTAATCTTTTATAATTTATAACCATTCTAACTTTTCCTCTTTTTATCTCTGCATGATTTCTAACCATAAATGCTGCGCTTCTATGTGGACTATTACTAGGTCTAATTACTCCTAAATCTAATAATTCCTTGATCTGAGTTCTAAATTCTTCTATATCTGCTGGCGTATGATCTATTTGTGCTGAGGTAATCCTATAATCTTTATTTTTTATATCTAGACTGGCTAAAATCTTATTTCTTTCCCAATATTTCATGGGCTGTTCTCCTAAAATTTCTGTTGTTTCAGCTAATCTTATTATCTCATCTAAATCATTTTTTGTTCTTCTGTATATTGGTTTTTTCTTTATTTTTCCTATTTTTGCAAAAATTAATTCTAAGTTAGCTGGTTGTTTAAAATCTTCTAGGTTCCAATAATCTCCCTTATTTTCAAAATCAAACTCTTCTAAATCATAATTTTCTATGTCTAAATTTTCCAAAAGAAGTATTTGCTATCTCATTAGGTGTATACTTTTGGGCTAGCTCGGGAAAAATATTTCTACTTGGAAATAAAAAACTAGCGGGAACTGAATCTACTCCTATGGTACCACCACGCTTCGCACGCAACTCTGATGAATGGGCGAAGGTGCTAAGGGCATAAGCTGTGGGCGTATTGACAGTTCGTTTGAAGAAATTGATGTTGTGTTGGCTGACAAACATGCCTCCTTGTAAGCTAAGTATGAAATTAAGTCCTAAGATGAAAGGATGATTCTGACGGGTATTTCCTATCCAAACTTGAGGTAAAGGGAACCATTCTATATGCTGATCTTGAGAACCTAGATGATGAAAACTAATCTGTGCGCCATTGATGCAATGTGTATATGTCTGTTTAGTGCCATCGACTATGCTGACTAAAGCTGGGGTTGCTACGGCTGTGCTCCATCCTGGTGGAACTACTTGTTGTTCAATGTATGATTTACTGGCTCCTGTATCTATCATGACATCTATACTAAGGGTTTTTTCTACAAATTTAATTACACAAGAAATTTCAACTAAATTTGACTTAGGTATAGCAGGATAATTAAATGGTAAATATGTATTATCTGGTTGTGCCTGAGAGTATTGACTAAAGGGTTGAGAATCAACTAAGTTGACTAATTCTAAAGAGTTCATATGATCTTCAACTAGTTTATCTTTTAAGGGGTATTTACTGTAAAGTTGTCCTAGCTACTGTTTGAGCTGCCTATTTTCTAGTTCTAAACATTCTATATCAAAACTAGTCTTAGTTTCTATTTCTCTTATTTGAAGTTTAAGTTCTCTTACTTGTATTTCTAATTCTCTATTTGTTAATCGTAATTCTCTGCTTTCTATACTATGATCCTCTCTATTATTTTCTAATCTTATCTTATGTGTCATATTTAATTTTTCGAGGCAGATTATACAATAGGTTATGCTGCATAATAAACACTGAGCTCTCTTATCTCTAACTGGAAACCAATTACAATAGCTACATCTAGTAGTATCGAACCCTAGTCCTATTTGAAAATTATGTTGACATTCAGTATCTACATTACATTCACTACGCCAAAATTGGACTTTAGCGGCGGTTTTTTACCGCCGTTAAAGGCTGTAAAACCGCCGTTAAAGCCTTTAACGGCGGTATTAACGGCGGTTTCGTTACCGCCGTTTATGCGCGTGTCGGAAAAAGTGAAACCGTCGTAAAAAGGCAAATTACCGTCGTTAAAAGTCGACGAAAAACGGCGGTAATATAGGACCAAAAACGGCGGTTTTTTACCGCCGTAAATAGGTTCAAATTTTTCAAAAAATAATTCTTTCTTCTTGCACTCCCCAAGTTTTGAACCCAAGACCTCTCATCCACCCACACCAACCACTCTGCCACAAGCACTCTTCATGAAATATATTCCCTAAATAAATATTTAAACATTACTTTTACTTTATTGTAGATGGTTTTGCCGGAACTCGCCGGAGTTTCGCCGGAGCACGCCGGAGTTTCGCCGGAGCTCCACCGGCAAAGACCGCCGTCATTAACGGCGGTAATGGTTGGGCATTAGCGGCGGTTTTGTTACCGCCGTTAAAAGTGGGCATTAACGGCGGTTTCGTTACCGCCGTTAAAAGTGGGTTTCATTACCGTCGTTAAAGACACTTTTAGTGGCGGTTTTTTTAATGGCGGTAACGAAACCGCCGTTAATGATACATTAACGGCGGTATTAATGGCGGTTTTCGTTACCGCCGTTAAAAAAACCGTCGTTAATGCCCTGTTTTGGCGTAGTGATTCCATCATAAAGAAAGTATCTTGAGAAGGAGTCTTTCCTATTTCTTGGTTAAGTTGTCCTAAAAGATTATCTACATCTGTATCACTTTCTGAATCACTATCTGAGCTTATAGCTTCTAATTGATATTCATAATCACTGACTATGCTATAGACTTCTGAATCATCACTGTTTATGCTGACTATATCTTCTTCCAAGTCTTCTATGATATGTAGTCTTTCTATCTGTTTATTAGTATTTGGTCTGTGTCTTTTTGGGCAGTTTTTTGAAAAATGATAGGGTTCTCCACATATAAAACAATTACATTTTTTACTGTTGGGTTTCCTAACATATCTTTGCTTTCTTTTATCTTTTTCGTCATTGGGTAATCTCTTATAATTTGTCCTATTGAAAGTTCTACTTTTCCTAATGAATTTTTGTTTTTTCCATTGTTTTCTATATTTTTTCTTCCAATATTTTTCTTTTCTATATTTTCCATATTTTTTGTATTTTTTCGTATTATATTTATCTTCATATTGTTGAGGAGTATATATTACACTGCTACAAAAACCATAATTTTGTTTTTTCAAATCTTTCTGTATTTTAACTTCTATACATTTTTCTCTGAGCTTATAAAATGTAAAAACTATTCTAGGTCCTATTCCTAAACTTCCTCTTATTGTTATTTCTCCTGTGGCTATTTTTGCTGGTAAACTTGCATAATAAATTGCCCATTTATTTTCTATTTCTCTTCCTAGTTCTTCGAGTAATTTTCTAAAATATTTATTTCCTATTTCTTCATGAAAACTTTTCCCTGTTCTAGCTGCTATGGCTAACTATTCTCTACTAAAAGGTACAATATATTTCCAATTTCCTAATGTTATCTGGTCTAGTTCAGTTCATGCTACGCTTTGAGCGGAATCATTTCTTCTAGATGGGTCATATCCTATAAGTATTTCTTTAATAAAACTAGTAAAATTCCATGGGTTATTTCCTAATTCTTTAAGCTATTTAATTGTTTCTTCATATTTTCCTTTAAAAGTTAAATAAATATTATAAGTTGAATCTCCTAAAAGTGTCTCCATATATTCCCACATATCTGTTGATTCATAGGGACTGGTCATCCATGCTTTTACTGCATCTTTTCCCCATCTTTCTATTACTTCGTGCCATACTTGAGGGTCAAATCTAGCTAAGTCTAAAAGGGTTCCTTGATTATTGACTGGCTGTAATTGTATACTCATATCTAATGGCCTACGTTTTCCATGAAACGTATAGCTTTTATTTGGATCTGCGTGACTACGTCTTGAACTGGCTAACGGTCTTCTTCCTCCTACTGCATAGTGCATTGGTTCTACGGGATCTTGTACAGTTGGTTGTGGGTTACTAGTTCCTGTGCTTTCTGTGTTCATATGAAAAGTATCTTCTATCTTAGGTTGTTCTGGTATTCTAAATATTTTGCTAGGATGTATAATATCTTCTATGATATCATCTACATATTCTGTATGGAATTCTTGATCTAAAAATGACACTGCTTCATCATGGGTATCTCCTCTAGCTAAGTATTCGAAGTATCTAGCATCTAATATCTTATTCATGTCTTCTAGGGTGAATTTTTCTAAATCTATCTCATCAATATTATATATCTTATTCTGTGATATGGTTTTTTCCTCTGTCATTACATAAAGTTGATTTATTTCACTATGATTATCTTGATTCTCTTCCCTATCTATACTGCTAAATTCATCATCTTCGGATTTTTCTGGTGCTACATAAGTATACTGAGTAAATCTTACTGCATAATTTCCATCTACTGTTTGATATAATAAATTATCTTGAGGGGCTAATCTCTTTTGTCCTAAAAAATCTCCTAGTTTCCAATCTAGTGCTGCATTATCTTCAGAATTAAATTTTTTAGCTGGTAATGCTTTTATTCCTTTTGCGCCTAATAACTTAACTATCTGATCATTTGTAAGTCTATAGTGAGTATTACTTTCTGAGACTGCTAAGCCTAAAAATCCTGTGCAAACTAATAAATTCTTTTCTCCTTTTTTCATTTTATATCCTCTACTCTTTATTCCTATTTTTATCTTTTTACGAAAGGTCGAGGTTGGTAGTAAGAAATCTGGTGTAAAATAAACTATTCCTCCTTTGGAATTCATATCTAGTTCATAGCTGCCTAAAATACTTTGTCTGACATCATTAAACCTATCATCATAAAGACATACAAAAACTTTAGTTCCTAAATTTTCTCTGGTTAAAGCCTTAACTCCTACCACTACTAATCCTAAGTGAGTCATTTTAAGGTGTTCATTTACTGCATATTTATAGCTTTCTCTTTCTATTAAATTTAGCTCTATTTTTTCATCTTCCTGGGTTACACTAATCATTTGTTCACCATAGTGTTTAAATAAATATTGTTTTTTATGAATCTTACCTAGCTTATAGACATATTTAGCTGGAATTAATTCTAACTTTTCTTTTTAAAATTTTTCTATTTGTTGTTCTACATCTATAAATTCTTCCACTTTAATATCTTCATATTCGTTACGCTTTTTACTACTACTACCTTTTATTAGCTGTTTAAACATTTTTATTTTCTGTAAATTCTACAGGCTGATTTCTTTGGTAATTTAAGCTTATCAAAATATATAGCTATATCTTCCTCGTTTACCTCAGATTGGGATCTGTTGGATGGTCCTTATATTCCTTTTCCTTTTTGAAGTATTATTTTCTCTAAAGAAGCTAAGCGATTTTCTAAGCTGTGTAGTTGTTCCGATATATATTCAAATTTTTCACACAATCTGATTAAAAATAAAATTTCTATATTATTTTGTCTTACTGATATTTTATGCGATTGATTTATTCCTTGATAACTACTGATTCCTTCTGGATTATTATGAAAATCTTCTGCTTGTTTTAAAATAGTCTGGTAATCTCTATTAGCTTTCTTATCACTACTCATAAACTAAGACCTTACTAATTGTTCTAAAATTTCTAATTTCTGTTTTAAATTATCTTGAATTTGATTAATCTGTTCTATTTGTTTAGCTATTTGATTTGTGGCTAAAATTAAAGTTTCTATTTCTAGTTTAGTAGGAAATTTTTTGTAACGCCCTCAAAAAATACATGAAACCCATCATTATAAACATGCATTAATATAAAAGAAATCAACCATTTCTATTCATCAGAGTAGTTCTTACAGCAGTATTACATGTTAACAACAAAAGCAAATGCCCTATAGGCTTACAGCTTTCCAAGTCAACACTTGGTTACACAAAGAAGAGTACTAACTCTATACAAAATAAGCCCTTGGCTTGATTTACACGTAATACAAACGAAAATAGTCAAAAGAGTCTTCGACTCCCAAAGTCATCCAAGCTAAGTCCTTGGAGGTGGCATGCTACCTGTACCTGAAAATAATGTCCCATATAGGGTGAGCCAACGCCCAGTAGAGATATGCTAAACACAGTATGAGCATTGACTAAGACATTAGCAATTGATAAATGTTTAATACTCATAAATCAATTCATAATCCATTTCCATTACATGACCACTATGTCCATGTTTTCTTTCATTATCCATTTCTTATCATGTTCACAATATACAACAACGGCTCAGAACCTGGCCAACCACTTATATGAGATAGTGATTCATAATAAACGTTTCCCCAATTTACATAGATAAACATACTAGTTGTATCAATATCTCAACAGATAAGCATACAAGCTGTATCCACATTTCCACAGATAAGTATATGAGCTGTATCAACACATTAACTGACAAGCATATGAGCTGTATCAGTGGAGTCCATCCCCTATCTCCTCCCAAACAACATCCGGTTTAGAGGTCCATCCCCTATCTTCCCCTAAACCGTGGAGTACATCCCCTATCTCCTCCCACACAACACAACATACATACACATAGGTCATATACGCAATCAATCAATACATAATGTTAATGTATTCTATCAACCGTCATACTCTATGACACATCCAATTGATTAGTTTTAGTTTGCCTAATCATCATGCATTGTCTACAACAATCAAAACTACCCTCCACCAGTAGCCCAAGCAATTATTTCTAAACAGATAATAAAAGCTCCAACAGATAAAATTATCAATGTTTTCAAAAGTGAGCGATTAATAAATCAAGCTCCACCATTTTACAATATAATGAGCCAATTTCATTATTTCCAACTCAATTCCAAATAACAACGACTTTTCCCAAATTAATTATACCAATTAATTTGTACAACAAATTAGGGTTTTCTACCCCTCTTCCCAATATCAACCCAATGGTCCACAGAACAACAACCAACATCAATATCCTTATTTTGAAACCCAAAATACATATTTTAGAATCAAAATAACAAACCCTCTTTTACACATTTTGAAACCCTAGATCCCAAAATTTAAACCATTTAACAAAATGCTCAAAAATCTAGGTTAAAACCCATAGTTGTGAGTAGGAATCCCTACCTCAAATTCGTAGCCCATGGGAAGAAGATGAAGAAACTCAACGTGCTCCAAAACTCAATATTCTCGGATCAAAACGTAGCCCGCGACGATCAACCCAACTTTTGTAAAGACCAAAGGTGAGGAAATCACTCTAGCTAGATCAATCCTAAGAGAGAAGTTAGGTTTTAGAGTGAGGTTCTCTCAAATGGAGTTTTGGAAAAGTAAGAGAGAGAAAAGGATGTGAAAAAGTGAGCCAAAAAGTCAAAACTCGGAGACTTAACCCAGCTGCCCCGCTCGAGCGTGGAAACCCCCGCTCGAGCGTCACTTACAGACGCCCGCTCGAGCATCCAAACCGCCGCTCGAGCGCCGGATACACACTCCCAGCACTTTTGCAGAACCAGGTCCCTGCTCGAGCGTCACACACAAACTCCCGCTCAAGCGTTCAAACCTCCGCTCGAGCGTACAACATTACAGAGGAGATACTGGATGGGTGTTTTTCCTGCTCGAGTGCCAAAACCCCCGCTCGAGCGGACAAGCAACAACAAAGGCCCCGCTCGAGCGGACAAGCCAAAACCTGGGCAGCTACACTTGGTTCGTAAGTTCAACCAACCTGTTTCAAACCCGCCCAACACAACCCAAGACTCAATACAGAGAGTAAAGGATGTAAACAAGATATACACAACTACCAACTCCACGGAACCTAAGTCCGGATACAACAATTAAAGTAAAGGGAAACCGGGATCGCTATATTTTTCTAAATTTAAATCTATTCTTTTTTGTAGGATAGAACTACACTGATCTTGGATATAATCTAATTTTTTATCTTGTTCTTTAATTATACTACGATTATTACGGAGATGATCTATAGATGAAATAAAAAGATTACTAATTTTATCTATGTCCTTTTTAATATTTTCTGCAAAATTAATCTGATAATCTATGATACTATTTAGCTGAGGATTATGTTCACTATGAAGCTGATGTGTAAAACTATTTTCAAAATTACAATGGAAATTATTTTTATTTATGATAAGACGATGATTATGATGGCTGAGTTCTAAATCTAAATATTCTACTCTTTTCATACACAAAATTAACTCCTACTTTAAAATTATTAAAAGCTATTACAACATGAAATTTATAACTAAAATGTCCAAAAATAAAAACTACTCTATTACCATAAGCAAAATGCATAAACTAACTTAAACTGTCCTAAAACCGAACACTGCTCTGATACCAATTTTTGGGGGTTGGGTTAGTGGTCTACCACTATTTTGAAATTGGGCTGAGAATTATCTGACTAATTCTACAGTTATGCTAATAGATCTTCAAGCTGTTGTATAGCTATTTTTAAGGCTTCTTGTTTTACAGTTAGCTGTCTATTTATTTGAGAAATTTTTAAACTGTAATTTTCTAGGGATCTGCCAGAAGCTAATGATAAAAGAAACAGATTTTTTAAACTGAAATTTTCTAGAGATCTGTTAGAAGCTAATGATAAAAGAAACTGATATCTAAATTTTAGTCCTAAGTTCTTCTTCTAAGGGCATACAATTTTTTGATTTTTTGAAATTCTTATATGGACAATATTTCCTTAATATTTCTACTCGGTTTGCTCTCCTTTTACTCTAAAATTCTTTTCTGTGGCAAAAACTATTTTTAGGCAATGTTTGTTTTCATTACATGTACTCCCACCTTGAAGCTAAGCCTCGTTCAACATAGTATATTCTTATTCTCTAATTTTTACCTTTCCCTTTCTGCCTACAATTTGCCCTCCAACGCCTAACCACAGCTAAAACGCGCTCTTCAGCTAAGGTCACTCATTAACAAATTAGAAAACTGAAGATACTACGAAGGTTCAAAGCATGTAATATTAATGACCAAACAAGCATTCCATAAACTTAGTTTTTCCAAAAAGAAAATAAATTTCTAGAATAGAAGAGTTACCCTTTCGAAATATTTAAGGAAAAAGAGAAACTACTCACACTTCATATTAATAAGAAATATACTTACAAAGATTATATTACAGACTTTGAAACTCTTAGCACACTTAGAGGTTTTTGAGAGGGGTTGGAAAATTTACAACGCAGAGTGAAGTGGTGTTTTTCATTCTGCTTTCTCAGTTGGCAAGCATGCCAATTTATACACAAAGTTGATACATATAAGCCAAAACAAAAATCCCTACGTCAAAAGTTTTGGTTTCAAAAGTCTAAAGGCTACCTAAGTCTATGTCATAGACTTTTACAAAATTTTCCAAGTCATAAATGCATGGATTTTGACATACTTTACTATTCTAGATAAAATTTTATCAATAAAAGATTAGGATAATGATATCGGGTACTACTTTGGGCCCGATCGCATATCATTCAATCCTCCTTTTTGATAAAATTTTGACACTATAATTTATTACAAGATACGTGTAAAGATTTTCACAACTTTTCTTTAATAAAGCAGGATAAGAAATATCCACTTTATTAAAGTAGTGAGTGAAGGAAAATCCTTATCACTAACAGACTCAAATAATTACATACACAAAATATTTGCAAAATCTTTTTTGTCTTTTTTTGGCGTGCATTTTTCTGATATCTGAGGAGAATCCTTATCTTCTATGGACTCTGTCTTCTTTTGCTGGAACACCAATTATTGATGTCGACCCTTGGAGTGATTCTTCAAAGTTGGGTCTTCGTAGAAAATCTTCAAAATATAAAGAGTCAAGAAATAATCTACTACAACATGTTCAAAATATATTATGAGTCTTTTAGTGGGACACGCTTTTTTTTTTTTTTTTTTTAACCCATACATTCTGTCTGCTAGGTCGTCCAGGTCTGCTGCTGAGAGTTGGTTGTAAAAGTCTTCCCCATCTCCCATGGGTGGTTCATCGTACCATTCTTGATCATTTTCGCCCATTACCAGTGATTCATGAGAGACGCCATGCTGATAGTTAGGGTACTGACTTTCTTCGACAAATGTCTCTTTGCTGAAGGGATATCCTGGGATGGCTAAATTACAATGTATCTTCTGATGTCTATCTTCACATACTAGATGTCCATAATTTCCATTATATGCTAATAGAGAGTTGCTAGCAAATTTTCTCCATTTATTGAGCTGGTCTTTGAGTGGAAATCTTCTACATGGCCAGGGTCTCCTATTGAGAAGTCCTGGGTATCCTGGGAATGTTGAGGTTCCTCTGAAGTACATTTTGTGTTTAGCTGGATTGCACCATATTCCCTTCCACTCTGGTAGTTTGCTATCTATCAAAGCTTCCACATACGGATGATGTTCTTCTATTATGCACAGTACTGCATGAGCAAGCTTGTGTCCAAAGCTATCTGTCTAATCTGGATCTGTGAAAATTAGTCTAGAGACAAAGCTGTAATCTAACAATTTTGGGGCTGTTAGATAACAAGTTTCACCCCTAATTTCTATCTCCAATGGCTCAAATGTAGCTAAATTTATCTGGCAAAGACAGATGCTGAAGTCTAGGTTACACTGACATCTACCAAAATGTTCGGACCTCTTTCTGCATTTTTCTTCTTCTAAGCAGGGCTGCTCTTCATCTTCATAGGTATAGGTCCATTGATAAGCTAGGCCAGGGCAGTCAACTCTTGCTATGGAGAGATCTTGAAGAAATTGCTGAATAATGACTAACTCGTTATTTCTACTATCTTCGGCTAAGGTGTAAATATAGGGTTTTAGGTCTTCCATTACTTGGCTTTTCTCACAGGAAGATCGAATGATAGAATGCCTGAAGAAATACATTCTAGCACTCAATTGGTCAAATCCCTCACTGGTGAGTTGTTTGATTTCTGGGCTAGGTAAAGAGGTAGGTGTTCTTTCTGGAGCTAATTTTTTAAGCTGGTTGGTTAGGGTTCGAACGGTTGCTCTCAATTGTTTTTCTTCGTCTCGGAGCTGGTCTAGCTCTTCACTGACCTTTTTGCCTTTATCCATAATTTTCTTGAAATTTCTGGAAAGGCCTTCACAGTGTCTGCACATCTGGAGAGGATTCTGAGAATCTATCTGAGGGTTAGAACTACTACTACCTGTACTACTGCTTCTAAATATCTGGCTAGCTAGAACTCCACTGGTAGCAAGAATGGTTGGCATCCTGCTCAATGCGTCGAGGTAATCTTTAGCTATCTGACTAATAAAGTAATTGGTTCCTATTTGTCTTCGGGCATAGGTACTGGCTGACTCAAAATCATAAAATCCTTTAAACTGGGGTGTAGGAAAATTTTTAACTAAGGGTTCTACTTCTACCCAGTCATGGTAAATACCAGGCTTGGTTCCTTTAGCTACTACATAAAAAGAAAAACTTTTTAACAAAGGTTTATTTTGGATTTTTGAAAAATATATACTGAGAGAGTTTAGGGCTAAAAGGCGTTTAGCTGGGTGGTTCTAGCTGTTCCTGTCACGACCCCATTCCGCCCCTAGTAGAATGGTGCCATGATGGCCAGTAATCCGAGATTACCAAAGGCCAACTTGCAAGGATTCACACACAATCAGAGTATACATATGGGGCTTACATGTGCGGAAGCAGTAAATTTTAAATCCAATTAGTCCATAAGAGTTGTGCATAAGTTAAATGAAATGGCATTCATCTTTACATAGCTTTTACAACTTGAATACAAACACAAAGAAGTACAAAAATACATCTTGACCAAAAGGCTTCTCAAGCCATCATATACAAAACACAATGAAATGCAAGCTAAGAAGCATGATCCTCAAGATGCTACAAAACATGAATCCAAAACAAGTTGCAAAGCGCATCTAGGCGTCGCCGCCGTCCTGCTCATCACCTACATATATATAGAGAAGGTGAGCTTGGATACTCAGTGAATGGTATAAATAATAAAGGGGTTTGCATGACTGATATTCAAGATCTTTAACAAAACAATACATAGCATATCCAGTATAAAATCAAGGGATGAACCAAGTCCATCCATTGGGTCTTTCAAGCTTCAAGGGATGCTTAATAGCATCAATATAATACAAGGGATGACATTCCGGACAAACAAACCCACGCGGTAAAACCGTCGGTGGCAAGGCAAGACAAGGCAAGACAAGGGAGATATCTCAAAACAATGGTGTCGTTGCAATATAGTCCCCTGACACTAAGGACTTGTGCTACAAATGCTTAGAGTCCCCTAGCACATACGGACTTCCAAAACAAGAGTGCAGTTGCATTATAGTCCCCTGACACTAAGGACTTGTGCTACAAATGCTTAGAGTCCCCTAGCACATACGGACTTCCAAAATGTCATCAAAACAAGATACTATTTATTGCAACTAGGAATAATCATTCATGCTTACAAATACTTTCCGAACGAGGCAAAACAAGGTTTTATCAAAGCTTTATAACATATCTTTATTAAAAATACCACTCACATAGTTCTTCAAACGTCGGGGTCGAGGCAAGTCTAAGTCCTACAAACACATGGCAAGTTTATTGAATGCACTTTTAAACAAGCTTCACATGCATACAAATGATCTCGGCATTCTTCAAAACTAAGTTAAATCAAAACAAAACACTATCTCTCATCTCGGGAGAACATGCTGGGCACCAACCAGGTCTTGGCCGAGGTCCCACACCTCCTTGCCGAGGTGAGGTCCCGATGGCCACATTCAAGGAAATGAAGTCGGGAAAATCTGGGTTTCCCTTTTCTTGAAGGACATATCGAACATGAAGAACATGAAGAATATGAATACAAAGATCTTAACTTGTTATTACAAAATCTGAGATTTCATGCTATGAGTTTGAAAGCATGGACCTGGGTACCCATACCTGAAGATCTTAGGAAAACAAACACAAATACATGAATCTTGATGCAAGCTTTCGGATCAAACAAGGCTTTTCTTCAAGAACACATGAACACTTACTTTCTCTTTCTAAAACCAACTTTAAATCAATGCATGGCATGCAGAACAGATTCGATCATGCAATGCAGCTAGATGATCAATAAGAACAACGAGAGTAGATCAAGATTCTAACCTCAAAACACGAATCAAACGGTTTGAACTCTAAGAATCAAGCTTGGAAATCTATTCCTCCCCCAAGAACTTCTCTTCTTCTCCTAGAGCTTCTCTCTCCTCAAGAACAAAGATATGATACAAAATGATACATTTCTAGGTTTGCCGGCTGACTTAACACTCAGCCCGGACACGTGGCAACGGTTGGTTGGCCCTACTAAAAAAGGTGATTGATTGAAAAGACAAGACTATGACAAAGTGTGTTCAACAAGCTAGGTGGCAAGCGTACTTCGGCAAGTAACAATCTCGGCTAATAACAGAGCTTCGGCAAGTAAGGTCTCAATGATCTCGGCTAGGAAGGACAACACTTGGCCTAGCTGTGCCACACCTCGGCCTAGATGTGCCACACCTTGGTCTAGGTCATACCAGTCCAAGAACAAGATCACTTGGGTTCAAGGATAACATCTCGGCCTAGATGTGCCACACCTTGGTCTAGGTCATTACCAGTCCAGGAACAAGATCACTTGGGTTCAAGGATAACATCTCGGCCTAGATGTGCCACACCTTGGTCTAGGTCATACCAGTCCAGGAACAAGATCACTTGGGTTCAAGGATAACATCTCGGCCTAGATAATACACATCTCGGCCTTGGTGATAAACACCTCGGCCTAGATGATGACATCTCGGCCAATATGTCAGGGTGCGGGTGGAAGTCAACCAAAGAAATCCCAAGATGGTTCTAAGTGTAAGAGTATCAAATGAGTGACCTAGGCTTAAGATGACCTCGGCTAAAACTTACACCAAGCAAGAAACAAAGCATGCACAACACTTAAGCAGAACAAGACAAGATTTACAATGCAAGCTTAATCAAGGCAAGGAAAATCATACAAAGCATGTGAGCATGACTAAAATGAAGTGAGGGCTATTACATCCTACCCTCCTTAAGGAAGTTTGGTCCCCAAACTTGAGTTACCTTGATCCGAAAATATCTCCGGATATCGGACTTTCATTTCTTCTTCCAATTCCCATGTAGCATCCTTGCCGTAATGCTCCTTCCATTCGATTTTCACCATGTGTATAGATTTGTTCCTCAACTGTTTCATTTGTCGGTCAATAATTCCCATCAGCTTCTCCTCGTAGCCTAAATCTTCATTTACCACAATCCCGGAATAGTCAATCACATGCAGTGGATCCCGAATATACTTCCTCAACATCGAAATATGGAACACATTGTGAACTTGACTTAGTTCTGGTGGTAAAGCAAGTCTATAGGCAGCTATGTTAACCTTCTCAAGAATTTCAAACGGCCCGATGTAACGAGGTGCTAACTTACCCTTCTTTCCAAATCTGGAAACTCCTTTCATTGGCGAAACCTTCAGAAACACATGGTCCCCAACTTCAAATTCCAACTCTCTTCTCCTCTGATCGGCATAACTCTTATGCCGACTCTGGGCAGTTCTGATCCTTTGTCGAATGAGCTTAATTTTCTCGATTGTAACTCCAACCAGTTCGGGACCAATCAAAGCTTTATCTCCTACTTCAGTCCAACATATCAGCGATCTGCACTTACTTCCATACAAAGCCTCGTACGGCGCCATGCCAATGCTAGCTTGATAACTGTTGTTGTAAGCGAATTCTACCAACGGTAGATGTGCTCCCCAACTTCCCTTGAAGTCTAACACACATAATCTAAGCATATCTTCGAGTGTCTGAATCGTTCTTTCTGTTTGCCCATCGGTCTGGGGGTGGAAAGCTGTGCTAAACTTTAACTCGGTTCCCAAGGCTCTTTGTAGACTCTGCCAAAATCTAGAAACAAACTTCGGATCTCAGTCTGACACAATGGACATCGGCACTCCATGAAGTCTCACAATCTCATTCATATACAGTACAGCTAATCGGTCAGCATTGAATGTAGTCTGAACAGGCAAGAAGTGTGCTGACTTAGTTAATCTGTCAATTATAACCCAAATCGAATCCATACCTTTCTGTGTCTTCGGCAAGCCAACCACAAAATCCATGGAGATGTGTTCCCATTTCCATTCAGGAATTGGCAAAGGTTGAAGGAGTCCTGCTGGTCTCTAATGTTCTGCTTTCACTTGTTGACAATGCAAGCACTGGGATACGAACTCGGATATTTCTCTCTTCATGTTCGGCCACCAAAAGGTCTGCTTCACATCTTGATACATCTTAGTGTTCCCTGGATGAACAGCAATTCTGGAACCGTGAAATTCTTGCAGAATCTTCCCTTTTAACTCTGGGACATCGGCCACGCACAATCTTCCTTCAAACTTAAGCACTTCATTCTCAAAGGTGTACCCGGTCCTCGGCCTGGTGATAATTTCATCGGCTACCTTCTTCAGGAGTTCGTCCGTCATCTGCCTTTCCTTTACTTCTTCAATGATAGTCGGCTCCGCTGTGATCATGGCTAAGCATGCCAAACTTCCCATTGACCTCCTGCTCAATGCGTCGGCTACCGAGTTTGCTTTACCTGGGTGGTACTGAATCTGCATGTCGTAGTCTTTCAATAATTCAAGCCATCTCCTCTGCCTCAAATTTCATTCCTTCTGAGTGAATAAGTATTTCAAACTCTTGTGAACTGTGAAAACTTGGCAAGAAGCTCCATACAAGTAGTGACGCCAAATCTTCAAAGCAAACACCACGGCTGCTAGCTCTAGATCATGAGTAGGATAGTTCTTTTCATGGGGTTTCAACTAACGAGATGCATAAGCTATTACCTTACCCCCTTACATTAACACACAACCCAAGCCCTTATGTGAAGCATCGCTGAAAATCTGAAATTCCTCATTACCTGATGGAAGTACAAGAACTGGTGCTGTAACTAACCTCATCTTCAACTCTTGGAAGGCTGATTCTCTATCCTCAGTCCATTCGTACGTCACTCCCTTCTGAGCTAGTTGTGTCAATGGTACTGCAATCCTTGAGAAGTTGTTTACAAACTTTCTGTAATAACCTGCCAAACCTAGAAAACTACGAACCTCGGACACGTTGGTCGGTGTCGGCCAATTTACGACGGCTTCAATCTTACTAGGATCAACTGAGATACCCTCTTCATTAATCACATGTCCCAAAAATGAAATGCTGGAAAGCCGAAACTCACACTTACTCAACTTAGCATATAACTTCCTGTCTCTCAAGGTTTGTAGGGTGAGTCTCAGCTGATTCTCATGCTCAATTGTACTCTTGGAGTAGATCAATATGTCGTCAATAAAAACAACCACGAACTCATCAAGATACGGCTTAAAGACTCTGTTCATTAAATCCACGAACGCTGCAGGTGCATTAGTCACCCCGAAAGGCATTACTAGAAATTCGTAATGACCATATCTTGTCCAAAAAGCAGTCTTCTCAACATCCTCGGCTTTAACCTTGAGCTGATGGTAGCCCGACCTAAGATCAATTTTTGAAAAGACTCGTGCTCCTTGTAGTTGATCAAGCAAATCATCAATCCTAGGCAACGGGTACTTATTCTTAATGGTTACCTTGTTAAGTTCTCTGTAATCAATGCAAAGATGAAGTGTGCCATCTTTTTTCTTAACAAATAGCACTGGTGCTCCCCAAGGTAAAGTACTCGGCCTAACGAACCCTTTATCTAACAATTCCTGTAATTGTAGTTTCAGTTCCTTGAGTTTGACTAGGGCCATTCTATACGGTGTTTTGGAGATAGGTTGCGTTCCCGACATGACATCAACAGTAAATTCTATCTCTCTATCGACTAAGTGGCCAGGCAAGTCATTTGGAAAGACGTCGGGGAATTCATTAACAACTGGGATGTCGGCTAAATTAACATTTCCATTCTGATAACTCAATATACTACACAGGTAGCCTTGACACCCTTTCTGAATTAGCTTAAAGGCTTTCACGGACGAGATCAGGTAAGGTGGGGGTACTACTCCTTTACCCTGGAAAATAACCTCGGCTCGGTTTGGGGGTTTCAGTGTGACATTCTTCGAAACACAATTAATAGATGCATGATTCATTACTAACCAGTCCATTCCTAATATGACGTCAAAGTGAGTCATGCTTAACGACATTAAATCAACTAATAGTTCTACACCCTCAATCACAACAACACACGCCCTATAGATGGATGCAACAATCATAGTTCCCCCAGATGGAGTAGATACATGTAACACATAATCAAGGGGTTCTTGTTCTTTATTCAACTTCTCGGCAAACTTAGCAGATACAAATGAATGTGTGGAACCCAAATCAATCAATATGTATGCATCTTGAGAGCAGATTGGGAGTATACCTGACACTACTGTCTCAGCATTCTGGGTGTCTCCTGGCACTAGAGCGAAAACCCTGCCCTGTCTCATCTGTGTCCTTCCGGCTTTTATAGCGACCCCGGTCTTTTCCCTTTTGATTATTGTATCCGGACTTATGTTCCGTAGATTCCATTGTTGTGTTATTGTTGTTGTCGTCCTTTAATTCCTTAGCTTTGGAGTTATAGGATGTGTTGGGCGGGTTTGGAACAGGTTGGTTGAGCTTAGGAACCAAAACTAGTTGCCTAGATTTTGGCTTGTCCGCTCGAGCGGGGGTTTTGGCGCTCGAGCGGGAAAAACACCCATCCATTATTTCTTGTGCAGGGTTGGACGCTCGAGCGGGAGTTGGGCCGCTCGAGCGGGAGTGTGTGGGTGACGCTCGAGCGGGGATTTGGGCGCTCGAGCGGGGACCTGGTTTGTCGAGATGCTGGGAGTGTGCATCCGCCGCTCGAGCGGGAGTCTGTGAGTGTCCGCTCGAGCAGGAGTTTGTCCGCTCGAGCGGGGCAGCTGAGTATAAAATCGTGTTTAAGCGTTTTCAAACAGTTTTTCAGCCCCTTTCAGTTTATAAAACCCTAGATTACGAGTTCTCTCTCTCCCAACTCATCTTCTCTCTTAGGATTAATCTATTTAGAGTGTGTATCTACCCTAGTTCCTTCATTAAAAAGGTAGAGGAGAGTGAGGGCTACATTTTAATCTGAGAAATTGTTGGTTTGGAGCACTTTGGAGTTTTGGACAATCATCTTCATCTTCTCATTTTTGAGTTATTTCTTCGAGGTAGGGATTTCCTACTCCATTTATACGCTTTAATCCTAAGTGGTGGTATTTTGGTATGTGGGGGTAGTTTGGTGATTTTGGGAGAAACCTTAGGGTTTCGTCATAGATTAATTTATATAATTAATTTGAAGGAAGATTGTGATATTGGGGTAAATTCATGAGATTGGGGAATTTAGTGGTTTAATGATGTATTTGGTAGTTTAAATACTTACCTTTGAGAATATTGAAATTACATTTATTGTTATAGTTATTTCTTGCTTAGAAATAATTGTTTTGGGCTATCGGTGGAGGATAGCCATTGATTGTTGTAGACCTTGCATGCGGCTTAGGTATAACTGAAATTGAGTCAATTGTTTGACTGTTGAGTTAATACAGAACATTCGTGTATTAATTATGTGTTGTATATGGCAAGTATTGATTATGTTGCATATGCATTTGTTTTTGGAGGAGATAGGGGATGAACTCCACGGTTTAGGGGAAGATAGGGGATGGACCTCTAAACCGGACTTGTTGGGAGGAGATAGGGGATGGACTCCAGTAGCATCACTTATGTGTGTGCTTAATTATAATAGAAATATTTCTATTTGTTGTTGATATGATACATCACCACCATGTGTATCAGTTGGGAAGTAAGGAAGTGAATTTGATTATGATTGATATAATACCAACATGTGTATTCGTTATGTTAGGTTTAACTTGAATTGTTATTCCTGTTGAATTGGAAGTATTGTTAATAAAAGATGAAACCCCAGTTGAGTTATTTGGCCAGGTTCTGAGCCATAAATGGAAGGTGAATTATGCCATAGACATGGTGTCATAGGCAATGTAGACATTCGTGTCATGAATTTGTAAATTGATTATCCGGTGTTAACCATGTATCAGGTGCTACTGCTTTAGTTAATTCATATGCTTGGTTTAGTATTTCTCTACTGGGCTGTGGCTCACCCTATATGGGAACTTCATTTTCAGGTTCAGGTGGTTCATTACCTCCAAGGACTTAGCTTGTGAGGATTTGGACTCGAAGACTTGTTTTTATTTATTTGTTTTTATTTGATACATGTAAACATTCAAGCCTAGGGCTTTATTTGTATTGAGTTAGACTCTTATTTCTTTGTGTCCAAGTGTTGGCTTGGCAAGATGTAAGCCCGTAGGGCATTTATTTTGATGTTACATGTAATGCTTTTATTTAGTAATACTCTGATGGATAATAGAATGTTTCGTTTTCTATTATTAATGCATGTTAATCTTATATATGATGGGTTTTATTTTGAGGGCGTTACAGCGTTGCTTCCATGTGCAGAGCCCGAGGTGCTCCCATTTTTCTTACCATCATCGATCCTTGACTTCGGACAGTCTCTCACACGATGACCCATTTCTCCACATTCAAAACAGGCGCCTGACGCCCAACGGCAAACTCCGGAATGCTGCTTCCCATAACTTGCACACGTCGGCTTAGTATTACCTTCCTGGTTCGAGTTGCTGGAGCTGCCCGCATTCGCTTTCTTCTTGGTGTTAAACAGAACTCGACGATTATCATAGTTCTGTCTCTTCCTCTAGCTCTCTCCTGAATTCTGATATCGGTTCAAGTTAACTTCTGCAAGGATGGCCTTGTCTAATACTCCGGCGTAAGTCGGCATGTTGAGCATGTTAACTCAATCCTGAATCAGTCCACGCAGTCCACTTTCGAACTTCCTAGCCTTTCTATATTCATCGTCGACCATGTGAGGTGCATATCTCGCCAATTCGGTAAAAGTACGGTCATATTCTGCCACTGTCTTATTTCCTTGTGTCAGAGTCTGGAACTCCGTGGTCTTGCGATCTCGGACACTAAGGGGAAAATGCTTGTTGTAGAACAATTCCAAAAATCTGGCCCAAGTTAAGTCAGGATTACCTTCTCGGGTCATCATCCACCATCTTCGAGCGTCGTCGTCTAACGTGAATGCGGCCAATGCCACCTTTTGAGCATCGGTGCGGGGAAAAATCTCGAACAGCTTCTCCATTCCTAAAACCCACGCCTCGGCTTTCATCGGCTCTATACCCCCTTGGAATCTTGGCGGGTTCATCTTCTTGAACTCCTTAATCAAAGTCATCGTTCCATCCCTATACAAGGCTGGCTGTGGAGGCACCTGTGGTACTGGAGGAGGTAGAGGGGGAATTGCCTGTCGTCCATTGGTCTGTTCGGCCTGCGTGGAGGTAGCACTAGCATTCTGTTGTCTCATCTGCCTCAACTCACGGGCTAGACCTTCAACTAGTCTTTCTAGTCTGTCCAATCTATCTTCTGATTGATCTCGGCCAACTGGTGGTCTTCCTCTCCTCATAATGCTATGAGTATGCAAAATATGGCTTTAAAATAAAATGCGCAAATAAACATGTATGCAAGTAATAGATAGTTATGCCGAGATGATGCACACATTGTCAAGTAGCAAGCAACGTGATGCAATCCTAACATCATTCTGTGGGATATCCTAGGCTCTTTTGGACTGAAAGTGTGTGAATAATGTACTATAGGGAACTCGTGCTCTGATACCAATCTGTCACGACCCCATTCCGCCCCTAGTAGAATGGTGCCATGATGGCCAGTAATCCGAGATTACCAAAGGCCAACTTGCAAGGATTCACACACAATCAGAGTATACATATGGGGCTTACATGTGCGGAAGCAATAAATTTTAAATCCAATTAGTCCATAAGAGCTGTGCATAAGTTAAATGAAATGATATTCATCTTTACATAGCTTTTACAACTTGAATACAAACACAAAGAAGTACAAAAATACATCTTGACCAAAAGGCTTCTCAAGCCATCATATACAAAACACAATGAAATGCAAGCTAAGAAGCATGATCCTCAAGATGCTACAAAACATGAATCCAAAACAAGTTGCAAAGCGCATCTAGGCGTCGCCGCCGTCCTGCTCATCACCTACATATATATAGAGAGGGTGAGCTTGGATACTCAGTGAATGGTATAAATAATAAAGGGGTTTGCATGACTGATATTCAAGATCTTTAACAAAACAATACATAGCATATCCAGTATAAAATCAAGGGATGAACCAAGTCCATCCATTGGGTCTTTCAAGCTTCAAGGGATGCTTAATAGCATCAATATAATACAAGGGATGACATTCCGGACAAACAAACCCACGCGGTAAAACCGTCGGTGGCAAGGCAAGACAAGGCAAGACAAGGGAGATATCTCAAAACAATGGTGTCGTTGCAATATAGTCCCCTGACACTAAGGACTTGTGCTACAAATGCTTAGAGTCCCCTAGCACATACGGACTTCCAAAACAAGAGTGCAGTTGCATTATAGTCCCCTGACACTAAGGACTTGTGCTACAAATGCTTAGAGTCCCCTAGCACATACGGACTTCCAAAATGTCATCAAAACAAGATACTATTTATTGCAACTAGGAATAATCATTCATGCTTACAAATACTTTCCGAACGAGGCAAAACAAGGTTTTATCAAAGCTTTATAACATATCTTTATTAAAAATACCACTCACATAGTTCTTCAAACGTCGGGGTCGAGGCAAGTCTAAGTCCTACAAACACATGGCAAGTTTATTGAATGCACTTTTAAACAAGCTTCACATGCATACAAATGATCTCGACATTCTTCAAAACTAAGTTAAATCAAAACAAAACAGTGTCTCTCATCTCGGGAGAACATGCTGGGCACCAACCAGGTCTTGGCTGAGGTCCCACACCTCCTCGCCGAGGTGAGGTCCCGATGGCCACATTCAAGGAAATGAAGTCGGGAAAATCTGGGTTTCCCTTTTCTTGAAGGACATATCGAACATGAAGAAGATGAATACAAAGATCTTAACTTGTTATTACAAAATCTGAGATTTCTTGCTATGAGTTTGAAAACATGGACCTGGGTACCCATACCTGAAGATCTTAGGAAAACAAACACAAATACATGAATCTTGATGCAAGCTTTCGGATCAAACAAGGCTTTTCTTCAAGAACACATGAACACTTACTTTCTCTTTCTAAAACCAACTTTAAATCAATGCATGGCATGCAGAACAGATTCGATCATGCAATGCAGCTAGATGATCAATAAGAACAACGAGAGTAGATCAAGATTCTAACCTCCAAACACGAATCAAACGGTTTGAACCGTAAGAATCAAGCTTGGAAATCTATTCCTCCCCCAAGAACTTCTCTTCTTCTCCTAGAGCTTCTCTCTCCTCAAGAACAAAGATATGATACAAAATGATACATTTATAGGTTTACCGGCTGACTTAACACTCAGCCCGGACACGTGGCAACGGTTGGTTGGCCCTACTCAAAAAGGTGACTGATTGAAAAGACAAGACTATGACAAAGTGTGTTCAACAAGGTAGGTGGCAAGGGTACTTCGGCAAGTAACAATCTCGGCTAATAACAGAGCTTCGGCAAGTAAGGTCTCAATGATCTCGGCTAGGAAGGAGAACACCTCGGCCTAGATGTGCCACACCTTGGTCTAGGTCATACCAGTCCAGGAACAAGATCACTTGGGTTCAAGGATAACATCTCAGCCTAGATAATACACATCTCGGCCTTGGTGATAAACACCTCGGTCTAGATGATGACATCCCGGCCAATATGTCAGGGTACGGGTGGAGGTCAACCAAAGAAATCCCAAGATGGTTCTAAGTGTAAGAGTATCAAAGGAGCGACCTAGGCTTAAGATGACCTCGGCTAAAACTTACACCAAGCAAGAAACAAAGCATGCACAACACTTAAACAGAACAAGACAAGATTTACAATGCAAGCTTAATCAAGGCAAGGAAAATCATACAAAGCATGTGAGCATGACTAAAATGAAGTGAGGGCTATTACAGTTCCAAAGGTTATCTAAAAGACACTGCTGAACTGGGTCTAACTCTGTCCCTGTTAAAGGTCTGAATTTGGTTCTGCCTTCATGAATGGGAAGAGAAAATCCCCCAAAGTTCATGGTCTTGCTGTTCTCCATTATCTGCACAAAAATTAAACTGGTTATCTTCTTTTTCTAAATAAATTTTCCTACTTAACCAATCTGTTAACCTATTATCACTACCTTTAATATGTTCAAATTCTACCTTATATCCTTGTCCTACTATACAATCTAAAAATTTTGCCCATCTTCTAGTGCTTAGTTTACGCTCATTAAGTTTGTTATGAAATCTAACTATAGCTTCACAATCTGTTCTAATTGTAAAAGGTTTGTGCAAAAATAATCTAAATTTATTTATTGCGTATACTACTCCTAGTATCTCAAAATCTAAGCTGGTCATGGTTGTATCTTTTTCTTTAAATTTTCCAGAACTGTATCTACAAATGCGCTCTTTATTTTTGCTATCATACTTACTAGGTTTAGCTAATAATATTGTTCCCCATCCTAATTGACTTGCATCTGTTTCTACTACTATATATTTCGATTCTAGGGGAAGTTGTAGGTCTGGTAGCTTTTTACAAATATCTTTAATTTTTCTAACCAAGGCTATATCTTGTTGATTGAAATATTTCTGTCCTGTGGGTGTGGTCTTACTATAAAGGGGTCCTATTATTTTACTAAGGTTATGAATATACATTCGTGCATAATTTAAAATTCCTAAAAATGATTGAAGTTGTTTTGTATCTTCTAATTTATCTGGATAATCTAAAATTTTCTTCACTATGTGAGGTTGTAACCTAATTTTTCCATCTCCTAACTCCATTCCTAAAAATTCTATGTGAGGCTTATTTAATACCATCTTTTTCTTGCTAATTATTATTCCATTATTCATGAATTCTTCTAATGTTATATATAAATGATCTATGTGACTATTTTTATCTGGACTGAATACTAATATGTCATCTATGTATACCAGTATAAAACTATATTTATTAAATATACTATCCATCTTACGCTGAAATATGGAAGGTGCATTTTTTAATCCAAAAGGCATGACTAGCCATTCGTAATGTCCTTGTGGGCAACAAAAGGCTGTCCAAGGTATGCTTTCTTTTTCCATTTTTATCTGCCAAAATCCTGACTTACAATCAAATTTACTAAATATTTTTGTTGTTTGTATTCTATTTATGAGTTGATCTTTATCTGGTATATCATATTTATCATCTTCTGTATTATCATTTAATCTTTTATAATTTATAACCATTCTAGCTTTTCCTCTTTTTATCTCTACATGATTTCTAACCATAAATGATGCGCTTCTATGTGGACTATTACTAGGTCTAATTACTCCTAAATCTAATAATTCCTTAATCTGTGCTCTAAATTCTTCTATATCTGCTGGCGTATGATCTATTTGTGCTAAGGTAATCCTATAATCTTTATTTTTTATATCTAGACTGGCTAAAATCTTATTTCTTTCCCAATATTTCATGGGCTGTTCTCCTAAAATTTTTGTTGTTTCAGCTAATCTTATTATCTCATCTAAATCATTTTATGTTCTTCTGTATATTGGTTTTTTCTTTATTTTTCCTATTTTTGCAAAAATTAATTCTAAGTTAGCTGGTTGTTTAAAATCTTCTAGGTTCCAATAATCTCCCTTATTTTCAAAATCAAACTCTTCTAAATCATAATTTTCTATATCTAAATTTTCTAAAGAAGTATTTGCTATCTCATTAGGTGTATACTTTTGGGCTAGCTCGGGAAAAATATTTCTACTTGGAAATAAAAAACTAGCGGGAACTGAATCTACTCCTATGGTACCACCACGCTTCGCACGCAACTCTGATGAATGGGCGAAGGTGCTAAGGGCATAAGCTGTGGGCGTATTGACAGTTCGTTTGAAGAAACTGATGTTGTGTTGGCTGATAAACATGCCTCCTTGTAAGCTAAGTATGAAATTAAGTCCTAAGATGAAAGGATGATTCTGACGGGTATTTCCTATCCAAACTTGAGGTAAAGGGAACCATTCTATGTGCTGACTAAAGCTGGGGTTGCTAAGGCTGTGCTCCATCCTGGTGGAACTACTTGTTGTTCAATGTATGATTTACTGGCTCCTGTATCTATCATGGCATCTATACTAAGGGTTTTTTCTACAAATTTAATTACACAAGAAATTTCAACTAAATTTGACTTGATATATAACAGGATAATTAAAGGGTAAATATGTATTATCTGGTTGTGCCTGAGAGTATTGACTAAAGGTTTGAGAATCAACTAAGTTGACTAATTCTAAAGAGTTCATATGATCTTCAACTAATTTATCTTTTAAGGGGTATTTACTGTGAAGTTGTTCTAGCTGCTGTTTAAGCTGCCTATTTTCTAGTTCTAAACATTCTATATCAAAACTAGTCTTAGTTTCTATTTCTCTTATTTGAAGTTTAAGTTCTCTTACTTGTATTTCTAATTCTCTATTTGTTAATCGTAATTCTCTGCTTTCTATACTATGATCCTCTCTATTATTTTCTAATCTTATCTTATGTGTCATATTTAATTTTTCGAGGCAGATTATACAATAGGTTATGCTGCATAATAAACACTGAGCTCTCTTATCTCTAGCTAGAAACCAATTACAATAGCTACATCTAGTAGTATCGAACCCTAGTCCTATTTGAAAATTATGTTGACATTCAGTATCTGCATTACATTCCATCATAAAGAAAGTATCTTGAGAAGGAGTCTTTCCTATTTCTCGGTTAAGTTGTCCTAAAAGATTATCTACATCTGTATCACTTTCTGAATCACTATCTGAGCTTATAGCTTCTAATTGATATTCATAATCACTGACCATGCTATAGACTTCTGAATCATCACTATTTATGCTGACTATATCTTCTTCTAAGTCTTCTATGATATGTAGTCTTTCTATCTGTTTATTAGTATTAGGTATGTGTCTTTTGGGGCAGTTTTTTGCAAAATGATTGGGTTCTCCACATATAAAACAATTACATTTTTTACTGTTGGGTTTCCTAACATATCTTTGCTTTCTTTTATCTTTTTCGTCATTGGGTAACCTCTTATAATTTGTCCTATTGAAAGTTCTACTTTTCCTAATGAATTTTTGTTTTTTCCATGGTTTTCTATATTTTTTCTTCCAATATTTTTCTTTTCTATATTTTCCATATTTTTTGTATTTTTACCTATTATATTTATCTTCATATTGTTGAGGAGTATATATTACACTGCTACAAAAACCATAATTTTGTTTTTTCAAATCTTTCTGTATTTTAACTTCTATACATTTTTCTCTGAGCTTATAAAATGTAAAAACTATTCTAGGTCCTATTCCTGAACTTCCTCTTATTGTTAATTCTCCTGTGGCTATTTTTGCTGGTAAACTTGCATAATAAATTGCCCATTTATTTTCTATTTCTCTTCCTAGTTCTCCGGGTAATTTTCTAAAATATTTATTTTCTATTTCTTCATCAAAACTTTTCCCTGTTCTAGCTGCTATGGCTAAGTATTCTCTACTAAAAGGTACAATATATTTCCAATTTCCTAATGTTATCTGGTCTAGTTCAGTTAATGCTACGCTTTGAGCGGAATCATTTCTTCTGGAAGGGTCATATCCTATAAGTATTTCTTTAATAAAACTAGTAAAATTCCATAGGTTATTTCCTAATTCTTTAAGCTGTTTAATTGTTTCTTCATATTTTCCTTTAAAAGTTAAATAAATATTATAAGCTGAATCTCCTAAAAGTGTCTCCATATATTCCCACATATCTGTTGATTCATAGGGACTGGTCATCCATGCTTTTACTGCATCTTTTTCCCATCTTTCTATTACTTCGTGCCATACCTGAGGGTCAAATCTAGCTAAGTCTAAAAGGGTTCCTTGATTATTGACTGGCTGCAATTGTATACTCATATCTAATGGTCTACGTTTTCCATGAAACCTATAGCTTTTATTTGGATCTGCGTGACTATGTCCTGAACTGGCTAATGGTCTTCTTCCTCCTACTGCATAGTGCATTGGTTCTCCGGGATCTTGTACAGTTGGTTGTGGGTTACTAGTTCCTGTGCTTTCTGTGTTCATATAAAAAGTATCTTCTTTCTTAGGTTGTTCTGGTATTCTAAATATTTTGCTAGGATGTATAATATCTTCTATGATATCATCTACATATTCTGTATGGATTTCTTGATCTAAAAATGACACTGCTTCATCATGGGTATCTCCTCTAGCTAAGCATTCGAAGTATCTGGCATCTAATATCTTATTCATGTCTTCTAGGGTGAATTTTTCTAAATCTATCTCATCAATATTATATATCTTATTCTGTGATATGGTTTTTTCCTCTGTCATTACATAAAGTTGATTTATTTCACTATGATTATCTTGATTCTCTTCCCTATCTATACTGCTAAATTCATCATCTTCGGATTTTTCTGGTGCTACATAAGTATACTGAGTAAATCTTACTGCATAATTTCCATCTGCTGTTTGATATAATAAATTATCTTGAGGGGCTAATCTCTTTTGTCCTAAAACATCTCCTAGTTTCCAATCTAGTGTTGCATTATCTTCGGAATTAAATTTTTTAGCTGGTAGTGCCTTTATTCCTTTTGCGCCTAATAACTTAACTATCTGATCATTTGTAAGTCTATAGTGAGTATTACTTTCTGAGACTGCTAAGCCTAAAAATCCTATGCAAACTAATAAATTCTTTTCTCATTTTTCCATTTTATATCCTCTACTCTTTATTCCTATTTTTATCTTTTTATGAAAGATCGAGGTTGGTAGTAAGAAATCTGGTGTAAAATAAACTATTCCTCCTTTGGAATTCATATCTAGTTCATAGCTGCCTAAAATACTCTGTCCGACATTATTAAACCTATCATCATAAAGACATACAAAAACTTTAGTTCCTAAATTTTCTTTGGTTAAAGCCTTAACTCCTACCACTACTAATCCTAAATGAGTCATTTTAAGGTGTTCATTTACTGCATATTTATAGCTTTCTCTTTCTATTAAATTTAGCTCTATTTTTTCATCTTCTTGAGTTACACTAATCATCTGCTCACCATAGTGTTTAAATAAATATTGTTTTTTATGAATCTTACTAGCTTATACACATATTTAGCTGGAATTAATTCTAATTTTTCTTTTTAAAATTTTTCTATTTGTTGTTCTACATCTATAAATTCTTCCACTTTAATATTTTCATCTTCGTTATGCTTTTTACTACTACTACCTTTTATTAGCTGTTTAAAATTTTTTATTTTCTGTAAATTCTACAGGCTGATTTCTTTGGTAATTTAAGCTTTTGAAAATATCTAGCTATATCTTCTTCGTTTACCTGAGATTGGGGTCTGTTGGATGGTCCTTCTATTCCTTTTCTTTTTTGAAGTATTATTTTCTCTAAAGAAGCTAAGCGATTTTCTAAGCTGTGTAGTTGTTCCGATAGATATTCAAATTTTTCACACAATCTGATTAAAAATAAAATTTCTATATTATTTTGTCTTACTGATATTTTATCTGATTGATTTATTCCTTGATAACTACTGATTCCTTCTGGATTATTATGAAAATCTTCTGCTTGTTTTAAAATAGTCTGGTAATCTCTATTAACTTTCTTATCACTACTCATAAACTAAGACCTTACTAATTGTTCTAAAATTTCTAATTTTTGTTTTAAATTATCTTAAATTTGATTAATTTGTTCTATTTGTTTAGCTATTTGATTTGTGGCTAAAATTAAAGTTTCTATTTTTAGCTTAGTAGGAAATTTTTCTAAATTTAAATCTATTCTTTTTTGTAGGATAGAACTACACTGATCTTGGATATAATCTAATTTTTTATCTTGTTCTTTAATTATACTACGATTATTATGGAGATGATCTATAGATGAAATAAAAAGATTACTAATTTTATCTATGTCCTTTTTAATATTTTCTGCAAAACTAATCTGATAATCTATGATACTATTTAGCTGAGGATTATGTTCACTATGAAGCTGATGTGTAAAACTATTTTCAAAATTACAACGGAAATTATTTTTATTTATGCTAAGACGATGATTATGATGGCTGAGTTCTAAATCTAAATATTCTACTCTTTTCATACACAAAATTAACTCCTACTTTAAAATTATTAAAAGCTATTATAACATGAAATTTGTAACTAAAATGTCCAAAAATAAAAACTACTCCATTACCATAAGCAAAATGCATAAACTAACTTAAACTGTCCTAAAACCGAACACTGCTCTGATACCAAATTTTTGGGTTGGGGGTTAGTGGTTTACCACTATTTTGAAATTGGGCTGAGAATTATCTAACTAATTCTACAGTTATGCTAAAAGGTCTTCAAGCTGTTGTATGGCTAATTTTAAGGCTTCTTGTTTTACAGTTAGCTGTCTATTTATTTGAGAAATTTTTAAACTGTAATTTTTTAGGGATCTGCCAGAAGCTAATGATAAAAGAAACTGATTTTTTAAACTGTAATTTTCTAGACATCTGTTAGAAGCTAATGATAAAAGATACTGATATCTAAATTTTTGATCTTCTAATTCTTGTATTACCTCAGTACTAATTTTAATTTTATTCCTAAGGTCTTCGTCTAAGGGCATACAATTTTTTGATTTTTTGAAATTCTTATATGGACAATATTTCCTTAATATTTCTACTCGGGTTGCTCTCCTTTTATTCTAAAATTCTTTTCTATGGCAAAAACTATTTTTAGGCAATGTTTGTTTTCATTACATGTACTCCCACCTTGAAGCTAAGCCTCGTTCAACATAGTATATTTTTGTTCTCTAATTTTTACCTTTCCCTTTCTACCTACAATTTGTCCTCCAACGCCTAACCACGGCTAACACGGGCTCTTTAGCTAAGGTCACTTAGTAATAAATTAGAAAACTGAAGATACTACGAAGGTTCAAAGCATGTAATATTAATGAGCAAACAAGCATTCCATAAACTTAGTTTTTCCAAAAAGAAAATAAATTTTTAGAATAGAAGAGTTACACTTTCGAAATATTTAAGGAAAAAGAGAAACTACTCACACTTCATATTAATAAGAAATATACTTATAAAGATTATATTATAGACTTTGAAACTCTTAGCACACTTAGAGGTTTTTTAGAGGGGTTGGAAAATTTACAACGCAGAGTGAAGTGGTGTTTTTCATTCTGCTTTCTTAGTTGGCAAGCATGCCAATTTATACACAAAGTTGATACATATAAGCCAAAACAAAAATCCCTACGTCAAAAGTTTTGGTTTCAAAAGTCTAAAGGCTACCTAAGTCTATGTCATAGACTTTTACAAAATTTTCCAAGTCATAAATGCATGGATTTTGACATACTTTATTATTCTAGATAAAATTTTATCAATAAAAGATTAGGATAATGATATCGGGTACTGCTTTGGGCCCCATCGCATATCATTCAATCCTCCTTTTTGATAAAATTTTGACACTATAATTTATTACAAGACACGTGTAAAGATTTTCACAACTTTTCTTTAATAAAGCAGGATAAGAAATAACTACTTTATTAAAGTAGTGAGTGAAGGAAAATCCTTATCACTAACAGACTCAAATAATTACATACACAAAATATTTGCAAAATCTTTTTTGTCTTTTCTTGGCGTGCATTTTTCTGATATCTGAGAAGAATCTTTATCTTCTATAGACTTTGTCTTCTTTTGCTGGAGCACCAATTATTGATGTCGACTCTTGGAGTGATTCTTCAAAGTTGGGTCTTCGTAGAAAATCTTCAAAATGTAAAGAGTCAAGAAATAATCTACTACAACATGTTCAAAATATATTATGAGTCTTTTAGTGGGACCCGCTGTTCATAATATATTTTAGTAGATTATTTCTTGACTCTTTATATTTTGAAGATTTTCTACGAAGACCCAACTTTGAAGAATCACTCCAAGGGTCGACATCAATAATTGGTGCTCCAGCAAAAGAAGACAAAGTCCATAGAAGATAAGGATTCTCCTCAGATATCAGAAAAATGCACGCCAAGAAAAGACAAAAAAGATTTTGCAAATATTTTGTGTATGTAATTATTTGAGTCTGTTAGTGATAAGGATTTTCCTTCACTCACTACTTTAATAAAGTGGATATTTCTTATCCTGCTTTATTAAAGAAAAGCTGTGAAAATCTTTACACGTGTCTTGTAATAAATTATAGTGTCAAAATTTTATCAAAAAGGAGGATTGAATGATATGCGATGGGGCCCAAAGCAGTACCCGATATCATTATCTTAATCTTTTATTGATAAAATTTTATCTAGAATAGTAAAGTATGTCAAAATCCATGCATTTATGACTTGGAAAATTTTGTAAAAGTCTATGATATAGACTTAGGTAGCCTTTAGACTTTTGAAACCAAAACTTTTGACGTAGGGATTTTTGTTTTGGCTTATATGTATCAACTTTGTGTATAAATTGGCATGCTTGCCAACTGAGAAAGCAGAATGAAAAACACCACTTCACTCTGCGTTGTAAATTTTTCAACCCCTCTCAAAAACCTCTAAGTGTATTAAGTTTTTCAGAATTTCAGAGTCTGTAATGTAATCTTTGTAAGTATATTTCTTATTAATATGAAGTGTGAGTAGTTTCTCTTTTTCCTTAAATATTTTGAAAGGGTAACTCTTCTATTCTAAAAATTTATTTTCTTTTTTGGAAAAACTAAGTTTATGGAATGCTTGTTTGCTTATTAATATTACATGCTTTGAACCTTCGTAGTATCTTCAGTTTTCTAATTTATTACTGAGTGACCTTAGCTGAAGAGCCCGTGTTAGCCGTGGTTAGGCGTTGGAGGGCAAATTGTAGGCAGAAAGGGAAAGGTAAAAATTAGAGAATAAAAATATACTATGTTGAACGAGGCTTAGCTTCAAGGTGGGAGTACATGTAATGAAAACAAACATAGCCTAAAAATAGTTTTTGCCATAAAAAAGAATTTTAGAATAAAAGGAGAGCAACCCGAGTAGAAATATTAAGGAAATATTATCCATATAAGAATTTCAAAAAATCAAAAAATTGTATGCCCTTAGAAGAAGAACTTAGGACTAAAATTAAAATTAGCACTGAACTAATACAAGAATTAGAAGATAAAAAATTTAGATATCAGTTTCTTTTATCATTAGCTTCTAACAGATCTCTAGAAAATTACAGTTTAAAAAATTAGTTTCTTTTATCATTAGCTTCTGGCAGATCCCTAGAAAATTACAGTTTAAAAATTTCTCAAATAAATAGACAGCTAACTGTAATACAAGAAGCCTTAAAAATAGCTATACAACAGCTTGAAGATCTATTAGCATAACTGTAGAATTAGTTAGATAATTCTCAACCCAATTTCAAAATAGTGGTAGAAAACCAACCCAACCCCCAACAATTGGTATCAGAGCAGTGTTCGGTTTTAGGACAGTTTAAGTTAGTTTATGCATTTTGCATCTGGTAATAGAGTAGTTTTTATTTTTGGACATTTTAGTTATAAATTTCATGTTATAATAGCCTTTAATAATTTTAAAGTAGGAGTTAATTTTGTGTATGAAAAGAGTAGAATATTTAGATTTAGAACTCAGCCATCATAATCATCATCTTAGCATAAATAAAAATAATTTCCGTTGTAATTTTGAAAATAGTTTTACACATCAGCTTCATAGTGAACATAATCATCAGCTAAATAGTATCATAGATTATCAGATTAATTTTGCAGAAAATATTAAAAAGGACATAGATAAAATTAGTAATCTTTTTATTTCATCTATAGATCATCTCCGTAATAATCGTAGTATAATTAAAGAACAAGATAAAAAATTAGATTATATCCAAGAATAGTGTAGTTCTATCCTACAAAAAAGAATAGATTTAAATTTAGAAAAATTTCCTACTAAGCTAGAAATAGAAACTTTAATTTTAGCCACAAATCAAATAGCTAAACAAATAGAACAGATTAATCAAATTCAAGATAATTTAAAACAGAAATTAGAAATTTTAGAACAATTAGTAAGGTCTTAGTTTATGAGTAGTGATAAGAAAGCTAATAGAGATTATCAGACTATTTTAAAACAAGAAAAAGATTTTCATAATAATCCAGAAGGAATCAGTAGTTATCAAGGAATAAATCAATCAGATAAAATATCTGTAACAACCCTCATTTTGACTTAGTCTTACTTGCATACAATCATGTGTGATCTTGCCTTGTTATGACATTTTGGAAGTCTTATCTTGTCTTGCTTTGTTTGAAGTATTGCTTGCATGATTTTGTACTTTGCTCGGTGTGTAGCCGAGGTTGTCTTGAGCATTAGTTCACCCTTGAACCTTTGTACTTAGATTATTCTTGGAACCCCTCGTTTGACCTCCGTCCTCACCCCGGGCATGTTTGCCGAGATGTCACTATCTGGGTCGAGGTTGGGAACCAAGGCCGAGGAGTGTACCATCTAGGCCGAGATGTTTTGCACTTGTGACCTTTGTCCTTGGGCAGGTATGGCCTAGACTGAGGTGTGGCACACCCAGGCCAAGGTGTAGCACAGCTTAGTCAAGTGTCGTCCTCCCTAGCCGACGTCTTTGTTACCCTGCCGCCGAAGCCTTGTCTTTAGCCGATGTCCTTGCTTGCCGACGTGTCTTGCCAGTTAGCTTGTTGAGTACACTTTGTCAGAGACTTGTCTTATCAATCAGTCACCTTTTGAGCTGAACCAACCCGGTAGCGCCACGTGTCCGAGCTGTGTGTTAAGACAGCCGGCAGACTTAGAGACAAATCATTTTGTCTCAAATCTTTGTTTTTAGAGAGAGAAGCTCTAGAGGAAGAAGGAAGAGTTTTAGAGAGAGGAGTAGAGTTCCGAGCTTGATCTTCGAAGATCGAACCGTTGGATTTGAGTTTTGAGGTTAGATTCTTGCTCTACTCTAGTTAATCTTGTTGGCTGTCGAGCTACATAGCATGATTGACTTTTTTTTGCACGCCATGCATTGGTTTAAAGTTGGTTCTTGAAACGAAAATGGTGTTCTTGAGTTTTTGAAGGAAAAGTCTCGTTTTAATCCGAAAGTTTGGAACAAGAACCATGTTTTTGTGTTTGTTCTTGCATGATCTTCTTGAATGGGTACCCAGGTCCATGTTTTTGAACTCATGGCATGAAATCTCAGTTTTTGGAATAAAATGAGTTACGATTTTAGCATGCATGTTCTTGATGATCTTGTCCCTTGTGTTCTTCAAAGGGAAACCCAGGTTTTCCCGACTTTGCTTTTGAATGTGGCCTTCGGACCACACCTCGGCAAAGGCCTGGTTGGTACCCAGTAGGTTTTCTTGAGACGAAAAGACAGCGTCTAAACCCCAGCATGTTTCGCTTTGCCTTGACTTGGATCTGGCGAGAATGCCGAGATCATTGCATGCATGTAAAGCTTGTTTTGAGAATGTATTTGCCGTGTGATTGTAGGACCTTGATTTTCGCTTTGAGCCTACACCCGAGAAGAACTATGTGAGTGGTATTTCTAATAAAGCTATGTTATACTGTTTTGATAATTCTTGCTTTGCTTTGTTTTGATGAAAGTATTTGTTAAGCATGAATGATTAGCTCTATTTTGATGTATCAAGTATAAGCTTTGTTTTGATGTCATCTTTGAAAAGTCCCTTGTGCTGGAGGACTCTAAACTTTGGCAGTACTAAGTATGAAAGTCCCTTGTACTGGAGGACTCTAAACTTTCGCAGTACCAAGCATAAAAGGATACGGTCCTTTCTTGGAAAGATCTAGTGTTAAATCGGGCTACGGGCCTAAGTAACACAAGACCATCGTGTTAAAAAGAGCTACGGGCTTAAGTAACACAAGTCCCTTGTGCTGGAGGACTCTAAACTTTCGCAGTACCTCGGACTAAGCGATTACGGATCGTACAGTCCTTGTCTTGCCACTGACGGTTTACCGCATGGACTTGTTTTGTTCGGAAAGCTGGATTTGTGTTTTGCCGATGCCAGTAAGCATCCCTTGAGACTTGTAAGCTTTGATAGATGAATACGGTTCATCCTTGATTTGATAGAGTTTTGACGTGTTTTGCTTCGAAAGAACCTCGGCTAATATTCGTATGGTTTTGACATGTTTTGTTTTGAAAGGACCTCGGCTTTATTCATGCAAAACCTTTATTATTTGTACCATTCACTGAGTATTCAAGCTCACCCTCTCTATATATATGTAGGTGATGAGCAGGACGGCGGCGACGCCTAGATGTGTTTTGCACGGCTTGTTTTGGATTCGTGATTATGTCGGCTTTGTTTTGTATTCATGTCGGCAACATTGTAATTACGTCGGCCAATCTTGAAAATCATGCTTCTTGACTTGTATTCGTTGTATTTTGTACATGTCGGCTCGAGAAGCCTTTTGATCAAGATGTAACTTGTATTTTGTTGTTTCGAACTGGTTGTAAAGCTATATCTTGTATGTCATTCCACTTGATTTACGCACGGCTCTTATGGACCACTTGTATTTTGGTTTATTGCTTCCGCATTTGCAAGCCCCATATGTATATTATACTCTGATTGTGTGTGATCTTTGTAAGTTGGCCTTCAGTAATCACGGATTACTGGCCATCACGGCACCATCCTACTAGGGGCGGTTTGGGGTCCTGACAGAATGGTATCAGAGCACAAGTTCCTCATAGTACGTGTTCACACACTTCGAGTCCTAAAGAGCATAGGATTTCCCTTAGACTTGATGTTAGGATTGCATCATATTGCTTGCTACTTGACAAGGTGTGCATCATCTCGGCATCAGCAATTGTTACATCGGCATGATCATGTTCACTTGCATACATGTTTATTTGTTCGTTTGGTTCTGAAAGTCACACTTTGCATACTCATAGCATCATGAGGAGAGGTAGACCTCCAATTGGCAGAGATCAGCCCGAAGACAGGATGGGCAGACTGGAAAGGGTAGTTGAAGGTTTGGCCCGCGAATTGAGGCAAACAAGACAGCAGTACACTAGTGCTACATCGACTCAGGCCGAGCAGACCAACGGCCGAAATGTAATTCCGCCTCCACCTCCTCCAGTGCCGCAAGCCCCTCCACAGCCAGCCTTATATGGGGATGGCACGATAGCTCTGATTAGGGAGTTCAAGAAAATGAAGCCACCGAGATTCCAAGGGGGCATAGAGCCGATGAAGGCCGAAGCTTGGGTTCTAGAAATGGAAAAACTGTTCGAAATCTTTCCCAGCACCGACGCTCAGAAGGTAGCACTGGCAACATTCACACTGGATGACGACGCACGCAGATGGTGGATGATGGTTCGAGAAAGCAATCTAGACTTGACCTGGACCCGATTCTTGGAACTATTCTACAACAAACATTTTCCCCTTAGTGTCCGAAACCGCAAGGCTACTGAATTTCAGACCTTAACGCAGGGCAGCAAGACAGTGGCGGAATACGACCGTGCTTTTACGGAGTTGGCGAGGTATGCACCTCATATGATCAATGATGAGTATATGAAGGCTAGGAAGTTTGAGAGTGGGCTCAGTGGACCGATACAAGACCGGGTTAACTTGCACAACATGCCAACTTACGCCGGAGTATTGGATAAAGCCATCCTGGCTGAAGCTAACTTGAACAGATACCAGAGTTCAGGAGAGAACCAGAGGAAAAGGCAGAATTTTGACAGTCGCCGAACACAGTTCACTACCAAGAAGAAAGCGAATGTCAGCAGCCCAGCCTACCCAAGACAGGAAAGTGGTGCGAAGCCGACGTGTTCGAGTTGTGGGAAGTCACATTTCGGGGTTTGTCGTCGGGCGTCTGGAGCTTGTTATGAATGTGGTGAAATGGGACACTATGTGAGAGATTGTCCTAAGGCAAAGACTGTTAATGACAAGAAGGATGAGGATACCTCGGGTTCCGTTCAGAAGAGTAATGCTGGGAAAGGACAAGTGAGGCAGGGCAGAGTTTTTGCACTGGTACCAGGAGATACTCAGAATGCTGAGACAGTAGTGTCAGGTATACTTCCAATTTGCTCTCATGATGCATATGTATTGATTGATTCGGGCTCTACGCATTCATTCGTATCTGCTAAATTTGCCGAGAAGATTAATAGAGAACTAGAACCCCTTGACTATGTATTATCTGTGTCTACTCCATCTGGGAGATCTATGATTGTTGCATCCATCTATAGAGCATGCATTGTTGAGATTGAGAATGTTGAATTGTCAGTAGATTTGATGCCTTTAGACATGACTCATTTTGATGTCATACTGGGAATGGATTGGTTAGTCGCAAATCATGCATCTATTAATTGTGTTTCGAAGAGTGTCACACTGAAACCCCCAAACCTAGCCGAGGTTACATTTCGGGGTAAAGGGGTAGTGCCCCCACCTTATTTGATTTCGTCCGTTAGAGCCTATAAGTTAATTCGGAAAGGATGTCAAGGTTTCTTGTGTAGCATACTCACGGATCAGAATGGAAATACTAGTTTAGCCGACATTCCAGTTGTCAATGAATTCGCCGACGTCTTTCCAAATGATTTGCCTGGCCACTTAATTGATAGAGGAATAGAGTTTACTGTTGATATCATATCGGGAACACAGCCGATCTCCAAAACACCCTATAGAATGGCCCCAGCTGAACTTAGGGAACTGAAACTGCAACTACAAGAATTGTTGGATAAGGGATTCATTAGGCCGAGCACTTCACCATGGGGAGCACCCGTTTTATTTGTTAAGAAAAAGGATGGCACACTCCGTCTTTGCATTGATTATAGAGAACTTAATAAAGTCACCATTAAGAACAAGTACCCATTGCCTAGAATTGATGATTTGCTTGATCAGTTACAAGGAGCACGAGTCTTTTCTAAGATTGACCTTAGGTCGGGTTACCATCAGCTTAAAGTTAAAGCCGAGGATGTTGAGAAGACCGCTTTCCGGACAAGATATGGCCACTATGAATTCTTAGTGATGCCTTTTGGAGTGACCAATGCCCCTGCTGCATTTATGGATTTAATGAACAGAGTCTTCAAGCCATACTTAGACGAATTTGTAGTTGTCTTCATCGATGATATATTGATCTATTCCAAGAGTAAAGCTGAACATGAGAATCATTTGAGACTTGCCTTACAGATTTTGAGGGACCGGAAATTGTATGCTAAGTTTAACAAGTGTGAGTTTTGGCTTTCTACTATCTCATTCTTGGGTCATGTGATTAATGAAGAGGGTATTTCAGTTGATCCTAGTAAAGTTGAAGCCGTAGTAAATTGGCCGAGGCCGACTAATGTGTCCGAGATTCGAAGTTTTCTGGGTTTGGCAGGTTATTACAGGAAGTTTGTGAAGGATTTCTCTAGGATTGCAATTCCATTGACGCAGTTGACTAAGAAGGGAGCACCGTATGAATGGACTGAAGATCGGGAGTCAGCCTTCCAGGAACTGAAGATGAGGTTAGTCACAGCACCAGTACTTGTACTTCCATCCGGTAATGAAGAGTTTCATATCTATAGTGATGCATCGCATAAGGGTTTGGGTTGTGTTTTAATGCAAAAGGGTAAAGTCATAGCATATGCATCTCGTCAGTTAAAGCCACATGAAAAGAACTATCCTACCCATGATTTAGAACTAGTAGCCGTAGTATTTTCTTTGAAGATTTGGCGTCACTACTTGTATGGAGCTTCTTGTCAGGTTTTTACAGATCATAAGAGTTTAAAATACCTATTCACTCAGAAAGAATTGAATTTGAGGCAGAGGAGATGGCTTGAGTTGTTGAAAGACTACGACATGCAGATTCAATATCACCTGGGTAAAGCTAACACAGTAGCCGACGCTTTGAGCAGAAATGTAACTAGAAGTTTGGCATGTCTAACCGTGATTTTAGCAGAACCAACTATTGTGGAAGAAGTAAAGGCAAGACAAATGGAGGATGAATTCTTCAGAAGGGTAGCCGATGAGATTGTTACAAGGCCGAGATCAGGGTACACTATTGAAAATCGAGTGCTCAAGTTCGAAGGAAAATTGTGTGTGGCCGACGTTTCAGAGTTAAAAAGGAAAATTTTGCAGGAAGCTCATGCTTCCAAGTTTGCCGTTCACCCAGGAAATACCAAAATGTATCAAGATGTGAAACAGACTTTCTGGTGGCCGAATATGAAAAGAGAGATAGCCGAGTTCGTGTCCCAGTGTTTGCATTGTCAACAAGTGAAAGCAGAACATCAGAGACCAGCAGGACTTCTGCAACCTTTGCCGATTCCGGAGTGGAAATGGGAACACATCTCCATGGATTTTGTGATTGGTTTGCCGAAGACACAGAAAGGTATGGATTCGATTTGGGTTGCTGTGGACAGATTAACTAAGTCAGCACACTTTTTGCCTGTTAAGACTACCTTCAACGCCGATCAACTCGCCTCGTTGTATGTGAACGAGATTATTAGACTTCATGGAGTGCCGATGTCAATTGTGTCAGACCGAGATCCGAAGTTTGTTTCCAGATTCTGGCAGAGTCTACAGAGGGCTTTTGGAGCCGAACTGAGATTTAGTACAGCTTTTCATCCACAGACGGATGGGCAAACAGAGAGGACTATTCAAACACTTGAAGATATGCTTAGGCTTTGTGTTTTGGACTTCCAAGGGAGCTGGGGAGTGCATTTACCCTTAGTGGAATTTGCTTACAACAACAGTTATCAGGCTAGCATTGGCATGGCGCCGTATGAAGCCTTGTACGGAAGAAAGTGTAGGTCGCCGATATGTTAGACCGAAGTTGGAGACAGAGCTCTGCTTGGTCCCGAACTGATTCAAGTAACAACAGAAAAGATTAAACTTATTCAATAGAGGATTAAGACTGCCCAAAGCCGACAAAAGAGCTACGCCGACCAGAGAAGAAAGGAGTTGGAATTCGAAGTTGGGAATCATGTATTCCTGAAAGTTTCGCCAATGAAAGGAGTTTCCAGATTTGGAAAGAAAGGTAAGTTAGCACCTCGTTATATTGGGCCATTCGAAATTCTTGACAAGGTTAACACCGTTGCCTACAGACTTGCTTTGCCACCCGAATTAAGCCTAGTTCATAATGTGTTTCATGTGTCGATGTTAAGGAAGTATATTCGGGATCCATTACATGTGATTGACCATTCTGGGATTGAAGTTGATGAGAATTTAGGCTATGATGAGAAGCTAATGTGTATTATCGATACACAAGTCAAGCAGTTGAGAAACAAGTCGATGCCGATGGTGAAAGTCGAAAGGAAAGAGCATTACGGCAAGGATGCCACATGGGAAATGGAAGAAGAAATGAGAACTCGACATCCAGAGTTATTCTTGGAACAAGGTACCTTAAGTTTGGGGACCAAACTTCTTTAAGGGGGGTAGGATGTAACAACCCTCATTTTGACTTAGTCTTACTTGCATACAATCATGTGTGATCTTGCCTTGTTATGACATTTTGGAAGTCTTATCTTGTCTTGCTTTGTTTGAAGTATTGCTTGCATGATTTTGTACTTTGCTCGGTGTGTAGCCGAGGTTGTCTTGAGCATTAGTTCACCCTTGAACCTTTGTACTTAGATTATTCTTGGAACCCCTCGTTTGACCTCCATCCTCACCCCGGGCATGTTTGCCGAGATGTCACTATCTGGGCCGAGGTTGGGAACCAAGGCCGAGGAGTGTACCATCTAGGCCGAGATGTTTTGCACTTGTGACCTTTGTCCTTGGGCAGGTATGGCCTAGACCGAGGTGTGGCACACCCAGGCCAAGGTGTAGCACAGCTTAGTCAAGTGTCGTCCTCCCTAGCCGACGTCTTTGTTACCCTGCCGCCGAAGCCTTGTCTTTAGCCGATGTCCTTGCTTGCCGACGTGTCTTGCCAGTTAGCTTGTTGAGTACACTTTGTCAGAGACTTGTCTTATCAATCAGTCACCTTTTGAGCTGAACCAACCCGGTAGCGCCACGTGTCCGAGCTGTGTGTTAAGACAGCCGGCAGACTTAGAGACAAATCATTTTGTCTCAAATCTTTGTTTTTAGAGAGAGAAGCTCTAGAGGAAGAAGGAAGAGTTTTAGAGAGAGGAGTAGAGTTCCGAGCTTGATCTTCGAAGATCGAACCGTTGGATTTGAGTTTTGAGGTTAGATTCTTACTCTACTCTAGTTAATCTTGTTGGCTGTCGAGCTATATTGCATGATTGACTTTGTTTTGCACGCCATGCATTGGTTTAAAGTTGGTTCTTGAAACGAAAATGGTGTTCTTGAGTTTTTGAAGGAAAAGTCTCGTTTTAATCCGAAAGTTTGGAACAAGAACCATGTTTTTGTGTTTGTTCTTGCATGATCTTCTTGAATGGGTACCCAGGTCCATGTTTTTGAACTCATGGCATGAAATCTCAGTTTTTGGAATAAAATGAGTTACGATTTTAGCATCCATGTTCTTGATGATCTTGTCCCTTGTGTTCTTCAAAGGGAAACCCAGGTTTTCCCGACTTTGCTTTTGAATGTGGCCTTCGGACCACACCTCGGCAAAGGCCTGGTTGGTACCCAGTAGGTCTTCTTGAGACGAAAAGACAGCGTCTAAACCCCAGCATGTTTCGCTTTGCCTTGACTTGGATCTGGCGAGAATGCCGAGATCATTGCATGCATGTAAAGCTTGTTTTGAGAATGTATTTGCCGTGTGATTGTAGGACCTTGATTTTCGCTTTGAGCCTACACCCGAGAAGAACTATGTGAGTGGTATTTCTAATAAAGCTATGTTATACTGTTTTGATAATTCTTGCTTTGCTTTGTTTTGATGAAAGTATTTGTTAAGCATGAATGATTAGCTCTATTTTGATGTATCAAGTATAAGCTTTGTTTTGATGTCATCTTTGAAAAGTCCCTTGTGCTGGAGGACTCTAAACTTTGGCAGTACTAAGTATGAAAGTCCCTTGTACTGGAGGACTCTAAACTTTCGCAGTACCAAGCATAAAAGGATACGGTCCTTTCTTGGAAAGATCTAGTGTTAAATCGGGCTACGGGCCTAAGTAACACAAGACCATCGTGTTAAAAAGAGCTACGGGCTTAAGTAACACAAGTCCCTTGTGCTGGAGGACTCTAAACTTTCGCAGTACCTCGGACTAAGCGATTACGGATCGTACAGTCCTTGTCTTGCCACTGACGGTTTACCGCATGGACTTGTTTTGTTCGGAAAGCTGGATTTGTGTTTTGCCGATGCCAGTAAGCATCCCTTGAGACTTGTAAGCTTTGATAGATGAATACGGTTCATCCCTTGATTTGATAGAGTTTTGACGTGTTTTGCTTCGAAAGAACCTCGGCTAATATTCGTATGGTTTTGACATGTTTTGTTTTGAAAGGACCTCGGCTTTATTCATGCAAAACCTTTATTATTTGTACCATTCACTGAGTATTCAAGCTCACCCTCTCTATATATATGTAGGTGATGAGCAGGACGGCGGCGACGCCTAGATGTGTTTTGCACGGCTTGTTTTGGATTCGTGATTATGTCGGCTTTGTTTTGTATTCATGTCGGCAACATTGTAATTACGTCGGCCAATCTTGAAAATCATGCTTCTTGACTTGTATTCGTTGTATTTTGTACATGTCGGCTCGAGAAGCCTTTTGATCAAGATGTAACTTGTATTTTGTTGTTTCGAACTGGTTGTAAAGCTATATCTTGTATGTCATTCCACTTGATTTACGCACGGCTCTTATGGACCACTTGTATTTTGGTTTATTGCTTCCGCATTTGCAAGCCCCATATGTATATTATACTCTGATTGTGTGTGATCTTTGTAAGTTGGCCTTCGGTAATCACGGATTACTGGCCATCACGGCACCATCCTACTAGGGGCGGTTTGGGGTCGTGACAATATCAGTAAGACAAAATAATATAGAAATTTTATTTTAATCAGATTGTGTGAAAATTTTGAATATCTATCGGAACAACTACACAGCTTAGAAAATCGCTTAGCTTCTTTAGAGAAAATAATACTTCAAAAAGGAAAAGGAATAGAAGGACCATCCAACAAACCCCAATCTCAGGTAAACGAGGAAGATATAGCTAGATATTTTGAAAAGCTTAAATTACCAAAGAAATCAGCCTGTAGAATTTACAGAAAATAAAAATGTTTAAACAGCTAATAAAAGGTAGTAGTAGTAAAAAGCGTAACGAATATGAAGATATTAAAGTGGAAGAATTTATAGATGTAGAACAACAAATAGAAAAATTTTAAAAAGAAAAATTAGAATTAATTCCAGCTAAATATGTGTACAAGCTAGGTAAGATTCATAAAAAACAATATTTATTTAAACACTATGGTGAACAGATGATTAGTGTAACTCAAGAAGATGAAAAAATAGAGCTAAATTTAATAGAAAGAGAAAGCTATAAATATGCAGTAAATGACCACCTTAAAATGACTCATTTAGGATTAGTAGTGGTAGGAGTTAAGGCTTTAACCAGAGAAAATTTAGGAACTAAAGTTTTTGTATGTCTTTCTGATGATAGGTTTAATGATGTCGGACAGAGTATTTTAGGCAGCTATGAACTAGATATGAATTCCAAAGGAGGAATGGTTTATTTTACACCAGATTTCTTACTACCAACCTCGACCTTTCATAAAAAGATAAAAATAGGAATAAAGAGTAGAGGATACAAAATGAAAAAAGGAGAAAAGAATTTATTAGTTTGCACAGGAATTTTAGGCTTAGCAGTCTCAGAAAGTAATACTCACTATAGACTTACAAATGATCAGATAGTTAAGTTATTAGGTGCAAAAGGAATAAAGGCACTACCAGCTAAAAAATTTAATTCCGAAGATAATGCAGCACTAGATTGGAAACTAGGAGATTTTTTCGGACAAAAGAGATTAGCCCCTCAAGATAATTTATTATATCAAACAGCAGATGGAAATTATGCAGTAAGATTTACTCAGTATACTTATGTAGCACCAGAAAAATCCGAAGATGATGAATTTAGCAGTATAGATAGGGAAGAGAATCAAGATAATCATAGTGAAATAAATCAACTTTATGTAATGACAGAGGAAAAAACCATATCACAGAATAAGATATATAATATTGATGAGATAGATTTAGAAAAATTCACCCTAGAAGACATGAATAAGATATTAGATGCCAGATACTTCGAATGCTTAGCTAGAGGAGATACCCATGATGAAGCAGTGTCATTTTTAGATCAAGAAATCCATACAGAATATGTAGATGATATCATAGAAGATATTATACATCCTAGCAAAATATTTAGAATACCAGAACAACCTAAGAAAGAAGATACTTTTTATATGAACACAGAAAGCACAGGAACTAGTAACCCACAACCAACTGTACAAGATCCCGGAGAACCAATGCACTATGCAGTAGGAGGAAGAAGACCATTAGCCAGTTCAGGACATAGTCACGCAGATCCAAATAAAAGCTATAGGTTTCATGGAAAACGTAGACCATTAGATATGAGTATACAATTGCAGCCAGTCAATAATCAAGGAACCCTTTTAGACTTAGCTAGATTTGACCCTCAGGTATGGCACGAAGTAATAGAAAGATGGGAAAAAGATGCAGTAAAAGCATGGATGACCAGTCCCTATGAATCAACAGATATGTGGGAATATATGGAGACACTTTTAGGAGATTCAGCTTATAATATTTATTTAACTTTTAAAGGAAAATATGAAGAAACAATTAAACAGCTTAAAGAATTAGGAAATAACCTATGGAATTTTACTAGTTTTATTAAAGAAATACTTATAGGATATGACCCTTCCAGAAGAAATGATTCCGCTCAAAGCGTAGCATTAACTGAACTAGACCAGATAACATTAGGAAATTGGAAATATATTGTACCTTTTAGTAGAGAATACTTAGCCATAGCAGCTAGAACAGGGAAAAGTTTTGATGAAGAAATAGAAAATAAATATTTTAGAAAATTACCCGGAGAACTAGGAAGAGAAATAGAAAATAAATGGGCAATTTATTATGCAAGTTTACCAGCAAAAATAGCCACAGGAGAATTAACAATAAGAGGAAGTTCAGGAATAGGACCTAGAATAGTTTTTACATTTTATAAGCTCAGAGAAAAATGTATAGAAGTTAAAATACATAAAGATTTGAAAAAACAAAATTATGGTTTTTGTAGCAGTGTAATATATACTCCTCAACAATATGAAGATAAATATAATAGGAAAAAATACAAAAAATATGGAAAATATAGAAAAGAAAAATATTGGAAGAAAAAATATAGAAAACCATAGAAAAAACAGAAATTCATTAGGAAAAGTAGAACTCTTAATAGAACAAATTATAAGAGATTATGTCACGACCCCAACCCGCCCCTAGTAGGATGGTGCCGTGATGGCTAGTAATCCGTGATTACCGAAGGCCAACTTACAAAGATCACACACAATCAGAGTATAATATACATATGGGGCTCACAAGCGCGGAAGCAATAAATCAAAGATACAAGTGGTCCATAAGAGCCGTGCATAAATCCAATGAAATGTCATACAAGGTATAGCTTTACAACCAGTTCGAAATAACAAAAATACAAGTTACATCTTGATCAAAAGGCTTCTCGAGCCGACATATACAAAATACAAGTCAAGAAGCATGATTTTCAAGACTGGCCGACGTAGTTACAACGTTGCCGACATGAACACAAAACAAGGCCGACGTAAATACAAAATGAGGCCGACATAGTCATGAACCCAAAACAAGCTATGCAAAACATATCTAGGCGTCGTCGCCGTCCTGCTCGTCACCTACATATATATAGAGAGGGTGAGCTTGGATACTCAGTGAATGGTACAAATAATAAAGGGTTTTTGCATGAACATAGCCGAAGTCTTTTCAAAATAAAACATACTAAAACCATGCGAATATTAGCCGAGATTCTTTCAAAACAAAACACATCAAAACCTTATCAAATCAAGAGATGAACCGTATTCATCTATCAAATCTTACAAGTCTCAAGGGATGCTTATTGACATCGGCAAATACAAATCAAGCTTTCCGAACAAACAAATCCACGCGGTAAACTGTCAGTGGCAAAACAAAACTGTACGATCCGTAATCGATTAGACGAAGGGTACTGCGAAAGTTTATAGTCCTCCAGTCCAAGGGACTTGTGTTACTTAAGCCCGTAGCTCTTTTTAACACGAGGGTCTTGTGTTACTTAGGCCCGTAGCCTGCTTTAACACTAAATCTTTTCAAGAGAAAGGACTGTATCCTTTTATACTTGGTACTGCGAAAGTTTAGAGTCCTCCAGCACAAGGGACTTTCATACATAGTACTGCGAAAGTTTAGAGTCCTCCAGCACAAGGGACTTTCCGAGATAACATCAAAACAAAGCTTACACTTGATACATCAAAATAGAGCTAAACATTCATGCTTAACAAATACTTTCATCAAAATAAAGCAAAGCAAGATTTATCAAAATGGTATAACATAGCTTTATTAGAAATACCACTCACATAGTTCTTCTCGGGTGTAAGCTCAAGGCAAAGATCAAGGTCCTACAATCACATGGCAAATACATTCTCAAAACAAGCTTTACATGCATGCAATGATCTCGGCATTCTCGCCAGATCTAAGTCAAGACAAAGAAAAACATGCTGGGGTTTAGACGCTGTCTTTTCGTCTCAAGAAAACACTCTGGGTACCAACCAGGCCTTTGCCGAGGTGTGGTCCGAAGGCCACATTCAAAAGCAAAGTCGGGAAAACCTGGGTTTCCCTTTGAAGAACATAAGGAACAAGATCATCAAGAATATGCATGCTAAAATCATAACTCATTTTATTCCAAAAACTGAGATTTCATGCCATGAGTTCAAAAACATGGACCTGGGTACCCATTCAAGAAGATCATGCAAGAACAAACACAAAACATGGTTCTTGTTCCAAACTTTCGGATCAAAACGAGACTTTCCTTCCAAAAACTCAAGAACACCATTTTCATTTCAAGAATCAACTTTAAATCAATGCATGGCGTGCAAAACAAAATCAATCATGCAATGTAGCTTGACAGCTAACAAGATTAACTAGAGTAGAGCAAGAATCTAACCTCAAAACTCAAATCTAACGGTTCGATCTTCCAAGATCAAGCTCGGAACTCTACTCTCTCACTCTAAAACTCCCTCCTTCTTCCTCTAGAGCTTCTCTCTCTAAAGACCAAGATTTGAGACAAAATGATTTGGTTCTAGGTCTGCCGGCTGTCTTAACACACAGCTTGGCCACGTGGTACTGTCGGGTTGGTTCAGTTCAAAAGGTGACTGATTGATAAGACAAGTCTCTGACAAAGCGTATACAACTAGCCAAAGGCAGACACACGGCAAGCAAAGACATCGGCTAAAGACGAAGCTCGGCAATAGGGTATCAAACACATCGGCTAGGGAGGACGACACTTGACTAAGCTGTGCTACACCTTGGCCTGGGTGTGCCACACCTCGGTCTGGGTCATACCTGCCCAAGGACGAAGATCACAAGTACAAAACATCTCGGCCTAGATGATACACTCCTCGGCCTTGGTTTCGAAATACCTCGGCCCAGATAGTGACATCTCGGCAAACATGCCCAGGGTGGAGATGGAGGTCGAGCAAGTGGTTCCAAGAATAAATCTAAGTACAAAGGTTCAAAGGTGAACTAATGCTCAAGACAACCTCGGCTACACACCAAGCAAGGTACAAAATCATGCAAGTAATACTTCAAACAAAACAAGATAGGACAAGACTTCCAAAATATCATAACAAGGCAAGTTCATACAGGAATGTATGCAAGTATGACTAAGTCAAAATGAGGGTTGTTACATCCTACCCCCCTTAAAGAAGTTTGGTCCCCAAACTTAGATTACCTTGCTCCAGGAATAATTCTGGATGTCGAGTTCTCATTTCCTCTTCCATTTCCCATGTGGCATTCTTGCCGTAATGCTCTTTCCATTCAATCTTTACCATCGGTATTGACTTGTTTCTCAACTGCTTGACTTGTCTATCGATTATACACATCGGCTTCTCATCATAGCCTAAATTCTCATTAACTTCAATCCCAGAATGGTCAATCACATGCAATGGATCCCGAATATATTTTCTTAACATCGACACATGAAACACACTATGGACTTGGCTTAATTCCGGCGGTAAAGCAAGTCTGTAGGCGACGTGGTTAACCTTGTCAAGAATTTCAAATGGTCCAATATAACGAGGTGCTAACTTACCTTTCTTCCCAAATCTGGAAACTCCTTTCATCGGTGAAACTTTCAGGAATACATGATCCCCAACTTCAAATTCTAACTCATTCCTTCTCTGGTCGGCGTAGCTCTTTTGTCGGCTCTGGGCAGTCTTAATCCTCTGTTGAATAAGTTTAATCTTCTCTGTTGTTACTTGAATCAATTCGGGACCAAGTAGAGCTCTGTCTCCAACTTCGGTCCAACATATCGGCGACCTACACTTTCTTCCGTACAAAGCCTCATACGGCGCCATGCCAATGCTAGCTTGATGGCTGTTGTTGTAAGCGAATTCCACTAAGGGTAAATGCACTCCCCAACTTCCTTGGAAGTCCAAAACACATAGCCTAAGCATATCTTCAAGTGTCTGAATAGTCCTCTCTGTTTGCCCATCAGTCTGGGGATGAAAAGCTGTACTAAATCTCAGTTCGGCTCCAAAAGCCCTCTGTAGACTCTGCCAAAATCTGGAAACAAACTTCGGATCTCGGTCTGACACGATTGACATCGGCACTCCATGAAGTCTAATGATCTCGTTCACATATAATGAGGCAAGTTGATCGGCGTTGAAAGTAGTCTTAACAGGTAAGAAGTGTGCTGACTTAGTCAATCTGTCAACAACAACCCAAATCGAATCCATACCTTTCTGTGTCTTCGGCAAACCAATCACAAAATCCATGGAGATGTGCTCCCATTTCCACTCCGGAATCGGCAAAGGTTGAAGAAGTCCTGCTGGCCTTTGGTGCTCCGTTTTCACTTGCTGACAATGCAAACACTGAGACACGAATTCTGCTATTTCTCCTTTCATATTCGGCCACCAAAATGTCTGCTTCACGTCTTGATACATCTTAGTGCTCCCTGGATGAATGGCAAACTTAGAACTATGAGCTTCCTGCAAAATTCTCTCCTTCAGCTCTGGGATGTCGGCCACACATAACCTTCCTTCAAACTTGAGCACTTGGTTTTCAATGGTGTACCCTGGTCTCGGCTTAGTAATAATCTCATCGGCTACCTTCTTAAAGAATTCATCCTCCATCTGTCTGGCCTTTACTTCCTCAACAATAGTCGGTTCTGCTGAAATCACGGTTAGACATGCCAAACTTCCAGTTACCTTTCTGCTCAAAGCGTCGGCTACGGTGTTAGCTTTACCGGGGTGATATTGGATTTGCATATCATAGTCCTTCAACAACTGGAGCCATCTTCTCTGCCTCATATTCAACTCCTTCTGAGTGAACAGGTACTTTAGGCTCATATGATCTGTAAAAATCTGACAAGAGGCTCCATACAAGTAGTGACGCCAAATCTTCAAAGCAAATACTACGGCTGCTAGTTCTAAATCATGGGTAGGATAGTTCTTTTCATGTGGCTTCAACTGACGAGATGCATATGTTATGACTTTGCCCTCTTGCATTAATACACAACCCAAACCCTTATGCGATGCATCACTATAGATGTGAAACTCTTCATTACCTGATGGAAGTACAAGAACTGGTGCTGTGACTAACCTCGTCTTCAACTCCTGGAAGGCTGATTCCCGATCTTCGGTCCATTCAAACGCTGCTCCCTTCTTGGTCAATTGCGTCAAAGGAATTGCAATCCTGGAGAAATCCTTCACAAACTTCCTGTAATAACCTGCCAAACCCAGAAAACTCCGAACCTCGGACACATTAGTCGGCCTCGGCCAATTCACAACAGCTTCAATTTTACTAGGATCAACTGAAATACCCTCTTCATTAATCACATGACCCAAGAATGAAATAGTAGAAAACCAAAACTCGCACTTGTTAAATTTAGCATACAATTTCCGGTCTCTCAAAATCTGTAAGGCAAGTCTCAAATGACTCTCATGCTCAGCTTTACTCTTTGAATAGATCAATATATCGTCAATGAAGACAACTACAAATTCATCTAAATATGGTTTGAAGACTCTGTTCATTAAATCCATGAATGCAGCAGGGGCATTGGTCACTCCAAAAGGCATCACTAAAAATTCATAGTGGCCATATCTTGTCCGGAAGGCAGTCTTCTCAACATCCTCGGCTTTAACCTTAAGCTGATGGTAACCCGACCTGAGATCAATCTTGGAAAAGACTCGTGCTCCTTGCAACTGGTCAAACAAATCATCTATCCTAGGTAATGGGTACTTGTTCTTAATGGTGACCTTATTAAGTTCTCTGTAATCAATGCAAAGACGAAGTGTGCCATCCTTTTTCTTAACAAATAAGACGGGTGCTCCCCATGGTGAAGTGCTCGGCCTAATAAACCCCTTATCCAACAATTCTTGCAGTTGCAGTTTCAATTCCCTAAGTTCAGCTGGGGCCATTCTATAGGGTGTTTTGGAGATCGGTTGTGTCCCCGACATGATATCAACAGTAAACTCTATTCCTCTATCAATTAGGTGGCCAGGCAAATCATTTGGAAAGACGTCGGCGAATTCATTGACAACTGGAATGTCGGCTAAACTAGTACTTCCATTCTGATCATTCAGTATGCTACACAAGAAACCTTGACATCCCTTCCGAATTAACTTATAGGCTCTAACAGACGAAATCAAATAAGGTGGGGGCACTACCCCTTTACCCTGGAATGTAACCTCGGCTAGGTTTGGGGGTTTCAGTGTGACACTCTTCGAAGCGTAATTAATAGATGCATGATTCGCGACTAACCAATCCATTCCCAGTATGACATCGAAATGAGTTATGTCCAAAGGCATCAAATCTACTAACAATTCAACATTTTCAATCTCAACAATGCATGCTCTATAAATGGATGCAACAATCATAGATCTCCCAGACGGAATAGACACAGATAATATATAACCAAGAGGTTCTAGTTCTCTATTAATCTTCTCGGCAAACTTAGCAGATACGAATGAATGCGTAGAGCCCGAATCAATCAATGCATATGCATCATGAGAGCAAATTAGGAGTATACCTGACACCACTGTCTCAGCATTCTGAGTGTCTCCTGGCACTAGCGCAAACACTCTGCCCTGTCTCATTTGTCCCTTCCCAGCATTACTCTTCTGAACGGAACCCGAGGTATTCTCACCTTTCTTACTGTCATCGGCCTTTGTCTTAGGGCAATCTTTCACATAATGACCCATTTCGCCACATTCATAACAAGCTCCAGACGCCCGACGACAGACCCCAAAATGCGACTTCCCACAACTCGAACACGTCGGCTTCGCACCACTTTCCTGTCTTGGGTAGGCTGGGCTGCTAATATTCATTTTCTTCTTGGTTGTAAACTGTGTTCGGCGATTGTCAAAAGTCTGCCTTTTCCTCTGGTTCTCTCCTGAACTCTGGTATCTGTTCAAGTTAGCTTCGGCCAGAATGGCTTTATCCAATACTCCGGTGTAAGTTGGCATGTTGTGCAAGTTAACCCGGTCTTGTATCGGTCCACTGAGTCCACTCTCAAACTTCCTAGCTTTCATATACTCATCATTGACCATGTGAGGCGCATACCTCGCCAACTCCGTAAAAGCGCGGTCGTATTCCGCCACTGTCTTGCTGCCTTGCGTCAAGGTCTGAAATTCAGTAGCCTTGCGGTTTCGGACACTAAGGGGAAAATGTTTGTTGTAGAACAACTCCAAGAATCGGGTCCAGGTCAAGTCCGGATTGTTTTCTTGAACCATCATCCACCATCTGCGAGCGTCGTCATCCAGTATGAATGTTGCCAGTGCTACTTTCTGAGCGTCGGTGCTGGGAAAGATTTCGAACAATTTTTCCATTTCTAGAACCCAAGCTTCGGCCTTCATCGGCTCTATGCCCCCTTGGAATCTCGGTGGCTTCATCTTCTTGAACTCCCTTATCAAAGCTATCGTGCCATCCCCATACAAGGCTGGTTGTGGGGGGACTTGCGGCATTGGGGGAGGTGGAGGCGGAACTACATTTCGGCCGTTGGTCTGCTCGGCCTGAGTCGACGTAGCACTAGTGTACTGCTGTCTTGTTTGCCTCAATTCGCGGGCCAAACCTTCAACTACCCTTTCCAGTCTGTCCATCCTGTCTTCGGGCTGATCTCTGCCAATTGGAGGTCTACCTCTCCTTATGATGCTATGAGTATGCAAAGTGTGACTTTCAGAACCAAACGAACAAATAAACGTGTATGCAAGTGAACATGATCATGCCGATGTAACAAATGCTGATGCCGAGATGATGCACACCTTGTCAAGTAGCAAGCAATATGATGCAATCCTAACATCAAGTCTAAGGGAAATCCTATGCTCTTTAGGACTCGGAGTGTGTGAACAACGTACTATAAGGAACTTGTGCTCTGATACCATTCTGTCACGACCCCAACCCGCCCCTAGTAGGATGGTGCCGTGATGGCCAGTAATCCGTGATTACCGAAGGCCAACTTACAAAGATCACACACAATCAGAGTATAATATACATATGGGGCTCACAAGCACGGAAGCAATAAATCAAAGATACAAGTGGTCCATAAGAGCCGTGCATAAATCCAATGAAATGTCATACAAGGTATAGCTTTACAACCAGTTCGAAATAACAAAAATACAAGTTACATCTTGATCAAAAGGCTTCTCGAGCCGACATATACAAAATACAAGTCAAGAAGCATGATTTTCAAGACTGGCCGACGTAGTTACAACGTTGCCGACATGAACACAAAACAAGGCCGACGTAAATACAAAATGAGGCCGACATAGTCATGAACCCAAAACAAGCTATGCAAAACATATCTAGGCGTCGTCGCCGTCCTGCTCGTCACCTACATATATATAGAGAGGGTGAGCTTGGATACTCAGTGAATGGTACAAATAATAAAGGTTTTTGCATGAACATAGACGAAGTCTTTTCAAAATAAAACATACTAAAACCATGCGAATATTAGCCGAGATTCTTTCAAAACAAAACACATCAAAACCTTATCAAATCAAGAGATGAACCGTATTCATCTATCAAATCTTACAAGTCTCAAGGGATGCTTATTGACATCGGCAAATACAAATCAAGCTTTCCGAACAAACAAATCCACGCGGTAAACCGTCAGTGGCAAAACAAAACTGTACGATCCGTAATCGATTAGACGAAGGGTACTGCGAAAGTTTATAGTCCTCCAGTCCAAGGGACTTGTGTTACTTAAGCTCGTAGCTCTTTTTAACACGAGGGTCTTGTGTTACTTAGGCTCGTAGCCTGCTTTAACACTAAATCTTTTCAAGAGAAAGGACCGTATCCTTTTATACTTGGTACTGCGAAAGTTTAGAGTCCTCCAGCACAAGGGACTTTCATACATAGTACTGCGAAAGTTTAGAGTCCTCCAGCACAAGGGACTTTCCGAGATAACATCAAAACAAAGCTTACACTTGATACATCAAAATAGAGCTAAACATTCATGCTTAACAAATACTTTCATCAAAATAAAGCAAAGCAAGATTTATCAAAACGGTATAACATAGCTTTATTAGAAATACCACTCACATAGTTCTTCTCGGGTGTAAGCTCAAGGCAAAGATCAAGGTCCTACAATCACATGGCAAATACATTCTCAAAACAAGCTTTACATGCATGTAATGATCTCGGCATTCTCGCCAGATCCAAGTCAAGACAAAGCAAAACATGCTGGGGTTTAGACGCTGTCTTTTCGTCTCAAGAAAACACTCTGGGTACCAACCAGGCCTTTGCCGAGGTGTGGTCCGAAGGCCACATTCAAAAGCAAAGTCGGGAAAACCTGGGTTTCCCTTTGAAGAACATAAGGAACAAGATCATCAAGAATATGCATGCTAAAATCATAACTCATTTTATTCCAAAAACTGAGATTTCATGCCATGAGTTCAAAAACATGGACCTGGGTACCCATTCAAGAAGATCATGCAAGAACAAACACAAAACATGGTTCTTGTTCCAAACTTTCGGATCAAAACGAGACTTTCCTTCCAAAAACTCAAGAACACCATTTTCATTTCAAGAATCAACTTTAAATCAATGCATGGCGTGCAAAACAAAATCAATCATGCAATGTAGCTTGACAGCCAACAAGATTAACTAGAGTAGAGCAAGAATCTAACCTCAAAACTCAAATCTAACGGTTCAATCTTCCAAGATCAAGCTCGGAACTCTACTCTCTCACTCTAAAACTCCCTCCTTCTTCCTCTAGAGCTTCTCTCTCTAAAGACCAAGATTTGAGACAAAATGATTTGGTTCTAGGTCTGCCGGCTGTCTTAACACACAGCTCGGCCACGTGGTACTGTCGGGTTGGTTCAGTTCAAAAGGTGACTGATTGATAAGACAAGTCTCTGACAAAGCGTATACAACTAGCCAAAGGCAGACACACGGCAAGCAAAGACATCGGCTAAAGACGAAGCTCGGCAATAGGGTATCAAACACATCGGCTAGGGAGGACGACACTTGACTAAGCTGTGCTACACCTTGGCCTGGGTGTGCCACACCTCGGTCTGGGTCATACCTGCCCAAGGACGAAGATCACAAGTACAAAACATCTCGGCCTAGATGATACACTCCTCGGCCTTGGTTTCGAAATACCTCGGCCCAGATAGTGACATCTCGGCAAACATGCCCAGGGTGGAGATGGAGGTCGAGCAAGTGGTTCCAAGAATAAATCTAAGTACAAAGGTTCAAAGGTGAACTAATGCTCAAGACAACCTCGGCTACACACCAAGCAAGGTACAAAATCATGCAAGTAATACTTCAAACAAAACAAGACAGGACAAGACTTCCAAAATATCATAACAAGGCAAGTTCATACAGGAATGTATGCAAGTATGACTAAGTCAAAATGAGGGTTGTTACAGATTACCCAATGACGAAAAAGATAAAAGAAAGCAAAGATATGTTAGGAAACCCAACAGCAAAAAATGTAATTGTTTTATATGTGGAGAACCTAATCATTTTGCAAAAAACTACCCAAAAAGACACATACCTAATACTAATAAACAGATAGAAAGACTACATATCATAGAAGACTTAGAAGAAGATATAGTCAGCATAAATAGTGATGATTCAGAAGTCTATAGCATAGTCAGTGATTATGAATATCAATTAGAAGCTATAAGCTCAGATAGTGATTCAGAAAGTGATACAGATGTAGATAATCTTTTAGGACAACTTAACCAAGAAATAGGAAAGACTCCTTCTCAAGATACTTTCTTTATGATGGAATGTAATGCAGATACTGAATGTCAACATAATTTTCAAATAGGGCTAGGATTTGATACTACTAGATGCAGCTATTATAATTGGTTTCCAGCTAGAGATAAGAGAGCTCAGTGTTTATTGTGCAGCATAACCTATTGTATAGTTTGTCTTGAAAAATTAAATATGACACATAAGATAATATTAGAAAATAATAGAGAGGATCATAGTATAGAAAGCAGAGAATTACAATTAACAAATTGAGAATTAGAAATACAAGTAAGAGAACTTAAACTTCAAATAAGAGAAATAGAAACTAAGGCCTCGTTTGGGAACAGGCTTTTTTTAGTGACTTTTTGACTTTTTGGCTAAAATATGATGTAAAAAAAATTAGTATGTTTGGGATGACTTTTTGACTTTTTACGAAAAGATGTGCAAAAAGTAGAGAGAAAATGGAATCTTTGACTTTTTGGTATAGGTTGTTGGTTTTTTGACATTTTTAGTATTTTTTTGACTTTTTGGCTAAAAAAGCCACTTGCCAAACGAGGCCTAAGACTAGTTTTGATATAGAATGTTTAGAACTAGAAAATAGGCAGCTTAAACAGCAGCTAGAACAACTTCACAGTAAATACCCCTTAAAAGATAAATTAGTTGAAGATCATATGAACTCTTTAGAATTAGTCAACTTAGTTGATTCTCAACCCTTTAGTCAATACTCTCAGGTACAACCAGATAATACATATTTACCATTTAATTATCCTGTTATACCTAAGTCAAATTTAGTTGAAATTTGTTGTGTAATTAAATTTGTAGAAAAAACCCTTAGTATAGATGCCATGATAGATACAGGAGCCAGTAAATCATACATTGAACAACAAGTAGTTCCACCAGGATGGAGCACAGCCTTAGCAACCCTAGCTTTAGTCAGCATAGCCGATGGCACTAAACAAACATATACACATTGCATCAATGGCGCACAGATTAGTTTTCATCATCTAGGTTCTCAAGATCAGCACATAGAATGGTTCTCTTTACCTCAAGTTTGGATAGGAAATACCCGTCAGAATCATCCTTTCATCTTAGGACTTAATTTCATACTTAGCTTACAAGGAGGCATGTTTATCAGCCAACACAACATCAGTTTCTTCAAACGAACTGTCAATACGCCCACAGCTTATGCCCTTAGCACCTTCGCCCATTCATCAGAGTTGCGTGCGAAGCATGGTGGTACCATAGGAGTAGATTCAGTTCCCGCTAGTTTTTTATTTCCAAGTAGAAATATTTTTCCCGAGCTAGCCCAAAAGTATACACCTAATGAGATAGCAAATACTTCTTTAGAAAATTTAGATATAGAAAATTATGATTTAGAAGAGTTTGATTTTGAAAATAAGGGAGATTATTGGAACCTAGAAGATTTTAAACAACCAGCTAACTTAGAATTAATTTTTGCAAAAATAGGAAAAATAAAGAAAAAACCAATATACAGAAGAACAGAAAATGATTTAGATGAGATAATAAGATTAGCTGAAACAATAGAAATTTTAGGAGAACAGCCCATGAAATATTGGGAAAGAAATAAGATTTTAGCCAGTCTAGATATAAAAAATAAAGATTATAAGATTACCTCAGCACAAATAGATCATACGCCAGCAGATATAGAAGAATTTAGAACACAGATTAAGGAATTATTAGATTTAGGAGTAATTAGACCTAGTAATAGTCCACATAGAAGCGCAGCATTTATGGTTAGAAATCATGCAGAGATAAAAAGAGGAAAAGCTAGAATGGTTATAAATTATAAAAGATTAAATGATAATACAGAAGATGATAAATATAATATACCAGGTAAAGATCAACTCATAAATAGAATACAGACAGCAAAAATATTTAGTAAATTTGATTGTAAGTCAGGATTTTGGCAGATAAAAATGGAAAAAGAAAGCATACCTTGGACAGCCTTTTGTTGCCCACAAGGACATTACGAATGGCTAGTCATGCCTTTTGGATTAAAAAATGCATTTTTCAGCGTAAGATGGATAGTATATTTAATAAATATAGTTTTATACTGGTATACATAGATGACATATTAGTATTCAGTCCAGATAAAAATAGTCACATAGATCATTTATATATAACATTAGAAGAATTCATAAATAATGGAATAATAATTAGCAAGAAAAAGATGGTATTAAATAAGCCTCACATAGAATTTTTAGGAATGGAGTTAGGAGATGGAAAAATTAGGTTACAACCTCACATAGTGAAGAAAATTTTAGATTATCCAGATAAATTAGAAGATACAAAACAACTTCAATCATTTTTAGGAATTTTAAATTATGCACGAATGTATATTCCTAACCTTAGTAAAATAATAGGACCCCTTTATAGTAAGACCACACCCACAGGGTAGAAATATTTCAATCAACAAGATATAGCCTTGGTTAGAAAAATTAAAGATATTTGTAAAAAGCTACCAGACCTACAACTTCCCCTAGAATCGGAATATATAGTAGTAGAAATAGATGCAAGTCAATTAGGATGGGGAACGATATTATTAGCTAAACCTAGTAGGTATGATAGCAAAAATAAAGAGCGCATTTGTAGATACAGTTCTGGAAAATTTAAAGAAAAAGATACAACCATGACCAGCTTAGATTTTGAGATATTAGGAGTAGTATACGCAATAAATAAATTTAGATTATTTTTGCACAAATCTTTGACAATTAGAACAGATTGTGAAGCTATAGTTAGATTTCATAACAAACTTAATGAGCGTAAACTAAGCACTAGAAGATGGGCAAAATTTTTAGATTGTATAGTAGGACAAGGATATAAGGTAGAATTTGAACATATTAAAGGTAGTGATAATAGGTTAATAGATTGGTTAAGTAGGAAAATTTATTTAGAAAAAGAAGATAACCAGTTTAATTTTTGTGCAGATAATGGAGAACAGCAAGACCATGAACTTTGGGGGATTTTCTCTTCCCGTTCATGAAGGCAGAACCAAATTCAGACCTTTAACAGGGATAGAGTTAGACCCAGTTCAGCAGTGTCTTTTAGATAACCTTTGGAACAGCCAAAACCACCCAGCTAAACGCCTTTCAGCCCTAAACTCTCTCAGTATATATTTTTCAAAAATCCAAAGCTTTGTCAAAAAGTTTTTCTTTTTATGTAGTAGCTAAAGAAACCAAGCCTGGTATTTACCATGACTGGGTAGAAGTAGAACCCTTAGTTAAAAATTTTCCTACACCCCAGTTTAAAGGATTTTTTGATTTTGAGTCAGCCAGTACCTATGCCCGAAGACAAATAGGAACCAGTTACTTTATTAGTCAGATAGCTAAAGATTACCTGGACACATTGAGCAGGATGCCAACCATTCTTGCTACCAGTGGAGTTCCAGCATGCCAGATATTTGGAAGCAGTAGTACATGTAGTAGTAGTAGTTCTAACCCTCAGATAGATTCTCAGAATCCTCTCTAGATGTGCAGACACTATGAAGGCCTTTCCAGAAATTTCAAGAAAATTATAGATAAAGGCAAAAAGGTCAGTGAAGAGCTAGACCAGCTCCGAGACGAAGAAAAACAATTGAGAGCAACCGTTCGAACCCTAACCAACCAGCTTAAAAAATTAGCTCCAGAAAGAACACCTACCTCCTTACCTAGCCCAGAAATCAAACAACTCACCAGTGAGGAATTTGACCAATTGAGTGCTAGAATGTATTTCTTCAGGCATTCTATCATTCGATCTCTTTGTGAGAAAAGCAAAGCAATAGAAGACCTAAAATTTACACCTTAGCCGAAGATAGCAGAAATAACGAGCTAGTCATTATTCAGCAATTTCTTCAAGATCTCTCCATAGCAAGAGTTGACTGCCCTGGCCTAGCTTATCAATGGACCTATACCTATGAAGATGAAGAGCAGCCCTGCTTAGAAGAAGAAAAATGCAGAAAGAGGTCCGAACATTTTGGTAGATGTCAGTGTAACCTAGACTTCAGCATCTGTCTTTGCCAGATAAATTTAGCTACATTCGAGCCATTGGAGATAGAAATTAGGGGCGAAACTCGTTATCTAACAGCCCCAAAATTGTTAGATTACGGCTTTGTCTTTAGACTAATTTTCACAGATCCAGATCAAACAGATAGCTTTGGACACAAGCTTGCTCATGCAGTACTGTGCGTAATGGAAGAATATCATCCGTATGTGGAAGCTTTGATAAATAGCAAACTACCAGAGTGGAAGGGAATATGGTGCAATCCAGCTAAACACAAAATGTACCTCATAGGAACCTCTACATTCCCAGGATACCTAGGACTTCTCAATAGGAGACCCTGGCCATGCAGAAGATTTCCACTCAAAGACCAGCTCAATAAATGGAGAAAATTTGCTAACAACTCTCTATTAGCATATAACGGAAATTATAGACATCTAGTCTGTGAAGATAGACATCAGAAGATACAATGTAATTTAGCCATCCCAGGATATCCCTTCAGCAAAGAGACATTTGTCGATGAAAGTCAGTACCTTAACTATCAGCATGGCGTCTTTCATGAATCACCGGTGATGGGAGAAAATGACCAAGAATGGTACGATGAACCACCCATGGGAGATGGGGAAGACTTTTACGACCAACTCTCAGCAGCAGACCTGGACGACCTAGCAGACAAAATGTATGGGTAAAGCGAAAAAAAAAAAAAATAATTCATTTAAAAAAATAGTATATATATGTTGTCTACAATTTTCTTTATTTTTAGAGTTCAGTTAACATGTGAATATATATCTATCGATACTATTATATAAGTAAAAATATTGTTAGGCTTTTGATCTCTAAAGTTCAACCTTTATTTTTATATACTTTCTGGAAGAAAAAAGAAAAACTTTATTTTTAGAATTTTTTGAAATTAAAAATTATATAAATACAAAGGACAAATTACCATTGGTTGTTCAATTTTAAAGTTTTAATTGATTCCTTGATTAATATAGAAACTTTTTTTAAATTTATTAATCTATGAACTATTTATGGCATATATTATCTATATCTATATTCTATATTTGTAATTTCAAATTTAATTTTTATATAGAAAGTCAAAACAAAAAGGTGTAGTCATATCCATACCTACCTTCAAATTTAAAAAGATTAAAAAAAATAAAATAAAATGTAATTGTACTGAAAAGTAATTCCACTTATTATTTTAGTCTAAAATTTGAATATATTTATTTTATAATGTTAATCAAAATTTCTTTAAATTAATATATATATATATATATATATATATATATATGTGACATAAAAATAAAATAAATCTAGCCATAGCTAACTTTAAAAAATAAAATAAAATAAATAAAAACTATAGATAGAATTTCAAAACAAAAATTTTATCCATTCCTTAGCTGCATCCAATTTAAAAAGGAAAGTGGAAGTGAAACTTTAAGCATATATAATTTGAAAATTTTAAAAAGTTTGCAAAATAAAAAAATTTCAGAAAAGATAAAAATAACCAAAAAAATAATAAATTTTTGTGGGCTTATTTTGAATTTTTCAAGTTTCTTTTATAAGATTTTTTAGTTTTTACTTTTTATATATATTCGTCTACACAAAATGGAGCAGAAAAAAAATGATATAATTTCGAACAAATCACTAAAGACAAAAAAAATCAGAAAAAATAGATAACTTACTGTAAAAATATTTTTAATTAATTAAAAAATAAATTTATCGATCATTTTTTAACTCCGTGCATAGCACAGGTTATACGATAGTGTATCTATATAAGTAATGTTTTTTCTTTCTTATGTGGCACATTGTACAAGCTTACTTTAAAAAAAAAAAAATACATCGGCATATATTTTCTATTTACATATAAAGTTCTACACAAACTCAATTTCAATTATAATAACCAATTTTATATGAACTCTATTTGAGAAATATTTATTTTCCATATATTTTTCATTGTGTATTTAGTTTTTTTGTTGTCAGATTTCTTATATAATTGATATTTTAATTTAATTATTATGATATTTGAAAAAAATATGATTTTAATATAAAAATAAATAAATAAGGCAGAATGTGTTTAATTATGTGTATCGCACAGATCAAATTAATTTTCTTTTATATTTTTTATTTTTGTCTATCTCATTGATATCTTAATAATAATTTATATTTAATTTTTTATTTAATATGAAATTATTTATTACAAAATATTTAAATTTAATTTACAAAACATTTTATTCAATACTCTACATAATTAATTTATTATGTATTTTCTTCTTAATCTAATCACAACATATTTATATTTAATCTTTTAAATAAATTTTGTATAGTTCTATTTCTTCATATTTTTATTTTCCAAATAAATATTGTTAGCTTTGTGTAATTGGCAATCCCATTTGACAAAATTCCATTCAGTTATAATTTTATTCGCTCTTTTATTTCAGTAAATTTATGAGTGTTTAAATGTGAATCCAATCCGAATTGTGCCTTGCAAATGAGTTTGTGATATTAATCCTTTCATGTTTGCCACTTCGCTAACTATGTGCGGGGTCGAGGGATACCGTCCCTGTAATGACTCAAAAAAAATAAATAAAATAAATAAATAAATAAATAAATAAAAGGGAATATTTTCTGGTGATGATTATTATTTTTTTTTTGTGGTAAAGGGTATTCGGTTGAAGGGTGTTGATGGGTGACAAATGATTTTTTTTTAATGCAATATAACTCTGCATCTGAGTGTTCAATTCGATGGAAGGACCCATGTGTGTGGGTGGAGTATTATTATGCAAGAGAGAATGATAGGAGGGGGGAGACAACAATGATAAAAGAAAAGAGGAGGTGCTGGAAAGGTAAAGAATATTATCTAAAGAGAGAGAGAGAGAGAGAGAGAGAACCCCAAAGGGAGCTTCAGATTATTAGACCCAGAGTTTCTCAATGGAGGGTAAGGAAGAGGGTGTGAAGCTTGGAACTAACAAGTTCACAGAGAGCCAACAAATAGGCACGGCAGCTCAGATGGGCAAGAAGAGAAAGTTCGTAACTGATGAAGTGCTCTCTGTGGCAGCTGAAGTTCTGGCCAGTTTGAGTTTGAAAGTTGCTAGAGAGACCGTAGAAATGGAGGAACCAGACATTTCGTGGGTTGAGCTGGATTCTGGGATCTGGATAGCCTAGTTCGGCACTGGGTTCATCGGGATCATCTAGAAGCTTATCATGTTGAGTGTGTGGCGAAAGATGAGTCTTTTGTTGAATCTGGAAACTGCTGGACTTACAAGTGCCGTAAGAGTCCAAAATTTCCATTGTTTTTGCTATCTATAAGCTCTGTATGAACACTGCATCACTACTGCTGAGTTTGCACGTGTTAGAAGGGACAAAGGGTTCTGTAATCACTACTTAAAACTCGCACTACTTCGGGAAGAGAATATGGATGTCGACTCTGATGGTGATGTGTCGCTTCACTATGTTGATGATTTTGAACTACAAGAGGAGGAGATATTAGAAAATGAGTTAGATGAGGAAGAGGAAAACTATTTCATGAAATAGTAGCACCACAGGTAGTTGACTCTCTTTGTATAGTACGAGAATACATTCCATGAATATATGCACATGCTAGGAATTTCAGCAACATAGTCATGTACCGTTTCTCAGCAAACCTTGCTTCCAACGCTCGTGTTACCAGGAACACCACTCAACAGATTCGTAGTAGATTGAGTTGGGGCAGAGAGTATACTCCCAAAGACATCACATTTGGCGTGGTGGCTCGGACTTGATGCTACAGGGTATTGAAGAGCTTGCTAATACCGTTAAAGTAACTATGGGCCCTAAGGGTCGGACTGTGGTCATGGAACAAAACTTTGGTGGTCCCAAAGTCATAAAAGATGGTGCACACACAAGGTCTCATTTTGGTTCACTAGTATTGGGCTGGGTGATGAAGTTAAGTGGACTTTTCGCAATCACATGAGGCCTTAGGTAGAATGGCCTAGGTAGGTGGACAATAAGGGTATTTGTTAGTAAAGAAAATGTCCCAACAACCTGGACATGAACCTTAATTTATGAATTTATTTTCTTCTTTGGAGGATCTTCTGGGGCCAATTTTTGGAGATGCCTTTGTGGCAAATTGAGAGTTCTTATATAGAGGACGACACCTCAAGCAGGGAGTTAATGACACTATGGAAGTGGCATCTCCTTTGACCTGTTCTTGAGGTCAAAGTGAAGAGCTTGGCAAGAGCAACATTTTAACCGGTGGAGATGGAAATTCAACAAAAATCAAAATTTTGGATTTTTGCATGTCTCCTCGTCAAACTTGAGGTAGGGATTTTCTTTGAGTTATATATATGTTTTTGCAAGATCTAAATGATTTTAGAAATCATCTTTTGATTTGTTTTGATAAAAATGAATTTTTGATTCAAGAAGATGATTGATTTTCGAAAGTGGGTTTACTTTCTTATTTCTAAAAATAGAAATTTAGGGTTTTTGAACTATGTTGATGAAAGAAAGATGTTTTTGGTGAGATCTTCTCAAATATTTGAAGATGAATGGCTTTTGATGAGAAAATCTAGAAGTTGGGAATTTTTAACAAAGATGTTGAAAATTTTTAGAATATGTTGTTATATTTATTTTGTGTGCCAAAATGACTGATATTTGAAAATTGTTTATTTATTTACATATAAATGATATTTTCATGGAATATGAGAATTGTTGAAATTTTGGGCATTGTTGTTTAAAAGTATTAATATAGTCTTGAGATGACTAAATTGTTAAGATTATTTGAAATGTGGGAATTATGTTATCCCTTTGATGAATTGAAATAAAAGTATTTATTCATCTTGTGAAATTGCATTGAGATGAGAATTTTGATCACAATGGGAATATTGTGTGGGAGTATTGAAAGTGAAAGAAATATTGCGTTGCATTTTTAACATGGTATTGGCATATCATTTCATTTCATTACATTACACTTTGATGTTTGATTTGAAAACTTGCATTGAGAAAAGAATGTTGAGAAATAAGTTTTCATGAAATGGTTTTGGGGTAAATAATGATGGTAAGTCTTGACAGGTGGTGTAGAATAAGTTGGCCTGCGGGTCCGGGGTGAAAGACCGAAAAATCCGCGCGGATAGGTGATTGTTGATTTTTTTTCCAGTTGCGATTCGTAAAAATGACAATTTGGTAGTACTTGTATAGTCTACTTGCAGACACTGGCCTAGGGATTACCAGAGACGTATTTACCGCCCTTGAAATAAATTGTTAAGTTTTGAACAATTGAAATTGCATGATATCATTGAACATGATGGTTTTCAAAAGATGAGAACGTAATTTATTTCCAAAAAGGGCATAGCATGGCATGTGCATTTCATCTCTTGAGACTTGTATAAAATGTATATACTTTGTTAAGAATTTTCTACTGGGCCTTGTGCTCACCCTACGAGATTTTTGTGCAGGAAAAGATGTGGTGATTCCACCCAACTAGAGGCGTGGAAGTACGTGTGTTGGGAGTACAATGCTCTCATTTTGCGTGACTCTGTATTGTAAGCCAAGGGCTTTGTATGTATGGGTTTGAACAACCATTTTGTGTAGCCAGGCTCAAGCCTTGGAAACTTGTAAACCCATGAGGGTATTTAATTGTTTAATGTTCTTTTGATTTGAAGTAAATGTATTATCATTTGGGCATGAAAATTGGGGGCGTGACAACTTGGTATCAGGGCGTACCGGGTTTGAATACTTTGGGTACGTGGGAAGTGGTTAGTACCACAATGGGTTTGTCTCGCTTGATTGAGACGTTAGCATGTATTGTATGCTTATGTGATAACATGCTTATGTGATTATATGGGTATGGGGTTTGATTTCTGAGATGTTGATTGGGTCTGTGAGTTCCTGGAAGTCCAGTCGGAAGAGCACTTGATCACCGCTATTTCTGATTGGAACTCTAGCAACGCCATGGGACAATCATTATCTAGAAAGAAAATCTGTATGTGATTATGTGACTATGTGCTTATATGGTTTGCCTTATGTAATGTAGATACATGTGTAGGTTTATGTTTAATCTGTATGCAGTGTGTTAGAACTAGCGTAGAGTACTTACTTCTGAGCTAAATTCTGTCTCTTATATAAGATGTCATAAAGCGGGAGAGACCGTAATAGAGGCACTTGGGGTGCCCGGGATGTTATCATGTAGGAGGATACTTTTTCCCCAGGAAGAAAGTATAAGGTAGAGTAACGTGGCCGGGATGATTCGTCAAGATGTTGTGGAATTGGTATTGAAGTATAGGTTAACCAATTTTGTGTGGTTATGGGTGTAAATGTGACCTTAAAATAGTAGAGTTGTGTTATGTAGCACTGGTTTGTTGTTATGAAGAGTTAGTTATTTTTTTAATTTTATATCAAGTTTGTGGGAGTGGACTAGATGAAAGATCTTCGAAGTAGAATGAGTTAGAGAGTTTGTTTTATTTATAATTTTGCTGTGAATCCTAAGAGGGCAAATGAGATAAATAATTTTGAGAAAGATTGAAATGAGATTAAATTTGTTTGGGTTATGCCATTTGATGGGATTATTAGTAGTAACAACATTGACTCGTGAGTCGATATTTTAGAACATATAGGTGAGTTCTGTGTGCCTTTGAGATTGGTGGAGTCCATTGCCTCAAAGTTAGTTGTTGATGTTCTCAAGTACAATAAATGAGTATTGAAGGACATGATATGATGGATGTTGTGGAGTTGTGTTAGCAACCAATGCTCTTAGAGGAAATTTTAAGATTTCTTTATAAGGGTATTATAATTCTAAAGTAAGTGCTCTAGAGTAATTCGTATGGTGGTAATTTGAGTATTTCTATGGGAATTTATGTTTGACCCATCGGGAGTGATCAATGTTAACTTTTACAGTTCCTCTTAGGTATGAGTTGAAATTGTGAAGATGGAAGGTATATGAGAGTGTTTTGGGTTAACTTTGGTGTATGTCGTGATGGTGTGATTCATGAAATGGAAATGGAGATTGTTTAGTAGTTGTGGAGTAAGAGTGGTGGATCTCTTATATTAATCCTTCGTTTTGCCATTGGTATGTTTGGATTGTTTTGTTTCATTTTTCTTTCGTTAAGCCGTGATTTTGATTCTGGTCTATATGGAATCAATATTCAGTTTAGAGTTCAAGATTTAATCATTCTCAAATTTAGTCGAACGAAATTGCTTTCGAGCTCAAAGTATTATGCTAGTTATGCCTTAGTTGTGTAAAAAAAAAAAAGAGCAAAGCTGATTTTATTGAAGTCAGGGGATGACATCCCCAATTACAGAGGCAACAACAGCAACAGCAGCAGCAGCAAAAAAAAAAAAAGAATATCTTGTTTTGGATAACAGCCACATGCCGATTTCACTTACTCGACTCTCCTGCCGAACCCTTCCTTTTTTTGTCGCTTCGGGAGACTTTTGGAGGCTCTGCCTCAGTACGTGCAGGACCGCCGGGGGATTTGACTCCCTGCTGGTTGACCTTTGAAGGCTCTGCCTCAGTATGTGCAGGACCGCCGAGGGATATGACTCCCTGCTGGTTGTCAAAGGTGAAGTACGAAGGTGCTCCGAGTCTGGTCATGACGGTGGTCTTTCGCTTCAACTCTTTGTTTTCTGCCTTTAAGGCGCAAATATCTGCTCGCGCATCTTTGTACATGCTCTGGAGCAGAGCAAGTTGGGAGTTTAGCTTTTGTACTTCAATGGTTCTATTCTGTAACCGGTGAGATAATTTGGTAACCGCAGTCACAATTTCCATGCAAGAGCTTAGTGTGAAGTGGTTGGCCTCAATATCAGATTGAGCAGCCATGATTTGCTCAACTGATATCATAGGAAAGCTAGGGAGAATGGGAACAGGGGCACTCGGTCCAAGAAGGTTAGGAAGAATGGGAACAGGGGCACTCGGTCCAGGAAGGTTAGGAAGGGGAGGAGCAAGGACACTTGGTCCAGAGGAGTTCGGATCATTGAGGTCCGGAAAGAGAGTGAGGGGGTGAGATGAGGCCATGTGTGGTGAGAGATGTAAAGAGCAAGAAAGGAGAGTCGGAAAAATAACAGAAAACAGACTGAGTTTTGAGACAACTTTTCTCTTCCTTTCAGTCTCTCTTTTCTCTCGATGAGGAAGAGGAAGCAGAAGAGAGTGATGAAGAGGGAGATGGAAGAGAGTGATGAAGAAGAAAGGGAAATGAGGGAATAAGTAGAAGAGGGGAAATTCCGATTCAGAATAATAGAGAAAAGAAGAAGACAAGATGGAGAGAGAGTCGAGGCGGGCAGTAATCGATGAAGTCGACTTTGTCAGCCAACCGACGCAAAAGCAAACCGCGTGGCAGACGCAGATTTCGAAGGAAGAGAGAGAAGCGGGAAAGTTGTATACATATATGTATATATATTGTATATTTATGTATTATATACATTTATTTGACTAATCGTGTCACAAGAGTGACTTGGTGGAGTGGTCTGGTTCAGTGTCTAAGGATGGAGAGGTTGAGCCCGAGGTTAAGGGTTCGAACCTCGCAACGAGTATTTCTTCTATTCTGTTTTGTTTTGATGTATATGTGTCTCATATATATATATATATTTGTTTGAATATCTGATCACAAGAGTAGCTTGGCTCAGTGGTTTAGCTTAGTGGTTTGGGCTGTGGCCTGAGCTGGAAGTCAGGGGTTCGAAACCCATATCTCTGTATTCGTATCTTATTTTTCTTTTTGGCGTGTTTTGCTTACGCGCAATGACGTCAACTAACGGAATATTCTGTCGTGGTAACGGCATATGCATAATTTGTGTTTGACCTCGTGGGTTATCATAATATTAGTGTGATGTAGAACAGTGTTGGTAAGGTATTGTCTGTTATGTAACGGTTGACTGTCACTATTTGGGTTGGTGGTTGGTGCTTTTGAAGAGTTGTCATTTCATTTTGTTAAGGTTTTGGGGTAGTGATAGTTATTTTGGCCTTGAGATGAATTGTACATCAGGGGATGGAGATAGTTCGTTGAAGTTGGGTTATCACCAATAAGGTATGGTGTCGTGATATTCTGACGAGTCGTTTTGCCAAAATATTTGGCTATGCTTGGGGAAATGAGGTCCTATTGTGTTGCTGTGGGTTATTGATATGAATAGAAGAATCACTTGACGGTTTATACTAGTAAGGGTTTTTATAACCAATAGTGGTACAAAAATAATGGTTTGGTTCGTTACCGGTATGATTCGTTGAGACTCATGAAGTAGTCGAAGAATTTTTGTTGGTGCATTGATAAGTGCTTGAGTGAGTTTGTGGGTGACGGTGGAATGTATTACATCACCTGAGTTAATTTCGAGGACGAAATTTCTTTAAGGAGGGTAGGTTGTAATGACTCAAAAAAAATAAAATAAATAAATAAATAAAAGGGAATATTTTCTGGTGACGATTATTATTTTTTTTTTTTTGTGTGGTAAAGGGTATTCGGTTAAAGGGTGTTGATGGGTGACAAATGATTTTTTTTAATGCAATATAACTCTGCATCTGAGTGTTCAATTCGATGGAAGGACCCATGTGTGTGGGTGGAGTATTATTATGCAAGAGAGAATGATAGGAGGGGGGAGACAGCAATGATAAAAGAAAAGAGGAGGTGCTGGAAAGGTAAAGAATATTATCTAAAGAGAGAGAGAGAGAGAGAGAGAGAGAACCCCAAAGGGAGCTTCAGATTATTAGACCCAGAGTTTCTCAATGGAGGGTAAGGAAGAGGGTGTGAAGCTTGGAACTAACAAGTTCACAGAGAGCCAACCAAAAGGCACGGCAGCTCAGATGGGCAAGAAGAGAAAGTTCGTAACTGATGAAGTGCTCTCTGCGACAGCTGAAGTTCTGGCCAGTTTGAGTTTGAAAGTTGCTAGAGAGACCGGAGAAATGGAGGAACCAGACATTTCGTGGGTTGAGCTGGATTCTGGGATCTGGATAGCCTAGTTCGGCACTGGGTTCATCGGAATCGTCTAGAAGCTTATCATGTTGAGTGTGTGGCGAAAGATGAGTCTTTTGTTGAATCTGGAAACTGCTGGACTTACAAGTGCCGTAAGAGTCCAAAATTTCCATTGTTTTTGCTATCTATAAGCTCTGTGTGAACACTGCATCGCTACTGCTGAGTTTGCACGTGTTAGAAGGGACAAAGGGTTCTGTAATCACTACTTAAAACTCGCACTACTTCGGGAAGAGAATATGGATGTCGACTCTGATGGTGATGTGTTGCTTCACTGTGTTGATGATTTTGAACTACAAGAGGAGGAGATATTAGAAAATGAGTTAGATGAGGAAGAGGAAAACTATTTCATGAAATAGTAGCACCACAGGTAGTTGACTCTCTTTGTATAGTACGAGAATACATTCCATGAATATATGCACATGCTAGGAATTTCAGCAACATAGTCATGTACCGTTTCTCAGCAAACCTTGCTTCCAACACTCGTGTTACCAGGAACACCACTCAACAGATTAGTAGTAGATTGAGTTGGGGCAGAGAGTATGCTGCCAAAGACATCACATTTGGCGTGGTGGCTCGGACTTGATGATACAAGGTATTGAAGAGCTTCCTAATACCGTTAAAGTAACTATGGGCCCTAAGGGTCGGACTGTGGTCATGGAACAAAACTTTGGTGGTCCCAAAGTCATAAAAGATGGTGCACACACAAGGTCTCATTTTGGTTCACTAGTATTGGGCTGGGTGATGAAGTTAAGTGGACTTTTCGCAATCACATGAGGCCTTAGGTAGAATGGCCTAGGTAGGTGGACCATAAGGGTATTTGTTAGTAAAGAAAATGTCCCAACAACCTGGACATGAACCTTAATTTATGAATTTATTTTCTTCTTTGGAGGATCTTCTGGGGCCAATTTTTGGAGATGCCTTTGTGGCAAATTGAGAGTTCTTATATAGAGGACGACACCTCAAGCAGGGAGTTAATGACACTATGGAAGTAGCATCTCCTTTGACCTGTTCTTGAGGTCAAAGTGAAGAGCTTGGCAAGAGCAACATTTTAACCGGTGGAGATGGAAATTCGACAAAAATCAAAATTTTGGATTTTTGCATGTCTCCTCGTCAAACTTGAGGTAGGGATTTTCTTTGAGTTATATATATGTTTTTGCAAGATCTAAATGATTTTAGAAATCATCTTTTGATTTGTTTTGATAAAAATGAATTTTTGATTCAAGAAGATGATTGATTTTCGAAAGTGGGTTTACTTTCTTATTTCTAAAAATAGAAAGTTAGGGTTTTTGAACTATGTTGATGAAAGAAAGATGTTTTTGGTGAGATCTTCTCAAATATTTGAAGATGAATGGCTTTTGATGAGAAAATCTAGAAGTTGGGAATTTTTAACAAAGATGTTGAAAATTTTTAGAATATGTTGTTATATTTATTTTGTGTGCCAAAATGAATGATATTTGAAAATTGTTTATTTATTTACATATAAATGATATTTTTATGGAATATGAGAATTGTTGAAATTTTGGGCATTGTTGTTTAAAAGTATTAATATAGTCTTGAGATGACTAAATTGTTAAGATTATTTGAAATGTGGGAATTATGTTATTCCTTTGATGAATTGAAATAAAAGTATTTATTCATCTTGTGAAATTGCATTGAGATGAGAATTTTGATCACAATGGGAATATTGTGTGGGAGTATTGAAAGTGAAAGAAATATTGCGTTGCATTTTTAACATGGTATTGGCATATCATTTCATTTCATTACATTACACTTTGATGTTTGATTTGAAAACTTGCATTGAGAAAAGAATGTTGAGAAATAAGTTTTCATGAAATGGTTTTGGGGTAAATAATGATGGTAAGTCTTGACAGGTGGTGTAGAATAAGTTGGCCTGCGGGTTCAGGGTGAAAGACCGAAAAATCCGCGCGGATAGGTGATTGTTGATTTTTTTTTCCAGTTGCGATTCGTAAAAATGACAATTTGGTAGTACTTGTATAGTCTACTTGCAGACACTGGCCTAGGGATTACCAGAGACGTATTTACCGCCCTTGAAATAAATTGTTAAGTTTTGAACAATTGAAATTGCATGATATCATTGAACATGATGGTTTTCAAAAGATGAGAACGTAATTTATTTCCAAAAAGGGCATAGCATGGCATGTGCATTTCATCTCTTGAGACTTGTATAAAATGTATATACTTTGTTAAGAATTTTCTACTGGGCTTTATACTCACCCTACGGGATTTTTGTGCAGGAAAAGATGTGGTGATTCCACCCAACTAGAGGCGTGGAAGTACGTGTGTTGGGAGTACAATGCTCTCATTTTGCGTGACTCTGTATTGTAAGCCAAGGGCTTTGTATGTATGGGTTTGAATAACCATTTTGTGTAGCCAGGCCAAGCCTTGGAAACTTGTAAACCCATGAGGGTATTTAATTGTTTTATGTTCTTTTGATTTGAAGTAAATGTATTATCATTTGGGCATGAAAATTGGGGGCGTGACAGTCCCCGAAGCAAAAAGCAAAAATGCAGTCGAAGTTGTTTGATCGCTAGAGCGATCATTTGTGCGCTCGAGCGAAGACAAGGATCATCTAGTATTTTTGCAGAGTGCCTGAACTTTTGGGAAGAAAGTTTTACCGCTCAAGCGGTGAAAGTTGCGCTCGAGTGGTCAGCCTATATGTTTCGCCCCACCTTTAGTCACACCACTCAAGTGGTGAAATATATGTCCGAGCGGACTGTGCAATCTTGTTTTCTATGAAGTGCGTTGTTCGCTATTTTTAGGTTTTGTACCGTCCAGATTTTCAGAGAGGAAGAAAAAACAAAGTGTTTTATATTGGAGGGTATTTTATGAGTGTTTCCTTCATGATTTAAGAGTGATCAATGGATCTATGAACTTTATGTCAACATCATCAAGAGGTTTATTATTTTCTTTTATTCACAAAAGAGAGAGTTGTTCTTCAGTGGATTCTGGGAAACTTAGGCTTGAAGTGCTGGTGGATTCTGGAGTAGCTCATCATCGTGGATTCGACATCAACGTTGTAGATTCAACATTGGACAAGACAATTCCGAGGTGAAGGTGGTAGTGGAAGAGGCACATTGGGGTCGGTTCAATTCGAGCGTGGATTCGCTAGGTAATTGAGAGTAAACTTGTGTAATTCATTTTTGTCTTCTTGGTGGATTGTTTTGTGGCTTTGGCCCGTAATTTTTTTTTTATCACAATTGAAGACGCTCCAATTGTGGTTTTCTACGTTAAATCGTTGTATCGATTTGTCTTTGATTGTTTGATTGAGATTATTATTTATTATTTAAAAATTAAAACATAATCAAAAATTAATATCTCGGGAATTTTTAGATTTTTCAAATATAAAAATAAAATTAAATAATTGGAATCACTTTTAGTTTTATATTACTAATTATTTTTCTAATTTAACTATTGCTTTTAATATCAAAATGAGTAATTATTTTACTATATTATAATTTAATATATATCATATAAAAAGATAAGGCTATCTTATGATCAAAATAAATAGATAATTTAACTAAATTTATTATATATAGGCATCTAAATAACACTTTTATAAAACGATAAGGGTAAGATTATTAAATAAATAATTAAAATTAATATTATTATTTTGTAACACATATCATAATATAAAATATCATTACATTAATTAAAGTTAACTCTATTGTGATTTTATATCAGACATCATATTTCTATAGGTGATTTACATACACATGTAGCGTCTAATTTGATATTGATTGATTAAAATAATGAAACTCGATATTTTTTTATATATAAGTTTTTAGAAGATAAATTGACAAATGATAAATAGTGTGGAGTATTATTTTAAAGAATAATGATTCATCGAAAATAATTGTGTGTATTTAAGGCACTTATTGATGTTTCTTGAATAATTTTTAAATAAAAATTTTGAATTTATAGTATTACTGATAATATACCTTCATGAGCTCTACCAAAAAATATATGCAAAAATAATTTGGTTGGAATAAAAAATTTGCGGTTATTATCATGTGTCACATAATTAATCAGAACCCCCTTAAGAACTGAAATTATTAAGGTTATAGAGATTTTGTGTTTGATTCCCTTTGAGGACACTATTTATGATTTGAATTTATAATTTTTTATGCATCAATGTGAATAACTCTTACAATCTTACAGATACAAGCATAAATCATACCTATGAATCAACCCACTTGAAGCACTTTTTCATGTAATAAAATACTTAAATATCATATAAAAATATTGTAATAAATCATAATCAAATATCACTTAAAGTATAATTAAAGACATGTAGCACCCTACCTTTTATTACCCAAGTTCATTACCATTTCCTTTATAATAATACCATTTTTAAATCATTCCATTCATTCCATAACATGAACAAAGAAATAATAATAGCATTCTCTCACGACAATCATGATGATATATAAATAAGACATGGTATAATGCCCTTAGGCTTGCATTGAATAGCAATAAATAGAAACAAAAGGGATTTACCCTTATACAATACATGGCACTCGGCCAATAATAAAGAAGGGTCCCGTGGCCAACAAAGTAAAAGACTTCAAGTCCCAAACAATCTTCCAGCCTTGTACCTGAAAAGTTTATCAACACATAGAATGAGCACTAAGCCCAGTAGAGATCCCAAAGATCCTAACTAATAACAGCATATAGCTAGAGATGACCTATAATGACTCGGATTTTAAATTCACATTGGATTGATATATAGTTGTGCCCGTCAACTTAAAACTTGTATGGTTATCGGACTCTTGATATTGATGGGTTGGCAAGTGAACTTTAACTATTATAATTGAGGACCCTTGGGTGATGTTTGAAACCTTGATTGAAGCCTTAACAAGGTATTTAGATAAGATTAGATAAAAAGTCCCAAATTTGAGTTTGAGTTTTTGACCAGCCATCACTCTTTTACCCTTTTATTTTTCCACACTTTGAATTTGGATGTGAGGCTAGAACCATTGGAAATCTTATTTCTGGGGCTTCGATTTGGACACAAGAACGACCTAGAACGGAGTCCTGATGAGAGAGTTATACTCATTTGAAGTTTTCATATCTGTGCTGGAAGCAGGTCCGCTCGAGCGGGAAAAGTGGAGCTCCAGCGGACTGTGCGAATTCAGCAGCTTAAAAACGTGATTTTTAGCTCATTCTTTGCATTTTTCTTTTCCTTCTTCATCCCTCTCACCCTAGGTCCGAAAACCCTAGGGTTTTGACCTCAAATACCTTCCATTTCCCTAAGGATTGGCTGAGATCTCTTACAAAGAAATGAAGAAGGCTTGAAGATCAACATTTTCAACCGATTGGAATTCGGATTGGTGAAGGATTCTTCTCAAAACTTCCTTTTCTTGCTTGATTCTTGAAATAAGGGTCCTAGTTCTCCTTCAATACTTCCATTAATAGATAGATTTGTAGTATTTTGAGTATATACATATAAAACTCACATTTTTTAGCATATAGTGTACATCATGATTTTGGGGCTTTAGGGTTTGAAGTGTTGGGGGTTCAATTGTTGGGTTAATAAGGTGGATTATGAACCTTAGGTGTTTAATCAATGGGAAGATTGGAATAAAGAGTAGTGGTTTAAGAAGTTTGAATTTTTCTTGAAATTCTTGATTTTCTTGAAAACCCTAAGTTGATTCATGATGATAAATAATGATTTTACCCAAATTGAAAGTAGAATAATGAAATTGGTAGGTTGAATTATATATATACAAGTTTAATTGGATTTTGGAGGTGTTTGAAAATTATGTTAAAAATTAGCGATTGAACCTTTGTTATGGATGTTGTAAATTATGCTATAATGTGAAATGAAGATTGGGGAAATGATTTATTAATGATATGGATGACATGAGCCTTGGGGTGAAAGGGTGAAATAAAGGTTTAAGAGTTCACCTTGAACTATGTTGAATTGTGTTAATTATGTTGAATAGTGTTGATTATGTTGAGTTGTGTTGAATAATGTTGAACCGAACTGTGTTGGACTATGATGAATTGTGTTTGAATCATGTAGAATTGTGTTGAGTTGAGTTGTGTTGGGTGTGTTGAGTTTGAGTTGTGTTGTGTTGGGTCATGTTGAGTTTGAGATGAGTTGGGTTGAGTGGTGTTGTGTTGGTACCCGGGGGGAAGTTGAAAGATGATACGGAATTTGTGATAAGATGATGAAGTGAAGATTTAAGAATTTTATTGTATAATTAGAAAGTGATTTTATACCTCAAAACTAAAAGCCCAACTTTATATTTAACTCTAGTTATGAAGTTTTATTTTGGAAAATGAGAATACTTCAATCAACATTAAATTTATGAAATCAAGTCTATGTTGGGTTAAGATGAGTATGGATAATGATAAATGGGAGATTGTGAAATATGACGATGTTATATGAAGGAGTTGTATCAAAGAAAATTAAATGTTGGAGATTTAATTTATAACTGTGGGTAGTAATTGATAATCAATGTGCTTAAAAAAAAATTGAATTTGAAGACTTGATGATAATATGGAAAAGTAAAGAAATAGTTTGAACCCAAGAATTGTGAACACTTTAAAGATGAATCTTTGCCTCTATGGATGTGTTGTTATATTTTTGTGCGACAAACAATGAATGATTTAATGGATAATGAATAAGGTCGTGGAACATATTTGTACTTGTTATGTGAATGTAATTTTAATAAATGGTGGATGTATATTGAATCAATGTGTTACGGAAATAATGGAAGATGTGTTGGCATTGTCTACTAATTGTAATGATGGATTGTGATGATAGCTTGGGGTTCGTTTCCCGCCGTATTTGAGCTGGCAAAGCGTGGCGCTTGAGATAGGTTCTGTCTTCCTTCCATAGTAGCGCCCGGTAAAGCGTGTGGTATGTTAAGGTTCCGCGTTCCTTCCAGATGGTGACCGGTAAAGCGTGAGGTTCCACGTTCCTTCCAGATGGTGACCGGTAAAGCGTGAGGTTCCGCGTTCCTTCCAGATGGTGACCGGTAAAGCGTGAGGTTCCACGTTCCTTCCGGCTTGTGACCGGTAAAGTGTGAGGTTCCGCGTTCCTTCCGGCTTGTGACCGGTAAAGCGTGTGAGTCATGGAGATGACTTGTGATTGGATCCAGTATTTGATATGAGATTAATTGAAAGAATGGAAAATGAAATGGTAATTTGATTAGGGATTGGTGTTGATACACTCAATGGATTGCTTGTGATTAAAATGGAAAATTATGAGTTTTGTTTTGTAAATAATAGAGGAATTGAATTAAAAAGGGATTGTTATTCTTGTGCTTGTATTCTATTTGGTAATGCAAACGTTAATGTGAGGTAATTGTTGGGCAAGTTGGAGTTGAGTGCATGAGGATTGTCTTTTTGAACATAAAGGAAATTGGATCTTGACATTATGGAGTTATAGTGATTGGAAATAGTATAAGGGAAAAAAAATGGAAATGAAATGGGGAATATTTTGGGAATTGGTTAATAATTTTTAAATGATGTTGTTTCTTAAACATGTTAGTTTCACAAGGATCTATGGTTTTCTAAAGTTAATGGACGAATTTTAATGGCTAAAAGTTTTTTGTAAAAGTGTTAAAATAGTTTTTGAGAAAAGGTACTCTACTTATAATATTTTGAAGTTATAAAACGTCACTATACTATATGGTATCACCCTGCATGCATGATCATTTCTATCTGTGTGTTAGTTATTGATTGAGAACTATAAGATTCCTACTGGGCATTAGTGCTCACCTCGTTGTTGTTTTACCTTTTTACAGGAAGAAAGTTTGGATTCTTTGATTGAAGAGATGAGAAATCCATGTGTCTTTTATATGTAATTTCACTGTAGATGTGATGGATCCTGTAATTGTATTTTATTCATTTATAGCTTCACAGTAGGAGATTGGCATGTATTGTTGACATTGTAATTTTCATTGAGAGAGAAAGAACATGTATCATTGTATTCCTATTACTCAAGTGTAATAGATATTTGTATATGTATAAAAAAAATAAAAAAAATAAAATATGGACCTAAATTTACAGGCTTTGATAATGTTTTCGAGTAATTAAAATTCGGGACATGACATGATCATGGATGCACCATGGTATACCATATAAGTAATGTGATCGTTAATACCCGAAAGTATACTCATATAAATAAGTTTTTTCGTAAAAGTTCCTTTTGACTCAACACAGCATAAACAAAAAACCATTTCTTCTCTTTTAAACCCTCTTTTACTTCCAAAACACATTTCATTACCCTATTCCTCATTTGATAAAAACCTTCCATGTTAACATAAAAGAATCTCACTTAACATATGTTCTAAAAATACAATTCCCCATACAGTAATACATACTACCATACAGTCATAACCCAGCCCCACATCTCAATACACTATACGCATCTATAGATCAATACATCTACTATCTTTCCTGGCCATAGGCCCAAGAGTAAAGGATAACCACAACAAGAATATGTTCAACAAAATAACTGCAGTAATACATACTACCAATTTCATCTCCATCGGCTGTGGACACCCCATTTTTGACCGCCCACAAGGCTCGAACGCTTTGTCCGGTATACTCGATGATGAAACTGGTATTGTGCGTGGTTCGAGGTCTCAACGAAAGAGCCTTGTTTAAGCTTCGAAATAACCCCAAACCTTCCATGTTCCTATTGATTATACCCAAGAAATCCATTTTTACACCTTGTGTCACCCTGTGTTGAGGCTGAAGCAGAAAAACAGGGGAACACGTTAAGGCCCGGCCGTGCTTCAGTGAGGGCCAGCTAGGCCTTAGTAGCGAGAAACATTGTTTTGGGTGAGAGGCCGCCAGCTGTTCATTTTTGAAGATATTTATGATATTTTTTGCTCAAATTCTATAAAAAACGACAATATATCTCTTTTTTTAGGGTTGAAGAATTTCAAGAAAGCCTCTATACCACCTTGAGAGCTCCTTCTTCTCCTTTTTCTTGTGCAAGCAACACTTTGAGCTAATCTACCACCTTGAACCTATATTTATACAACATATACACCTTAGTCTAGGAACCTTGGTTGAGCCTTGAACACCATAATTCAAGCTTGAGAGTGTGTTGGAGTTTAGTTTGATCACAAAACAAAGAGCTACCTTTGTTAAGAGGTATAAGCTTGCTATCTTCCCTCTTGATTTCATTTCTTTCATTTGCTACCTAGTTCTTATTGTTTTGTGTTGTTTTGATCCTCTTCCAAGTGTTTGAGTTTGGGTTTGGAGAGCTACCAAAAGGGTAGAGAGAATTTACACTCTTTTTACACCTTTACCTATAGCTCAAACCCTTACCTTTACACTCTTTTTCTTTGTTCCCTAAACTGATTTTCAAAGTTAAAAAAGGGCTAAAAATCATCTTTAAGGTTTCAAAAGTGGAGGGGTTAGCCACCCTTCTTTATTTTTGTTTACTAGTCTTGTTTTCTCTCTTTGTTGATTAACTTTTTAGGCTCTTTTCATGCATTTTTAGCTACTATTTTTCATCTGCTTAGGGCTGTTTTAGGGATGTCTTCAGTTGTTTAAATAGTTCATGCTTTGACTAGTTTCGTTGTTGTCTCATAAGTTTGCTTATATAGTTTGTTGTACACTGCTCTTAGCTTTTCTTTAACTCATTTCCATGTTTACGAACCTCATTTTAATAATCAACTTGCCATTCATCTCTTCCATTTGAGAGTTGTTTCAATTGGTTGACAGTTATTCAAAACATGAACTAGCGATTTACGCTTAATGGCTTAATCTCTACGGGAATTCATTGCCAATAGTGTAGTCTCTTTTTCATGTTGAGAATCACCTCCCGTTTGACATACTTCTCATTTAGTGGATGTAACAAATCATCTTGGACTTAATGGATTAAAGGATGGTAAAGACTAATGAATTTAGCTTAAAATGAATCAACCCGCATAAAGAAAATGAGTTATATTGCTTAAGGTTCAGCCGGACATTATGCCGAATCCATTGTGTCAAGGGTTGTCATATATCAATTCATGATGTTTTGATGACTTTTGAAGCGTCTCTACCTTCCTCTTTGAGTTCACTCTATGATAGGAGGGAAGGGTGGTTATAGTTCATTTCATTTATTAATTTTCGTCCAAATTGTACATCGAAATCATCAAGCAATCAATTTGCTCATTGACGGTTTTGGAAACAATTCTAACCTTCTCTTAAGGTTTTACCATGACAGAGAAGTGTGAGAGGGACAAACAGAGTTCAAAACACTCTGTCTGCATTGCTTTAACTTCAGAGCACAAAATAGAATTTTGCATGACATTGAGGCACGGCCGGCCTTCTTTAGGCCCGACCGGGCTTCATTGAGGGCCGGCCGGTCATCAATGGCCCCGTTTGGTAGAGTTGTGAGAAAGTGATTATAGCTTATACTTTAACGGCTTATAACTTATAACTGTGAACATAAGCTGATTTTTGACTTATAAATTAAGCTTCTCCTCCCCCACTCAAAGAATAAGTTGATTTTTGACTTACAAAAAGTTATAAGTTGTATTGTTAAACTGAACCAAACACATTAAAATAGCTTAAATTAAGCTAAAAGCTGAAATAAGTTGGAAATAAGCCCTACCAAACAGGGCCAATGTTTGGTTAGCAGTGTATTTTGTAGAAAACAGAGGGCAGTGACTAAAGGTGAAACAGAGCAAACCTGGGGCAGACCAAGCTGTTCTTGAACGTTGTGCATACAACCCTTGTGCATCCTTGTTGTTACAATTAGTATTGTTAATTATTAGTATTGTAATTAACTTATTAATTAGTATTGTTTATTTGTAATTGTTATAGTTAATTAACTTAGATAGTTAATTTCCTTCTTATGGTTATCCTTGTTGTAATAGAGCAGCTAGGTAGCTTAGCTTAGTTTATTTTATTTATTCGGTTTTGTAATAATTAGTTTAATTTGGATTTTTTGACATTGATTCGCACCCTCTTGCAAGAGGGCAACTATGTAATAAGTTGTATGTCTTCTAATCCCATGTCTTTCTCCCTTTTATTTACTTGCTTACGATGGTTAGTATATGTAACGCCCTGAAATAATACAACATGAACCATCCACATTAATCAACATTCACCCAATAAATAATGTCATAACTCCAACCTTTACATAATATACCATCAATGTTTATACATTCAAGAATATAGAGATACATGAATCCACAGCATGTGAAGCATCTAATCTCAACACAAATAAAATGCCCCGAAGGGCTTACATTTTCCAAGGCAATAGCCCGGTTACACAAAATGGTCTCTTGGGCCCATACACATTAGCCCTTGGCTTTACAAAAAAAAATATATCATAACAAAATAAGAGCTTTATACTCTTTACAATTATTCGCGCCCCCAACTTGGCGGGATCACCACGTCTTTACCTACACCAAAGTCCCATAGGGGTGAGCATAAAGCCCAGTAGAGAATTCTAACAAAGTATATATAGTTATGCCACTTCAACTAAAAATGCAAATGATGATGCTATGCCATGCTCTTTTTAAAGAAATTTTCATTTCATGCATTTCTCAAAGATTTCCATTTCTCAACAAAAGCTTGCAATCTCACCACATTTCAAAAACTTCCAATTTTAATCAACAGGGGTGGTAAATACAACACTGGTAATCCCTAGGCTGGTGTCTGCAAGTAGACTCTGTGAGTACTACCAAACTGTCATTTTTACCGGGATTAACCGGAAGGCTCGACACTTATCCGCACGACTTTCTGGTCTGTCACCAAGGACACTCAGGCCAACTTAACAAAATTCATCTACACCCCCTAACCGGACTTACCACCGTATTTACCCCTTTTCACATTTCCATAATTCATATCACAACTTTATTTTCTTTCATGAAATAGATATCTTCAATCAAAATTTACAATGCAAAAATAATAATTGAATGCATATGCAATGCAATAATTTTCCACAACTCAAAACATTTCTCCATTCAAGTACATGACAACAATATTGAATAAATACATTTCTCATTTTCTTTCTTCAATGTTATTTCACAAAATAATATATATACCTTCAACTCATAGCAATTCCCGCAATCTATGGTACATACCAATTTCCCATTCCTCAATCATGCATACTCATGTCTTATATAATAACTTCAGAAATAATTTCTCATTTTCCAAGTCTCCACAATAACATCAACAATCACATTTTTCCATTACCTCTTTTCATTACTCTTTCCCAAGATAACCACATGTTATCTACACTTAGCCACAATTTCACCTTTCACAATTCTTAGCAATATGGTCTCATCAATACAACATGTAATGTTTTTCAAACATTAATTTTCACAATCCATAATGCACAACAATTATCATCTTCCACTTAAATATTTCCATACATTCAACAATAGTTTAAAAAAATAAGTCCTCCATTCTCTTATATCATGAAAATTATCATTTCTTTATATCACAATGTGAAATCCACACTCATTTACTTGTTTAACGCAAGAAAAGAGAATTTCATAGTTTTCCTCATGTTTTCAAAAACCTCTAATTTCTAGATTTTTACAAAAACCCCCCAATTTCTAGATTTTTACAAAAACCCTAACGTTGTTCATCTCTTTTATAAAATCTCACCACACACTTCAATCTCGACTCAAGTTGTTTAAAATTTCAAGAAAATCTCTAAATGTACACAAGGTAGAGTTTGTTTTACAAAAACCATCAATCCTTTGAGCCTCCAAACCCATTTTCAAAATTTCTTAACGAGATTTACAAGATCAACTAAAAACTTCATATATATATATATATATAACTCAAAGGAAAACCTTCTAGGATTTATAAAAGAGTTGGGATACAACCCACATTTAAAACATCTCAACATTTTCAAAAAACAAGATTGAAATCAACAAGGAACTATATGAAAACTCTTAAAACCAACATAAAGGTAGCAAAACTTGTATATATAACTCAAGGATGTCCCTACCTCAAGCTTGGAAGAGAAGATGAGCAAAAGGTTGAAACTCCAAAGTTGTCGATACCAACTTCTACTAGGATCAAAACGAAGCTCTTGACGAGATCTACAATCTTTCTCAAAGGAGCAAGGAAAGAAGATGCTTCCAAGAGAGTAGATCTAAAGATTTTGAGTGAAAAGTGCTTTTGAGAGAGAGGGAGATGGTGTTTTACAGTTTAGAGGGAAGAAAGAGAGAAAAAGGTAAAAGAAATGATCAAGTGATGGCCTTTATATAGTACTAGGACAAAATGAGATATAAGCCCCAAAGTCAACCCAAAATATCTAGTCAAAATATCCCCAAAAAGTAGGCCCAAACCGGTGGAAAAATCTGGGAAAAAGTCACAGGTGTCGACCCTTGCAGCATAGGTGTCGACCCTTATGAAGAAAATCTGGAACTTTTTGTTTGACAGCGACACAGGTGTCGACCCCCCCCCCCCCCCCCCCCCCCCCAAACCTAGTGTCGACACCAAAAAACAGCAAGCAAACTTCAGAAACAAAGGGTAGACCCTTCCCAGACTGGTGTCTACCCCAATTCCCAGCAAGCAAACTTCAGAAACAAAGGGTAGACCCTTCCCAGACTGGTGTCTACCCTTGTGGCCAACCAAAAGAGAAGGTGTCGACACCACCAAGACCGGTGTCGACCCCAAAACAAGGTTTTCAAGTTTCCAAACAACTTTTCAACGCGAACAAGCGTGAACGGACAATCCTAGCAAGTTTAAATCAATTTTCACTCATCCAAAACCAAGATACCACAACTCTAAAAATTCCCAAAAAGTAATAAATGATTCAAATATACTTCCCAAAAATTTTAAAAAAGGGTGCAAGTGTTATAGTATAGGACATCATTTTTCAAATTAGCATTCTTATGCTTTACATCCATTGTCTTGCATGCATCCAAGGCTCGGCTCATCATACTAACCCAATATCAATGTTCAAATTCATTTCTTGAAAATGTGCTTTATCGCATTTCTTGAATGAAATCATATGCCATGCTCATAGCCGAGCCTATAAAAATACATAATGTGTGCATTGCATTAGCCATATTGCATTAGTTAGGAACATGTATATTTTTCTAATTACTTTGATTTGTTTTGGCTCGAAGTACTAGGTGAGTAATTTTATGTTTTAGTATCTTGCATCGATTGTTTGTGTACCATGTCAAAGTATACTTCCATGAGGCTAATTGCTTAAATGATATAACTGTGTGAATGCCTATGGATGAAGGCTAGTTGCTTGAATTGGGATGGTTTGATTAAATGTCCATTTTAGCCCACTTTTTCAAGTGGCAAATTTACAAAACAATTTCGAACAAAAACATGAAATCAAATGTTCCAATTCTTGCAAATATTAGTCTATCCCTTGTGTACGCATCACATAGTAAGTTAGTCTAATAATCGGAACAAGAGTATATAATGTAAATAAAAATCACATCATGATTAGTAGAGGCCGATCTTTGATCAGGCGAGTGTGGTGCTCAATTCATGACCTTCCCCTCTCGTACCTAAGTTCATGAGCTAAGACATGTTGGTGATGACAGACTAATGGCCTTTGGCACGAGTCTTGGGTTTCCTAAATTTCCCAAAAATATTTAAGTGGCAACTTTGAAATCTGGCAAAGCAGTTCATTTTTGGCATTTCATTCAAACATCAATTTTCCAAAAAGAATTGCCAGATTTGGACTCTTTTTGTGTTTTCACTATTTCACATTGCACTTGTGAAATCAGATTCAGAACCACGGGTAGAGTCCGAACTGTAGGGCTTGTCATCTTCCGAAAGGAGCGCAAAAAGTCGAGCTATACTGGCCTACAGCACGGATGGCAGAGCCTATAACATAGATAATCTATAACACTTTAGCGGCCTCACCCGGAAGGGGGTGCCCCTCAGGTCATACTTTTTCGGGCGCAAACCGAAAAGGATGAGAACCTTTGTCAATGCGCCATGCTTTACTGTAGACGTCCCCGAACGTCCCGGGAGGGAATCCCCTATTTTGTTCATTTGGGCTCACTATAGTTCAGGACTCAATGTCACGGTCCTGTATCTAATCTTACAGAGTGCAATGCAAGACCGATGAATCATCAAAGAGTCCAAATCCGGCAAATCGTTTTTGGAAAACAGATTTTTTAGAAAGAAGTGCCAAACATGGACTGCTTTGCCAGATACAGAGTCGCCACCTAAATATTTTATTTTGGGGAAATTTAGGAAACCCTGACTCGTTGCCTAAGGCCACGTGTCCGTCATCACCAAAGTTGCCTCGGCTTGGGAACTTGGGTACGATTGGGGAAGGTCACTTCGTGAGCACCCCCGCTCGCCCGATCAAAGATCGGCCTCTACTAACCATGATATCTAGTTTTGAAAACATTATGCGTTCTTATTTCGGTTATTAGCCTAGATTTACTATGTGATGCACGCAGCATACAAGTTGTGTGTTAGGTAGCCGACAGCCAACACGTAAAAAAAGCCGCTCGGATCCCTTATGAAAATGAATCCTACTTTGAATCGTTTAAATGCTAGGTCGTTCCCCTCAAGTGACGCGTTGCGCCTGCCTCCGGGTGTTTCGAAAAGTGAGCAAGGGGCGCCGCATCGACGCCTGGGTGCGGTGAAAAATGGGCAAAGGTTTCCGCGTTTTTCTGGACGAGCGCGGGTAAAGAAGCTAGTCCAAGACTATAGGTTTAGGGTAGCCACTTGGAACATAGGAACCTTAACGGGTAAGACGATGGAATTGGTAGATGTTATGATTAGGAGGAGAGTTAGTGTAGCTTGTTTACAAGAAACTAAATGGACGGGAGAGAAAGCTAGGGAAATTGAGGATACCGGTTTTAAACTATATTATAGTGGTAAGGATAGACGTAGGAATGGGGTAGGAATCATAATTGCCAAGGGTCTCGTGGAAAGTGTAGTGGCGGTCAATAGGAAAGGAGATATGATTATGCTAGTTAAACTAGTTATTGGAGGGAATATAGTGAACATTATTAGCGCATACGCCCCTCAAGCAGGGTTAGATGATCAGACTAAGAGGGATTTTTGGGAGCAAATGGATGAGATCTTACAGGAGATACCCGTAGGAGAGAACCTGGTTATACGTGGAGATTTTAATGGTCATGTGGGCATAGATAAATTAGGTTATGAAAGGGTACATGGTGGATACGGTTTTGGTGACAGAAATGAGGCTGGAGAGAGTATCTTAGATTTTGCGTTGGCTTCTGACCTGGTGGTGGCCAATACTATGTATAAGAAGAGGGAGGAGCATTTGATAACCTTTAAGAGTGGATTAGTTAAGAGTCAAATAGATTACTTCTTAGTGAAAAAAGTGGACCGCCTAAAATGCAATGATTGTAAGGTGATTCCTGGAGAGAGTCTGGTCTCTCAACATAGGATTTTGGTACTAGATTTATGTATTAGAGAGCAATACCAAGCTAAGAAGGATGGTGGGCGTCGTAGGACGAGATGGTGGGACCTAAAAGGGGATAAATTAGAAATATTTAAGAATCGAATGGATAAGGAAGGTACTTGGGACTTAGAAGGTGATGCTAACACTTTGTGGAACTCGATGGCCAATTGTATGAGGAGAATCTCAAGGGAAGTGCTTGGAGAGTTGAAAGGAACGCGACCCAGCTCTAGGGAAACTTGGTGGTGGAGGGAAGAGGTTCAAGCGGTAGTTAAGGCAAAAAAAGAGTGCTTTAAAAAGTGGCAGAAGGATAGAACTGAGGAAAACCTTAAGAGCTACAGATTGGCTAATAAGGAGGTCAAGAAAGTAGTGAGAGAGACTAAGTTGAAAGTTTATGATGACTTATACACTAGACTAGATAGTAAGGAGGGAGAGAAGAGGGTATACAAACTTGCTAAGATGCGGGAGAGGAAAACAAGAGATTTTAATCAAGTAAAGTGCATCAAGAGTGAGGATTCTAAGGTATTGGTGAAGGATGATGAGATTAAGGAAAGATGGAAGAATTATTTTGAGAAACTATTAAATGAGGAACATGGAGGTACGACAATAAGGGAAGAAATAGCAAATAATACGATAAACCAAGACTATAGGTTCTATCGCAGGATTAGGAACTTTGAAGTGGAGTTTGCACTTAAGAAGATGAAATCTAATAAGGCTTTAGGACCTGATGATATCCCTATTGAAGCTTGGAAGTGTTTGGGCAAAAAGGGAGTTGCTTGGTTGACTAAGTTGTTTAGCAAAATTTTGTTGACTAGGAACATGCCAGATGAGTGGAGGAAGAGTATTTTAGTGCCAATCTATAAGAATAAAGGTGATGTCCAGAATTGTAACAACTATAGAGGAATCAAGCTAATGTGTCATATAATGAAAGTGTGGGAGAGGGTGATGGAACGCCGATTGCGAGATATAACAGAGGTGTCAGAGAATCAATTTGGGTTTATGCCTGGCAGGTCAACAATGGAAGCGATCTATCTTTTGAGGAGAGTAATAGAAAAGTATAAAGAAAAGAAAAGAGATATTCATATGGTGTTTATTGACCTTGAGAAAGCATATGACAGAGTGCCCCGGGATATAATATGGTGGGTGTTAGAGAAGAAAGGGGTGACAAAAGGTTACATTGACGTGATTAGGGACATGTATGAAGGGGTAGTGACCACTATTAGATCGCCAGCTGGAGAGACAAATGAATTTCCTATCACTGTAGGGTTACACCAAGGATCTACCTTAAGTCCTTATCTTTTTGCTTTAGTTATGGACGAGTTGACGATAAATATTCAGGATGACGTGCCATGGTGCATGCTTTTTGCAGACGATATTGTGCTAGTGGATGAGACTAGAGAAGGAGTTAACACAAAGCTAGAGATTTGGAGAAAAGCTCTTGAAGTTAAAGGATTCCAGATAAGCAGAACTAAGACAGAGTACATGGAGTGTAAATTTAGTGACAATAATAATGAAAGCAGAGGAGAAGTGAAGATTGAGAACCAAGAACTGCCTAAGAGTGAACATTTTCGTTATTTAGGGTCGATTATCACAACAGCGGGAGAGATTGATGCAGATGTGGCCCATAGGATTAAGGCGGGATGGTGTAAGTGGAGAAGTGCGTCTGGGGTTTTGTGCGATAAACGAATACCCACTAGACTAAAAGGTAAGTTTTATAGAACGGCTATTAGACCGGCTATGTTGTATGGGACAGAGTGTTGGGCAACCAAGAAACAACATGTAGATAAGATGAGTGTGGCTGAGATGAGGATGCTAAGGTGGATGTGTGGTAAGACTAGACAAGACAGGATTAGGAATGAGTGTATTCGGGAATGGGTAGGAGTAGCACCGATAGAAGATAAGTTGAGAGAGAATCGTTTGAGATGGTTTGGTCATATTCAACGGAGACCAACAGAGGCAGTAGTGAAGAGATGCGATGCTATAACGGTAGATGGTAGTGTTAGGGGACAGGGTAGGCCTAGATTAACGTTGACTAGTGTTATAAATAGAGATATGAATCTACTTAATTTGACTAATAAAATGGCCTTTGATAGGGCCGCGTGGAGAAGAAGGATTCATGTAGCCGACCCCATTTGATGGGACTTAAGGCCTGGTTTGGTTTGGTTTGGTTTATTTTGAAAATGGTTTGATGGTGCTACCCGCAAGTAGGCTAAGACGTGGATTTGCCACCCTCAAGTGGACTTAAGAAAACATGATTTTGCCACTCTCAAGTGGGCTTAAAACTTGCAATCGATGCATTGTTCCAATCCAAATAACCCAACCTTCACCCACAGGCATTCAGGCAGGTATATCACATAAGCATATAGCCTCATGGTAAGCATGCTATCATGGCAGTCACTCACACACATGCAAGGATGCTAAAGCATAAATACTTACCGAGTACTCCAAGCCAAAACAGAAGCTATGTTAGAAATCCATGCATGATCCTAACTATGCTGAAATGCCTAATGCAACACATACAGGAATGCAACTAAGATAGGCTCGGCTATTCTAAAGATGGCATGTGAAGATGCTACAACTAACAAGTATTCAACTCAGAATTGAAATACAATGCAGTTAGTATGATGCGCCGAGCCCGGTGCATGCAAGACAGATGAATGGATGCAAACATGCGAGCATAAGTATGCTAATTGAAACATGCCCTAATCTAACCATCATAAGCTGGTAAATAAAAGGGAGAAAGACGTGGGGTTGGAAGACATACATCACACGCACGCACACTTATTACAACATTGCCCTCACTCGGACGGTCTGAATAAATAATATACAGTCCGAATAAATAATTAACTACTCTAGCTAATTAAATATTACAAAACCCTAATTAATTGTTGTTTGGTAACACTTACGTTTTCAGTTTTCTGTTTATATTTACAAAAATTTAAAAAACTCAAATAAAAACTTGTTTGGTAAAATTTTTGATTTATAAATCAGTGGTCTCAGTTTATAAATTTGGCTAAAAAATGAAAACACAAAAAATGTGTTTCCATTTTGAGTTTTCAGTTTTTTTTTTTTTTTATCATCCAACACTAGCCATCACCCGCCACCATTTTCCACCACCGTCTTCCGCCGCCACCACCCACCACCCACCACCACCACCCACCACCACCCACCACCCATCTGCCACCACCACCCACCACCCATCTACCACCACCGCCCACCAGCCACCACCCACCTGCCACCCACTTGCCACCACCACCCACCCCTCGCCACTGCCGCCACCACTACCACCACCACCACCCACCACCCACCACCACTACCAACCACCATCCACCCGCCACCACCCACCACCCGCTAGTACCATCCACCGCCCGCCACCACCACCCGCCACCTACTTGCCATCACCACTTACGACCCACCTGCCACCACCAGCCACTCACCACCACCAGCCACCTGTCACCTACCCGTCACCATCACCCGCCATAAACCACCACTACCACCACCACACACCACCCGCCACCCACCTGCCACCACCACCCACTACCACTACCACCACCACCCACTCGCTCCCACCTACCACCCGCCACCGTCACCCACCCACCCACCCACTACCACCACCACCACCCGCCATCCGCCACCCACCAGCCACCACCACCTGCCACCACCCACTCGCTACCACCCACCACCGTCAACCACCCACCCACCACCACTAGCCACCTACTACCACCCACCACCACCTGCCACCTGCCACCCACCACCACCACCCATTCGCTACCACTTACCACCCGCCACCGTCACCCATCCACCACCACCATCACCCGCCATCCGCCACCCACCTGCCACCACCACCCATCACTCGCCACCAGCACCACCACCCACTCGCTACCACCGACCCCCCGCTACCGTCACCCACCCACCTACCATCACCACTGACCCCCCGCTACCGTCACCCACCCACCTACCATCACCACCCACCATTCGCCACCCACCTGCCACCACCACTCGCTACCACCACCGCCATCACCCACTCGTTACCACCCACCACCCGCCACCGTCATCCACCCACCCGCCCGCCCGCCACCACTCACTACCACCAGCTACCCACCACCCACCGTAACCACTTTCCACCACCGTCTTTCGCCGCCACTTGCCACCACTTGTCATTTCTCACTCTTTTTTGTATTTTTAAATTTTTAAAAATATTTTGTCAATTACCAAACGCGTTTCTGGTTTATGTTTTTCTAAAAATAAACAAAAAATAAACAAAAACCAGTTTATAAAATTTTTGTAAATATAAACTGAAAACGTAAACGTTACCAAACACACCCGTAAACAAATTTAACTAGGAAAATCAGGTAAACTAGCATGCAAATCTATGGACCGCCTCAGCTCTGTTCCGAATGATGAAAGATGCATGCTTGAGTCACCTTGCGCGGAAATCCATCGCGATGCCCCAATTGGCCTCTGTTTGCAATTGATCCCGGAATACTGTGCAAAGCTCCAGATGGTTGTTGATTTCTGATTTGCTGCAACAGAGAGCAAGAAAGGGGCATGGCAAAGTATTTTCACATATGTATGCACACCTCGATCCTCGTGCCACCAATCACACATCCCGATGCATGATGGCCAAGGAGTCGAATTGCACGACTCAATGTGAAATGAATGCACATGAAAACACAACAAGGCCTAGACTCCATCATAGGTAATCCGGAGTGTCGGCGACTGGGAATTGAGACACGATTCGTCACTTTGAGTACGAAACGCCCCTCGTTCCCCGTGTTTGGACTAAAACCCTGCTCCAAACACAATGCAATGAGATGGCATACACAATGCGACTAACATGCAATCTAGCATACACAATGCTATAGGCTAAAATGGCATACACAATATACGTGACATAACATGGCATACACAATGCATTATCGAAGACTATCATGCGCACATGAACTAAATGGCATATACAAATGCAAGATGGACTTAAACCAATGTGAGTGGACCTCAGCCACACCCACATCAGTGGCCATAAGATGGAAATGAGACAACCGAAATACATGCAAACATGCACGGATGCAAAGGACCGATCCTAAGGCATAACATGCAACTCTAACTAAGCATGGCAAAGGATTAAACATGGCATAAAGTGACACATGATACAGCTCTGAAACAGCATACACAATGGTCCCGAAACATGTAAATATGGCACACAATGCAAGCTAGGGGGTCCGAGTACCGAAACTAGTGAAGTGCGTTACACTAGAGGTACCCAAAGCAATGCACCAAAGGCAAAACCAACCCCAAACAGACCCTAGGCAGGTCTGAAACAGTGGGGAAATGGCCTAAAATGATGGCTCAGAATGCAACGAAATGAAGCTCATTCAATGGTCCGAAAACAAGGCATTTATGGACAACTCTCAAGCACACTTAAAGAGATGAAAACATGGCAATATGGCATTCAAACAAGCTTTGAAATATGATGTATAATAGGCCCAAAACATGAACACACCTCAGTATATGCATGGAATGGACCTCAAAACTCAAAGTTAAGAATGGGTATTGAACTACAAGCATGCAAAACCAATATCATTCAACCATGAGACCCAAAAACAGAGCTAGGGCAGTCCAAAATAAGCACAATATCAGTTTGAGGTATGGCCAAAAAGTGCTAACATGAAGGGTCAACAAGGCATACAAAGAAAGCTAGTGAACCATGAGTTACACTACAACTCTATGAAGCATATGAAGGCTCACCAAACCAGCCAAAAACAGAAGTATGCCATGCCAAAATATGCCCAAATAACCACTGAAACTCAGTCAACGCATGCAAGAATGATGGGCTCCTTTGAAAGGCCAATAAGAGGGTTGTTCTACACATGCATCATGGACATACAAAATGGCAAAACCACCTCTAGAAATAGATTATGAAAGTCCTAAAACCCACCAAATAGGCCCTGAAATTGGTCTAGGAAGCATGCAATGAAAGGTCCCTTTGAAAGGCCTTGAATAGGATTGTTCTACACATGCATCATAGACACAAAATATGGCCAAAAGGGCTCCGGATAGAGTCAAGGCAGACCTTAAAACTCACAAAATAGGGCCTGAAATGTGACATCACAACATGCAAAATGGAGCTCCTTTGGAAGGCCAACAAAGCTAGTAAAGAGAACAAGGGATGAGAGGTTCACCCCTCTCTGATTTTGAGGCTCAAAAACACATCTAAGCTACTGAAAATCTACTGGATTTTAGTGGCTAAAAGGCCAAACCAAGGCCAATGCAAATGCTCAAATGCATGGCTCAAAGCATGAGGAAATGAAGCATGGAAGGGGGTAGATGACCCCAAATAGAAAAGAGTCCTTAAACAAACATGTTTAGAAGATCAAAAAAAGACTTTTTCCAGTTTATGCCAAAGTCCAAAAATGCTTGCAAATAGGGCTAAGTTATGAAGCAAAATAATGCAAAAATGGGGGAAATTGAGGCTTACCCTTGTAGAGCCGACCCTCAGCAACTTCTGGACCAAGATGGTGAACCTTCAACCTCTGCAAATCAGTTCCAATATGATTGAATGGATGGTGGAGGTGTTGTGCTAGGAGGTGTAGTGTAAATGGCCAAGAATATTAGGGTTTGGAGCTTAGAGAAGAGAGCTATGAAGGGAGAGATGTATCTATCTCAGCCAAATGTTTCTAACCCTTGCAAATGGAGGGGAAGGTTTGTTTTATAGAGGAAGAAGGCCAAGGCTTCTTGGAGAAGCCTCAAGGGAGGGTCAAAGCTTCTAAAAGAAGCTAGACCAAAGGGGTCAAGCTTCCTCAAGAAGCTTGACCAAAGGGTCAAACTTCTCCTAGAAGCTAAGCAAAAGGGTCAAGACTTGCTTAAGAAGACAAAAAGAGGGTGAAATCTCAGAGAGTGGGTCAAATGCAACACAGCTGGCACAACTGTGTTGCACTCAGGGAGATCAAAAAGCAGAAGGTAGGCCGACCAGTTCAAGTGGTCGGCCGACCAGGGTTCAAAAGGGTCAAGGTGAATTTTTGGTCTGCCATACCAGAAGGTGGCCTCCCAGGTGAGTAGAATACAGTTGTATGGTGGGAGACCAGAAATTGTGACCTAGGAGAGAGAAAAACCAGCTTTTTAGCAAGGTTCAAAAGGGTCAGGAAGAAATACTGGTTGGCCTACCCATATTGGTGGCCTCCCAGATGAGTACAACACAATGGTGATATGGGAGACCAGAAATTATGGCCCAAAAGTGAGGGAGACCACCCCCCTAACAAGAAAACCAGGCAATGGAAAGAAAAGTGGTCTCCAAGAAGAAAAGGTGGTCTCCCACCATACCACCACCTTCCTAGCAATGAAAAAAGGGTCCCTGCCAAAAATGGACCAAGATGGATGCAAAACGAAGGTTCGGGGGCCAAAACGCGCAGTACGGGGCCCCGAAAACAGGCTGTTAGGCACCGGAAGTGGCGTGCGACTACGAAGGTGGTCTCCCGGGCCACAGTGTCCCTCAAGAGAGAGGAAATAAAGTGTGTGCCAAAAACCGGAGCAAACGGAGGTAGTTAAGCGGTCCCGAACCGAGGCACACGGCCGACGGCTCCAAAAAACCGGAAACTAGTCTCCAAACAGGAAAAATGGCCTACGACCACGAAACGTAGCATACGGCCACTGAGAGATGGTCTACGAGACCTCTCCCTCCCTTCGGGAAGAGAAAACAGAGAAAATAGGACCCAGTTCGCAAACCGAGGCAAAGCACAAAAGAGCCCCGAAGTCCGGAGGCAAAGCTCGCAGCCGAGACTTTGAAACCTCAGAACGAGCACAATATGCATCATCACCGAGCGCTCAGTCGGTGACGTCTAAGTCTTAAGAATGGTCAAAAATGGGGTGTCTACAGTTGCCCCTCTTTGATAGAACTCGGAAGTCACACGTGACGGGAGTGAATGTCAAAGCCCAGAGACGACCCATTTTTGACAAGGCCGAAGACTTAGACAAACAGGCGAGATAAACAAAGATGGGCCCGCAGGCATGCCCGCAGGCAGGGGCAAAATGAAAAATAATATGCACCAAGCCGATGTAACTCATGATCATGCAAATGCAGCAAGCTGTAATGAAGCACATATTCATGATAGATGCAACAGTTTTAAGCAAGAATGCAAAGCAACAACTACATTTCATGCAGTTTTAAGAATGCGGAGAATTATTCAATTCTCCCCACGTCTCACACGGAGAAGATACAATACCTGTGCGGCTCGTCTAGTCGCACCAGCCTCAAATGAACCGTACATACAATATCGTGCCTGTAAAAGAGAGAAACTTAACAAGCACAACACAGTTAGCAACATATGTTCAACCTTATATCAAACGCAGACAAACATAGTGCCGATGGAAAAGCGAATCGCAATGCAAGAGAAACGCGCATGACAACGCAAGTTAAGCATGAGGGTATGACAATATCCATGAAATGTGCACAACAATGCAAGTGGTGTGCATGAGAATGCAAGTGACGTGCATAACAATGCAGGATAGGTGCAAACTCGAATGCGTGTTTGACACGAAACAATGAGCAAAGAAATGCAAGTTTCGACGAGGGCGACTCAATCACGGCCTCCAGTTTACTCCCGGAAGGGTCACAACGTATTCAAAAAGGATACATCTTGCTCTTGACGAGTAACGATGAAACACGCGTCAAAAATTGGAGTTGAAGTTCCCGCGGAGGGATTTCGCGACGAAAAGTGCACTTTCCTTGTACTTTCTCGGGTGCCGTTGACTTCGATCATCACCACAATTTGCAGGGAGCTCAAAGGGACCTTGGGGACCACCTTGGGAACACCACCGACCAGGTGGGAGGGCCACCGACCATAGTTGGTGAAGAGGGGTGGTCGGCCTACCACAAAAGGTGGTCGGCTAACCACCTAGCCCAAATCAGGGGCAGTTTTGACCTTTTGCTCTTGTTTCTTTAAATTCACAAAGCCAAACACCTTTTTGCTCATACCTCAGATCCGAAATCACCTTCTCCTCTTTCCTAGACCATTTTCTTCCTCAGATCTGTGCTCTATACGCGTTTTCCAATGCCCCACGCAAAGTTGTTTCGCGAAAACTTTCAGTTTTCTTCACTTTGAACCGATTAAATTTTGATTTCGGTGCTTCTTTCTTCATTTTCGCCACTTGAGGTGAGTTGGTCTCAACATTTGGAAGATTTTCTCGGGAGTTGACTTTTGTTGGCTTTTTCATTTCCCAAGAGTTAACTTATGTTGACTTTTTTCAATTTTAGCTCATTTTGCTCATTTTTGCTCCTTTTTTGCAGATTTCTCAAAATGGCCGGTCACTTTCCTCAGGGCGGAGGTCCTCCAGATGCCGGAGGTGAGCCAGACATTATGGCTTTGCCTCCGAGGGTTCGGCCATTCGATCCCGAGAGGTATCATCCTCGGGAGCATATTCTCCCTCGGGCCGTTTTCTATCATTTCACCGATTTCGATGATCGAGCACCTGTGGATCTGCTATTGCGGGAGCCGGAGTCCCACTTCTCTCATCAGGCACGAGAGGTATGTACTTCACTTTTACATTTTCCGCAATGTCTTATGCATTTTCCGTGCATTTCATGCTTTCACTATGCTTATCTGCTTATTCTAGCACACAGCTTGTTCTGAACACTTAGTTTATAACACATTATGTTGTTTGCATCTTGAACACATAGCTCAATCACTTGAATTTCTAAACCTGCAGCCCATATATTGATTGTGAACATGCAGCCCAAACTTTGAATTTTTGAACACGCAGCCCATTGTTGATTGTGAACACGCAGCACACACTTGTTGAAGGTTGAACACGCAGCCCAAACTCTGAATTTCTGAACACGCAGCCCAAATTTGAGGTGAACACACAGCATACACTTGTTGAAGGTTGAACACGCAGTCCAAACTGTTGAGGTGAACACACAACACTCACTTGTTGAAGGTTGAACACGCAACCCAAACTCTGAATTTCTGAACACGCAGCCCAAATTTGAGGTGAACACACAGCACACACTTGTTGAAGGTTGAACACGCAGCCCAAACTCTTGACGTTGATCACACAGCTCGAACTTTGAGATGAACACACAACCCACTAATTTTGAAATCTAAAAACACAGCTTAAATACTTGAAGTTGAACACACAGCTCAAACACTTGACGTTGAACACACAGCTCGAACTTTGAGATGAACACACAGCCCACTGATTGAGATGAACACACAGCCCACTTTTGAAGTCTGAACACACAGCCCAAACACTTGACGTTGAACACACAGCTCAAACTTTGAGATGAACGCACAACCCACTGATTGAGATGAACACACAACCCACTTTTGAAGTCTGAACACACAACCCAAACACTTGACGTTGAACACACAGCTCGAACTTTGAGATGAACACACAGCCCATTGATTGAGATGAACACGCAGCCCACTTTTGAAGTCTGAACACACAGCCTGAACACTTGACGTTGAACACACAGCTTGAACTTTGAGATGAACACACAGCCCATTGATTGAGATGAATACGCAACCCACTTTTGAAGTCTGAACACACAACCCAAACACTTGACGTTGAACACACAGCTTGAACTTTGAGATGAACACATATCCCACTGATTTTGAAATCTAAACACACAGCTCAAACTCTTGATGTTGAACACACAGCTCGAACTTTGAGATAAACACACAGCCTACTGATTAAGATGAACACGCAGCCCACTTTTGAAGTCTGAACACACAGCCCAAATACTTGACGTTGAACACACAGCTTGAACTTTGAGATGAACACACAGCCCACTTTTGAAGTCTGAACACACAGCCCAAACACTTGACGTTGAACACACAGCTCGAACTTTAAGATGAACACACAGCCCACTGATTGAGATAAACACGCAGCCCACTTTTGAAGTCTGAACACACAGCCCAAACACTTGACGTTGAACACATAGCTCGAACTTTGAGATGAACACACAGCCCACACACTTCCATTCTGAACAGACAGTTCATATACTTCATGTTGAACACACAGCTCACAGCATTGTATCTGATTTGGTTTGCACACAGCTCATACATTTCATTTGCACACAACTTAGTCATTTCGTTCTGGAACTGAATACATCTGTTCATTTTGAATGCAGGTATATTCCCGTATTACATGGGGATATGGCTCCATCATTGCGAGGGAGTGGTACACGGAGCTCTCGAAGGCTGTCTGTGATTTAGTTGATGAGGCAGGGTTTGGACCCTTCTGCTCGTGGATATCTCGCTATCCTGCTAGCAGGACATTGATGGGTGCCTTGGTAGAGAGATGGTGGGACACCACCAACTCCTTTCATTTCTCAGCTACCGGGGACATGACTATGACCCCGTTCGACTTTGCTGTGTTGACGGGTCTCGACGTGGGAGGCTGGGTGATCCCTTATGATGAGGAGATGGGTGAGTGGGAGGCCGCCTGGGTCTATTTATTGGGAGCTCGCCCACCTGTTGACAGATCCTCGGACAGGGTCTGATATACTTGGTTTTTTACACACTTTAGGAGGATGGAGCCCGAGACCCCCGAGGAGGTAGCACAGTATACTCGCGGATTTTTGATGTTCCTCTTCGGGACCACTCTGTTCTCCAACAGGGGGAACACCGTTGGACTCTACCTACTGAGCGCTCTGGTAGACCTATCACAGGTCAGTCACTATGACTAGGGGGGCGCCGGCTTGGCTACCCTCTATTGCTACATGAGCGCGACCTCCCGCAGACGAGGGAACATAGTCGGTGGCTATTGGAGAGCTTGGGAGGTACTTTCTGCCCTCTTGATTTACATTTCTGCTTTTCATTATCTGTACACTACACACACGGCACACTTTACATTCGGTACTTTGCACTTTGCTCACAGCATTCTGTATTCATATTCTGCACTCAGCATTATGTGTTCTGATGGCTATTGCTCTATTTTCCACAGCTATGGGTTTTTGCGTACTTCCCGACGCTAGCCCCGGAGCTTGAGGTGGAGGTGCCGCTCATGACCCCTTACTTGTATTCGAGGGCCAATACCGGCCGAGAGCTCAGGAGTCTCTCCCCTACCTACGGTAGTTTTTTGACACAGTACGGCCGACAGAGGTAATTCAGAACTCTTAGTTCTCCGTGTTTTCATCTTTGATTTATCTTGCACATTTATGATTTCTGATCAGCTTATGCATTGGTTATCCGCAGATCACATGGCAGCCATGGGTGCCCTTAGGTAGAGATACCCGATTCCAGTTTGCTGGGACATGGGCCTCTTCCCGGTACCGGATCCTATTTGAGGGGCCCGTTGGTAGGGCCTAGTTTCTGGGGAACCGCTTCATGTGCCAGACTATGGGGGACCCCGAGCAGAGTGTCCCTTCAGTTCCTCCGGACGACATGCAGACTACTGGGAGACTCACTCCCCAGGATGTCATTTCGGCTAGGCTGGGCACTGATGTGCTTCTATATTTGGAGGAGGGAGATTACGCGACCTATCGTCACACATACTTGATGCCTCCATTGACTGGTGTTCGTACCCCCACGAGGAGGTCTGCTGGCATGCCATCTTCGAGCCAGGCCCGGGCTACAGATATCCCTTCTTCCAGCAGGGCTGGCACATCGCGAGGCGGGCTGGACTAGATGGCCGAAGATCCCGACCGAGTTGACGGGATGGAGATACGGGACTTCCTACCCGATTCCAATAGAGCCACCTATGCCTGATCACCGATATGTCAGAGACCCTGACTCGCCACCGGTATGTTTTACAGCTTTGATTTATCACTCAGATACTCGGACATTCATTCATTTACTGATAATCTTGCATTTGCATCTGCAGCCTCCCATCGAGTACATGGATGGGATGCTTGGGTTGGTGGCCTCACTCGAGGGCATGGTCCTGCGAAGAGAGGCGCAGTTGTCCATCATCGGCGTTCCGGTACTCTTTAGCTTTTTTTTTGCTTTATCATACTTCTGATGACATGCTGAACTTGGACATTTCACTGCATTGATTGACTGTATATGTAGAGCACATCTGACACACACCACATTCATGTACTGTATCTGCATACACCCACTCTGTGTAGTTTCCTTGCATCTGCATCTGATATACATACTTTGGCTGATGTATTCCAATTGTGTTCTTTCTTTTCAGATGCCTCCACTACATACTCAGCCACAGGCCGGGCCATCTAGGCCTTCCCAGGGAGATAGGGGAGGGGGTTCGACTCGTGGCAGAGGCAGACGCAGAGCACCTGTCGTAGAGGAGTCTAACGAGGAGGAGGAGCCTGCACATCCCCAGTTAGAGACATCTACTGACAGAGAGGGTGGCTCCGATTCAGGTTCCGGTTCTGGCGGTGGAGATGATGCTGAGGAGGGTTCCGAGGATGGCGACTCTGACTCAAATGATGATGATGGTGCAAAGGTTGTTCCGCAGAAGAGGACGAAGAGAGCCTCTTATTCCTCCAGTTCATAGCACTGATGTAGCCTCGTTTCCTGCTTTATTTTCCTTTTTTTACTAGTAGTTGTAGCACATTGTACATTATTAGGCAGTTTTATTTTCTGTAAAACTTTGTACCCTTGTTGTAAAATGTTGTAACAAAGGAAGCATGATGGAATGAAACAGCTTTTTAAAAAAGTGTTGTATTTTATGTTCTTAGCATCGCATCGCATCATTTTGCACGAAAATGAGATTGAATGGAATTATGCAGTAAAAATTGCCGAGTCAAGTAGTGAACCGACGCAACAAACTTAACAACTTAACTTACTAAGAAACAACAAAACCTTAGCAAGTTTACAACTCGATAAGCAAGACACAACAATGTTGATAAACAAAGAGCAACAACTCAATAAACAAAAACCCGACAGCTCGACAAAACTTAACAACTCGATAAACAAAACAGCTCAATAATCAAAACAACAACTCGATAAGCAAAGCAACAACTCGATAAGCAAGATTTAACAACAACTCAATAAACAAAATGCATTTCGGACGATCTGGGTGACGGAACGCATCCGAAACAGAGGAAAATTCGCACCTTCCACACTCCCAATGCATGGAAATGGTGGGAACTCTCTTCTAGAGGCTAGGACAAGACCAAAGCCATATTTCTCTTCATGGCCGACCATCAGAGGGAGCTGGCCGACCAGCTTTTTTATTTGGAGACCAAGGGGTGGTCGGCCGACCACCTGGCTTGGCAACCACCAGTTTTTCGACACGTGTCCCCCGAATAGTCCCTTATCCTCTTTAAAAGTCCTAGCTTCGTGGCTCATTCATTTCATCTCAGTTTTGCACCAAAATGGAGGCGTTCCTCGTCCAAAATCTCACAGTTTGGATTACTTCTCTAGATGGCTCGGAAAAGTTGAACTTTCGGGGCTTCGGCTTGAATGCACTATTCACGCTGGGCCGTACTCCGCTGCATCTTTCTTTCCTCCATGCCGCGGAAAGGTTTTGGAACCCAGTAACACACGTCTTTAGCTTTAGCGGGCAAGAGATGTGTCCTACTTTCGAAGATTTCCAAGCTTTGATGGAATCCGAGCGCAATGAGGAAATCTTGCCTCAACTGCGATTCGGCCACGTCCAAGCCTTGGGACGAATGTGCGGCCTCACTTTACATGACGCTCGATCATTGATTCATGACGGGGAGTTGGAAATCCCAAGCTTGGTTTGCCGGTTTTCTGATGTTGGTGACCGCGACGACCATCATTGGCAAGGCTATCGGCGACACGCGCTTTGCCTATGCTTGCTATCTCATTTCTTGCTTGCCTCAAGTTCAAGAGGGTTTAGCACTCATTTGATTGAGGTGGCCCAAGGTTTGAAAGAGGGCAAGAGCTGCGTCGCCATGACATTGGCTGAGACATTGATGGGCTTAGACGCTTTCATTGCCGGGAGACGGCTAGGTTCACGGGGAGCCCACTACTATTGCAGGTAATGTTTCCCACCCTATCTCATATGTATTGCTCACATCACTCGGCCCTCAGGCTCGATTTTTCTCACAAAACCCTTTTCTTACTTTTCTCTCCTCGTACATCTCTCTATTCTTTATTCTCTCATTTTTCATCCCTCCCAGGTGTGGTTGATGGACAAGTTACAGATTGTGGACTCTTGCCTAGCATACTCAGCCCGCGGTTACTTTTTTCGACAATGTCTGGTCGATGCCCTTGATGAGGGATGGTGGTACAATTGGATGTGCAGTTTGTCCGCGGACCGCATCGCTTGGCACTGCCCTTGGCTTAATCTGCCAGCAATGAGTTACAACATGACCCGTCAATCTGGGATTCAATTGATTGGCATGACACACTGTGTCTTCTATTTTCCATTCCGGTTCCGGCGCCAGTTCAGACATGATCAGACTTGCCCACCAGAAGGGATAGAGTACCTGGCTGCATTCCTGGTCCGAGGCGCACAGCTTGCTCGATATGCCATAGCATGGAGGACGAGAGAACTCCTGGCCCCCGCTCCCACTTTCAGTTGCACTTTGTCTGATGAGTGCATAGATTGGCTCAATGAAGAGGCACAGATTGGGCCCAGCTTGGCGTCGGAGGCTTCAACCAGCTCTGGGAAGGGGTGCAGGAACACCTGACTTATCTATGCCCCAGATTTATTGCTTTATCAGTACTTTCAAGTTTTCTTTATGAATGTAATAAAAAGCAACTTCAATTTGTATGCAAGAGCAGGAGAACTCTGTATTGAAATCAATGAAATTGAAGGTTGTGGGTACTGAAAATTTTCCGCTTTGGTCCAAAAATGGTCTAAGTTGTAAAAAGATTATTTGAACAAAGTCAACTTGTATTAAAACTTTTCAAAACCATTTTCGATATGGATCAGAACTGGACACGCCTGAGATCTGTCACTGGGATGCACGACCCCGGATCCTAGCAACTGGAAAGTTGCCCCTAGTTTGAATAGTACCGCGGCACTGCATGGCGACGGGAAGTTGCCCCTAGTCTGGATAGCACTGCACCGGAGATTACAATCGAAGCTCTCGAATGCTGAATAGACAAAGATGACCGAGATGATCAAATGGACAAAGTTGATCGGGGAAAAGTTTATGGCTGAACTCCAGGATGAAGTTGCCTACGTATCCCAAAGATGGGAATCAAGCCTTACGTAGTTCAGGCTCGGGTTCACTCGAGTATTTTCACTCTCCTTTTACGCTCTAACTTTTGCCAAGGCCGCCCTTTGCGGGTTTTCAACCTTGCGAGCTCAGTTTTTATATTTTCCAATTTTTTGTGCTCTAACTTTTGCCTAGGTCGCCCTTTCGGGTTTTCGGCCTAGCGAGCCTCTCAGGGGTAATATTTCTTCAACTTGTCCATATTGATCGGTTGTGAGAACTCTAGGCCATCTAGGTCCATCAGAACCACAGCTCCACCTGACCAGATTGACTTGATGATGTAGGGACCAGTCCAATTGGGTCTGAACTTGCCCCTAGGGTCGTGAATAGGAGCTCGGTTGTCCTTGAGCACCAGATCTCCTTCCTTCAGATTCCTGGACTTAACTTTCTTGTTAAAAGCCCTGGCAATTCTACACTGATAACCCTGAACATGGTACAGTGCTTTCAATCTTCTTTCATCAAAGAGCATGAGTTCCTCAAACCTGCTCTGCTGCCAATCTGCTTCGGCTATTTGACACTCAGCCAACACTCGCAAAGACGGAACCTCAATCTCGATAGGTAGAACGGCCTTCATCCCATAAACGAATGAACACGGAGTCGCCCCTGTAGAAGTTCTGATTGAAGTCCGGTAGCCCCACAGAGCAAACGGCAGCTTCTTTGGCCAATCTCGGTAGGTCTCCACCATCTTCTGCAGTATGTGTTTGATGTTCTTGTTGGCGGCCTCAACTGCTCCATTGGTCTGCGGCCGATAGGTAGATGACTTATGAAAAGCCACATTGTATTTTTCCAATAAGTCAATCACTTGCTTCTTGAAGTGGGAACCATTGTCTGAAATTATCTCGTTTGGGACCCCATAGCGACAGATGATGTTGTTTCTGATAAACTTTGCAACGTGCGACGCCTTCAACACCGCATATGATTGGGCCTCAACCCATTTTGTGAAATAATCTATCACGACCAGGATGAACTCATGCCCATTTGACCCCTTCGAAGTGACAGCCCCGATCACATCAATTCCCCAAATTGAAAATGGCCATGGCGAAGTCATATTGTACAGCTTTGATGGCGGGATGTTCATGCGGTTCGCATGGATCTGACATTTGTGGCATCGCCGAACAAAGCCGATACAATCCTCCTCCATGGTGGACCAATAGTAACCTTGTCTGAGGATCTTCCGCGCTAGCATTACCCCATTCATATGTGCTCCACATTCCCCTCCATAGATGGCCTCCATCAGGCGCTTAGATTCTTCAGCTTCGACGCACAGCTTATGCATTCCCAAATGACCTCTCTTATACAATTTACCTCCGCAGATGATGAATTGAACGGCCATTCTTCTGATCACCCTCTTATCTTTTGCATTTGCCCCTGGTGGATACGTCTCTTTCTCCAAGAAGTTCCAAATGTCATAATACTAGGGGTTCTCGTCCTGAACCTCATCTATGGCAGCAATTGACTCATAAGCCGGCACAAATTTCTAGTCAATAATGACTGGACGCATCCGGACTCCAAACGGGATGTTTATCATGGAAGATAGAGTTGCTAGTGAATCTGCGAACATGTTGTTCTCTCTTAATAGATGAGCAAAGTTTAGCTTCTCAAACCGAGGAATTAACAAGTCCAAGGTCTGGTGATACATTATCATCTTTTCTTCTTTGACTTTCCAGTCTCCTTTTGCTTGAGACACAACAAGTTTCGAGTCCCCGATGACGTCCAACCGTTTTGCCCCTAGTTCCAGGGCTGCTTCTAGACCGACAATGCATGCCTCATATTCTGCTTCGTTGTTCGAGACTTTGAACTGGAGTTTGAAGGCTAAAGGGATACAGGAATTGTCGGGTGCTATCAGCAACACCCCTATCCCATACCCGTAGTGGTTTGACGCTCCGTCAAAGTACATCGTCCAAGTTTCATCTTCGATGTGCAAAATGGCCTCATCTGGGAATAAGTACTCAACTTCTTCGCCGCCTTCCACTGGATGATCGGCTAAGAATTTTGCTATTACTCTTCCCTTGACTGACTTGCGTGTCACATATTTCAGGTCGAATTCGGAAAGCAACAGCAACCAACGAGCTAGCCTACCCGTAAGTGCCGGTTTCTCGAAAAGATATTTGATGGGATCTAATCTTGAAACCAACATTACAGAGTGAGCTAACAGGTAGTGCCGTAGCTTCCTGGTAGCCCATACCAAGGCTAAGCAAGCCTTCTCCAACGGTGTGTAGCGAGTCTCATACTCCAGCATCTTCTTCCTCAGATAGTAGATGGCTCTCTCCACTTTGTCCTCTGATTCTTGCGCGAGCATACAGCCCATTGTAGTCTCAGTTACTGAAAGGTACAAAATCAACGGTCTCCTCGGCTCTGGTGGTGACAACACGGGTGGGTTCTGTAGATATTCCTTGATCTGTTCAAAAGCAGCTTGGCATCGGCCGTCCCATTGGAACTTCTTTTCTTTCTTCAGGAGGCCAAAAAGTGGTTCACAAGTCAAGGTTAATTTTGAGATAAACCGTCTTATGAATTGCACTTTACCCAGAAAGCCTCGCACCTCCTTTTCAGTCCTTGGTGGTGGTATTTCTAAGATGGCCTTGATTTTGGAAAGGTCGACTTCGATGCCCCTTTGTGCAATCAGAAACCCCAACATTTTCCCTGCTGTAACACCGAACGTACACTTCTGAGGATTCAGCCGCAACCGGAATTCTCTGATCCTTTGAAAGAACTTTTGCAAGGCGGTGTAGTGGCCCTCTCTCTCTTTGGACTTGACGATCATGTCGTCCACATACACCTCTACCTCTTTGTGGATCATGTCGTGCAATATTGTGATCGCGGCCCGTTGATATGTAGCTCCAGCATTCTTCAGCCCAAATGGCATCACTCCGTAGCAGTATGTCCCCCACGGGGTGGTGAATGCAGTCTTTTCTCGGTCTTCAGGTGCCATCACTATCTGGTTGTAACCTGAGAAGCCATCCATGAACGAAAGCAAAGCATGCCCCGCTGTGAAGTCCACTAACTCATCAATATGCGGCAAGGGAAAGTTGTCCTTCGGACTAGCTTTGTTCAAATCCCTGAAATCCACGCATACTCGGATCCTGCCATCCTTCTTCGGCACTGGAACTATGTTGGCCAACCAAGTTAGGTATTCAGATACCAGCAGGAAGCCTACATCAATTTGCTTGGTGACCTCTTCCTTAATCTTGAGAGCGCAGTCCGGGCGGATCCTCCTAAGTTTTTGTTTAACGGGTCGGGCCTCGAGGTCAAGAGGGATCCGATCCTGCACAATCTCAGGATCGATTCCAGGCATGTCTTCGTAGGACCACGTGAAAACATCTTTGAAATCTTTTAATAAAGCGGCTAAGCGCTCGCGTTCCTCCGAAGACAACGTGGACCCGATCTGAACCAGCCGCGGGTCCTCCTCAGTACCAATATTCACAGTAGTGATTTCATCAACTAAAGATTTAACAAATCTTTCCTGCTCTTGTTCAATTAAGCGTTCCAAAACCGAAGGAATTTCTTCCTCGTCGTTTTCATCAAAATTTTGAAAGTCTAAGTTAATGTAATAAATGCACAAAAAATTTGCTAAACAATTTATATTATAAATCAAAATATATCCATCAAACAAATTTAATAACAATTCATTAACTATAACAAAGACCATCACAGCAAATCTCAAAATGAACTAAGAATCAATCCACAAAAATAAAATCAATACTTGATCTTAAGTTGCAAGTAGAACTAAGTGTCAGTCCACAAAAAAAAAAAACAACACTTGATCTTGATTTGCAGGTATGCTTCCAAATGTCATCAAAAATCAATCTGGGAAAAAAATAAAAAAGGAAAACATCAATATATTATCAATTACATCTAAACTCATATATAAATAATTTTATATATGATTAAACCAATTTAGCAAAAATGCATTTTCTACCAAAACTTGACTTTCATCTGTACTAATCACAAAACAACAACTAATCTAATTGGGGGCAAGTTCTTTCAAGTTATATGAACACCTATGAACATGCCAATATTGAAAACAATCAAGCAACATGATGACTTTTATTGTCATATAAAATGGTTTAATGAAACTTGGATCTCTCTCGTACTAATTCTAGTTTTCTCCACAAATTTTACTATCTACCAGTGGATGTCCCTTTGATACAACTTCACTATCTCACTTACTGTTTCTCCAACTTTGCTTAGAAAGAAATGAGAAATACCGATATGGTTTGATTGTTTTTAATGGGTTTTCAATTTCACAAAATTCAAACTAAGATAGATCGACATAAACAATATAAAACTAAGCATTTCAGTATCTTATGATCATTTTCAATGTTTGTACTAGCAATTTAACAATGTTGCAAAGTTTCTCTTGATTTTAGACCCTTCAGCAAGTGCTGAGCTGGCTATGGTGTTAATGCAAGAGGGATTGGCGCATAGGTTCCTTATTGGTACAAGGTAGCCTAATTGAGTTTGAAAGTGTAACTTTCTTAAACAGTTGTGCTTTAACCAATATATACTAACCAACATGAGAAAAATGAAAAGATAAAGCATGATGGACTTATCAAAAAGGCGATCTACGAGTTCATGGGATGCCCTTCCCCCTAAATTGTCCGTTGAAACCTTGTTTCTTAAGAAACTCCATGATGCTTGACGTCATCTCCAAATGCTCCTCACTCGACTCATTCATCTTTGCTATCACATTATTTTGTGCTTGAATTTACTCTTTTTGTGCTTGAATTTCATGTTTCCGTGCTGTAATTTTCTCTTTTTATAACTGAATTTCCTCGTTTTGCTCTTCTAGTTCCATCTCCAGACGCCTCACATAGTCACTGTCACTAGAAGCAGTGGTAGTCCTAATCGAGGACGAAAGCCTCAAACCAAGTCCTTTAACATATCCTGACCTTTGCTTGAGCACCTTCACAGATAGCTCCTCAGGAGTAATTGGAACCACACTAGGTTCGGAGCAATGTGTATCCTGGAACTTTATCATATTGTCCTGCCATTTGGAAATAAATAGAATAATGAATATAGATACAATAAAAATTGCAATCATCCTAACACAAGAAGTAAATATAAGTACATAATATTGATTGGTTAGTAAGATGCAGTAGTGGAGCCACAACTGGTCCCTAGGTTTTGGATTTTTTTTTTTTTTTGGCAAACATAAAGAAAATATTTTAAATAAAAAAATTATAAAATATTATTTAGAGTAAAAGATCAATTGACATTTTTTAAATTATGAGAATAATAATAGTTGTTTTTTTTTATTATTGAAAATAAGGATATTACAATAAGTCATATTATTATCTATGAAAATTTCAATACAATGGTGATGTCTATCATTATTGATATACAATTAGAATTAATCTCAATGAAAATTTAGAATTTATTGAATTGTTAGTTACATTTGACATTTAGAATTCATCCTCTCTGTGTTTCTTTACTATTGGTTGGTAATATCATATGTCAATGATGACGTGATATTACTCTTATATTGAATTTTTATTAAAATTTTGTATAAAAAATTACTTTATCATTATATAATTTATTTTAAAACTTATATCCATGACTTTTTTTTTTTATACTGTCCATCATATATTAATTACAAATAATATATATATATATATATATATATATATATATATATATGTATCTTTCTTGAAGTTAATCTAAAAATTTATGTGAAATATTTTGATAAAATTTTTCAATGTTGTAATTAATAAATGTTCCTTATGATTTAATTTCTTGGTTTCACCACTAGTATGATGGCACACAAAAAACCTAAGCAGCGCCAGTACAAAAGTAGCAGTCAGCACAATAAAAGCAACGGAGAAACTGGCAAATAAAGGAGAAGCCTCCAACCTGTTAAAGCACCACATATACAAGCACATGGGGGGCTATTCTTATATATTACATTATATTTTGTACAATATTTACATAAACTTTTCATCTTCATCATCATGCTTTCTTCAGATGTGCTCTTGGAAAGTAAAAACATTAAGAACTTTCCAACAAGGTGGCAGATGCTCTAATTATTTTCATAGAGATTTATCTTCTCTATTGGATCTGACCAAAAAACAGAGGAAAAAAAGCTTCTCTTTTAGAATCAAATCTATCATACATTTCATAATATTTTCAACTTTCATTTTTGTTTTTTACAAGTACAACTTTCAGCTGAATCATGTTTTTCCCTTGTGAGAAAGTTGTGCAATATTAAAGCTAGAGAAGTAAAAATAGGAGAAGGATGTTTAAGGTCAAATCAACTCTAAGAAAAATAGCCAGGTAAATACAGCCCTTCTAGACTGAACAGAGACTGGATCAAATCAAACCTGGATCAAGTTTTCAAATAAGAGAAAAATAGAATAAATACTTAAAAAAAAGTTTATTAAGTCAGCAATACACATGAGAGAAAAAACAATTATCACTAAAAGTGATTTTGTTCTTGAGCATCACCACCATGCAGCAAAAAACAAGAGCAGCAGACATCAAGTTTTTTGAGAGAAACAACATCAGAGAATTTGGAGCTAATTTCTCATACAAATGCCAATCACCAACCAAAGCTAAACCAAAACCAGATAAGATAAAACCAAAGGATTTGGTGAGTCCGTCATTTTAATCCATTATATCTGCTACCATATCATTGAACTTGGTTTCTAAATTTGATCACTTCTCTAAGGCTTACTATAAGGCTTAGCTGAGCTGGAGCTTTTTCAGTAATTGTTCACTGTGAGGGAAGATTTGCACGGATTGTACGGCCGAGCAACGATGACGGCAGACTTGACGGAATGCACGGCGCCGGGCTAACCCTCACATCGGCGCGGCCAGCACCTTGGTTCGTACGGTCGGGATATTGGCCGGTCAGACACCAACAGGAGCGACCGAGGTGCGGCTCGCACAAGGAGAACGGAGTCCGAGGTTACAGATGATTATGCCGAGCTAAACGGTGCCCGTGCTAGATTTAAGCCACGGTAGCGCCGGTATGCGCCTAACCGGTCGCTTGAGATGAGCGCAGCCCGCAGGACCGAGAGGGATAAATGGACGGTAGAGGCCGGCATGCCTCGGTGGTCACGGCGAACCGGTCAATCGCGATGAACCGATCGGGGGTAGCTCGGCATTGGCAGTTAGGTTCTTGCCTGGTCCCAAGTCACAGGCCGGCGGTATGTCGCACGGTTACGCGACTTCAAATCTCCCCAAGTGTAAGGCCGGTCGTGGTACCCCGGCTAAGGATGCCACCTGGGCCAATGGTGTGAAGGAGAGGACATCTGCTCCACGAACGCCTCAATACCGTTGGGCAGTTCTGCATGTACAGAAAGGAGGACAAAACCTTTACACGTGTAGGGTGGTGAGAAGCAAGCACTGCCACCTGTCCAGGGAAGGACAGCAGAGGTAATGCGCGCACAATCTCGGAGCTGCGTGGCCAGCCTAGATATAGAGAGGGAAGGTGAATGTTACTGGTATGCGAACTCACTCTTACAAGCACTCTCTCTCTCTCTCTCTCTTCTCTTCTCATTATCTTCCTCAGTGAACTGACTTGAGCGTCGGAGGGTTTTTCCGGCACACCACTGCCGGGCAGCTCACCATTTTTGTGTTGCAGAGACAGACGCCGTTGACGGAAGCTTGACGTTCAAGGCGTACGGAGAGCTAAGGTTATTTCGCCCCCGTACAATTGGCGCCGTCTGTGGAATTCTTTGATTTTCAATCCTTGTTCTTCGAGCTTCTTCGATCATTTCCATGGCCAACAATGACGAAGTTCCGTTGTCCGTCGTCGATGGTGTGACTCCGGAGTATGTCTGAAGGAGAGAAGGCCCTCCTAATGTCCCAACCATGGCGGGCCTAGAAACCTCTTCGCGCGGAGCGCGCGACAAACGTGGGAGGAGTTCAGATCGTTCACAGAGTCCAGAGGGCCGCCGGCGCCGGGGGGAGTCCCGCGAGCAGCGCCTGGAGCACAAACTCAGGGACCAAGACGCCCTCATTCGTAAGATGGCGGCGGAGATGGAGCTGCTGAAGCGCCAAGTTAGGGGGAAGGGTGTTGCTGGAGAGGGCAACCTCAGTGAGCGCACCCCCCCCTCGTTCTGGCAGTTGCCGCCAGAGGAGAACTCATTCAATCTCCATCACCCGGAACTATGGGGTCGGAGACTCTGACCAGCGAGAGGGCAGGTCCATCACTCGCGACAGCACCTATCGCCCCTCGCGCCCGTCATCAACGTCGCAATACTCTGCCTCTTCCCGTTCCAGGGATCTCAGGGACGTGCTGGAGGAGAGAGCGCGCCGTCGGGAGGCTGAGAGGGTGCCGGCGTTCCAGAGGCTAAGCGCCCCAGTTCGTTGCAGTGAAGAGGTGATGATGCCGGCGCCCAGAAACGTAGCCCCAGCACTGATGGACAAAGAGTTGGCGAGGCTTACAGCCACCCCATTGTCCCCAGAGATTGAGAGCACCCCACTCCCTGCCGGATTCCACCAACCAAAATTTACTCTCTACGACGGCAAGACGGATCCGTACATGCATGTGAGTCATTACCGGCAAGTAATGGCTGGCCACCGCCGGAACGACGCCTTGATGTGCCTCATATTCCCAGCAAGCTTGGGAGAGTTGGGCTTGAAGTGGTTCGAGAGGCTCCCGGAGGGGAGTATCGAGGGGTGGCAACAACTTGCGGAAGCCTTCGTCACCAGATTCAAGACCAACACACGAACGCCGAAGGAGGTCGACCACCTCCTGGGCGTCAAGATGGAGTCCGGAGTTCGCTGAAGGCATACAATGCGAAGTACTGGGAGACTTACAATGAGATCCTCGATTGCCCGACCAATCTGGCGATCACTCAGTACAAGAGGGGTCTCCCAGTCGGACATAGACTGCGAGATTCGCTCACGATGCATCAGCCCACCACCATGGAATCTTTGATGCAGCGGATCAACGAACACATTCGTGTGGAAGATGACGCTGCCTCTGCGACCGAGAAGAATAATCCGGTCGCGGTGGGCAGAACAGCGGGAAAAGTTAACTCGGTTGGGCAGGAGGATAACCGCCCAGGTGACCGACCAAAAGATCAGCGCCGAGGGACCGGTCAAAATGACAAAAACAGAGGTCGCAGAAATGACCGGGCTGATGCACCTCGCGATGCAGCGGAAGATGCCAAGAGAAAACTGAAGGCGCCGACGGGGATTACCACGGTCTTCAAAATTCCCATCTACCGCATTTTGAGCGAGATCCGCGGGGTGCCTTTTGTCTGTTGGCCGGCCAAGTTAGGGAACGCGCAGCGTGGCTTCAACCCAAAATATCGCTGCACCTTCCATGAAGAACGGGGACGGACAGAAGACTGCTTGCGCTCAAACAGCACCTGGAGGAGTTGGTGGCGGCGGGTCATCTTGACAATACATAGATGGGGGAGTCAAGGCCGCACCAACCGGGCAAACCGAGCCCAATGGCATGGCCGCCCTGGAGGCGCCCCCGCAAGGTGTGATCAACGTCATCCACGGCATCATTGAACCGGCAAGGGTTTGCGAACTTAGAGGGATGATAAAGAAGGCTGAGCACATGAGGGAAGTGCTCTCTGTTCAGCCCGCCGTGAAGAAGGGAAAAATCGAGGAGAAGACATCCTTTCGTTTTTTACCAAAGACTTGGAAAGGGTGCAGATGCCGCACACGACGCCTTGGTGGTGACCCTTCGCGTCAAAGACTTTGAGATCAAGAGGATTCTGATCGACCAGGGGAGTTCGGTCGAGATAATGTACTATGATGCGTTCAAGCAAATGAAGTTAGAAGACAAAGATTTGGCTCCTGCGACATCTCTTTGGTCGGCTTCAATTCACAACCAGAATGGCCGATCGGAAAGATTATTTTGCCGGTCAAAGCAGGTTCAGTAGTAAAGCAAGTGGATTCTGGGTGCTCAAAGTGCCGTCCACCTACAATTTGATCTTAGGAAGGGGCTGCTGCACGCCATGCAAGCAGTTGCTTCGACCTTCCACCAAGTCATGCGCTTTCCGGCATCGAATGGGCGAATAGAGGAAGTCTGGGGAGACCAGGTGATGGCCAAACAATGCTTCGTTGCGGTAAATGGCAGCGAGCGGCCAAAGGGTTTGTTCAGATGATCGAGGGGCCCGAGGGAAAAGAGGTCCTTGAGGGTGGGAAGGAAGGCCGAGGAAAAAATCGGTCGAAGACTTGGTGGAAGTGCGCATTGACGAAAACGATCCAACTAAGTTCTTCCTCTTGGGATCGTCTTTGTCTAGTGCCGAGCGGGCAATTATGTCAACTTCTTGGTTTCCAACTTGGAGGCCTTTGCATGGACGCCTTACGATATGCCTGGCGTCGATCCAAGCTTCATTTGCCACCAGCTGAATGTCTTCCCAATGCGCGGCCGGTCATACAGAGAACCCGCCGTTCGGCCTTACACCATGCTGAAGTGGTTGCGGAAGAAGTGAAGAATTTGTTGGAGGCCGGGGCAATAGAGGAGGTGCAATACCCTCGGTGGATATCTAACACGGTGGTGGTTCCCAAGAAGAACGGCAAATGGCGAGTTTGCGTTGACTACAAGACTGTCAACCGCTTGCCCAAAGGATAGCTTTCCCCTCCCTCGAATTGACCAGTTGGTGGACTTAACCGCTGGCCATCAGAGGTTTAGCTTCTTGGACGCATACCGCGCTATCACCAGATAGCCATGTATGAGCCGGACAGAGAGATCACGTCGTTCACCACCCCCAGAGGCTTTATTGTTACAAGGTCATGCCGTTCGGACTAAAGAACGCTGGGGCAACCTTTCAGCGAATGGTGACAAAGATGTTCGCTCCTCTCTTGGGTCGAACTATGGAAGCCTATATCGACGATATGGTGGTGAAGAGTAAGGAGAAATCCCAGCACCTCACCGACCTAGCAGAAATGTTTGCCATACTCAAGCGCCACAAGCTTCGCCTGAATGCCTCCAAATGCGCCTTCGGAGTTGGCACTGGAAAGTTTCTGGGGTTTTTGGTTACAAACCGGGGAATTGAAGCCGACCCATCCCAAATCAAAGCGATACAAGGGCTGGAGCGCCCGAACTCCACAAAGGACGTGCAACATCTTGCCGGGATGGCAGCCGCGCTGAACAGATTTATCAGCCGGTCTTCGGATCGTTGCAGGCCCTTCTTCAAGACTTTGAAATCCAAGTTCTTCTGGGACGAAGAGTGCGACCGTGCGTGGCAGACTTAAATCGTATCTCCTCGGCCCCGATCTGGTCACCTCAGCCGGGTGAAGAGTTGTACCTGTACTTGGCTGTTTCTCACACGCGGTGAGCGCGGTATTGTGCGTGCCGAGGGCATCCAGCACCTACCAATCTTCTATGTTAGCAAGACGCTGCTTCCGGCCGAAACGAGATATCTTCCTTGTAAAATTGGCACTGGCCCTAATAATGGCGTCGAGAAAACTGGCGCAACTATTTTCATTGCCCATACCATAGTGGTGCTGACGAATTTCCACTTAAGGGTACTCTTCGAAAAAGGCGGACTTCACGGGGAGATTTTTGAAATGGGCCGTGGAATTGGGCAGTACGACATTAAGTTCCAGCCACGCACCGCAATCAAAGCTCAAGCCCTTGCAGATTTTGTGGCGGAATTTGCCCCGGGAACACATCCAGTCTGTCCGGTTGACTTGGCTAGCGCGGACTTAGCACAACCCAGGATTCTGGCGACAGAGATATGCGATGGCTCGCGAGCGGGAGAAGAGCAAAGCTTGCCTGAAATAGCAAAGGCTGACGACTCAACAAAAGAGCCGCACAGCAAAGACGTGCACGGAGACCAGATTGAGCTCACCAAAAACTTAGCATTGAGAAGCTCCCGAAATCCGTCCGATTGCTGGAAGCTATTTCTTGGCGAGATGTGGAAGTTGTTTGTCGATGGGGCGTCCAACAGGCATGGGGCCGGGCTGGGGATTGTGCTGACTTCGCCAGATGGGCTGATTATTGAGCAAGCAATTACGCTCGGCTTCCCAGCGTCTAACAACGAGGCAGAGTATGAAGCCCTCCTCGCCGGTTTGAGAAGCGCATTGAAAATGAAAGCCACAGCCCTTATGGTTTTCAGCGACTCCAAGCTGGTGGTCAATCAGGTCTCAGGGGAGTATGAGGCAAGGGATGAAAGGATGGCCAAGTATCAAGCGTTGGTGCGAGAAGAGATCAAGAAGTTCTCTGCGATAAGAGTGGAACAGATAAACCGCGAAGCAAACAACACGGCTGACGAACTGGCTGGGCTCGCCTCCGCTCAGACAGCTTTTCCTAACCCCTTGATGATTGAGTTTTTACCTCGGCCAAGCATTGAGGAACCAGAAGCAACCGAGATACACTACGCCGACTTGGGTCCCTCTTGGATGGACCCCATCATTGTCTTCCTGAAAGATAGAGTCCTACCAGAAGAAAAGAAGGCGGCACACAAAATCCGAGCAAGATCAGAGCGGTTTTGGCTCTCCCCATCCGGAGCCTTATATAAGAAGTCCTTCACCGGGCCGTATTTGAAGTGTGTCCACCCCGCCAGGGTGGAGGATTCTCTCTTTGAAATTCATGAGGGCATCTGCGGAAGCCATACAGGGGGCAGGTCTCTGGCATACCGAGCAATCTCTCAAGGTTACTGGTGGCCATGCATGCAGGCAGACGCGCAGAAATACGTCCGCCGATGTGAAAAGTGTCAGAAATTTGCTCACCAGATCCACCAGCCAGCTAGGGAGTTACTCTCGCTCACAAGTCCTTGGCCGTTCGCACTTTGGGGATTGGATATTGTTGGACCACTCCCAGTTGCACCTGGCAATCGCAAGTTTTTCATTGTCGCCACTGACTATTTCACCAAGTGGGTGGAGGCCGAGCCTCTGGCAACAATTAAGGAAAAGGACGTTAAGAAATTTGTTTGGCAACATGTTATCACTCGCTTCGGCATCCCCAGGGCGCTCATCTCAGATAATGGCACTCAATTCGGTGGGAGACTCTTTCGCGGCTTTTGCGAAGAGTTGAAGATTGAGTTCTACAATTCAACCCCGGCTTATCCTCAGTCGAACGGGCAAGCGGAGGCCTCAAACAAGACCATTCTGGACGGGCTGAAGAAGCGGCTCGAGAAGGCGAAGGGAAAGTGGGTTGAAGAGCTCCTAGTGTGCTATGGGCATACCGCACTACACCAAGACGATCGACCGGGAAAACACCGTTCGCTTTGGCCTATGGTATGGAGGCCATCATCCCACTAGAGATTGGCATGCCAACCATCCGCTTAGAAAACTTCCAGCCAGATCTGAACAATGAAGCCGTGGCACTTGAGTTGGACCTTGCTGAGGAAAGACGAGAGCGCGCATTGATCCATATAGCGGCCTATCAGCAGGAACTCTCCAAAAAATACAACAAGGCAGTGCATCCCAGGCTATTCAAGATTGGGGATTGGGTCCTAAGGAAGGTGCTTGGCAACACAGTGGTCCCTGGCGAAGGCAAACTCGGTGCGAATTGGGAAGGACCATACAAGGTGGTTGGTCTTGCAGGCAAGGGGGCATACCATCTGGAAGATTTAGATGGAAAGGCCGTCCCCAGACCGTGGAACGCAGCAAACCTTAAGGTCTTTTACTTTTAAGATGTAATTTGCTTTTGTTTAGCTTTCTTAGACCTTTAGTCGTCTGGCACTACGTGTAAGAGAATAGCATTGCTTTTACAATGTTTATGTAATGAAAGCTAGCTATATTGTTGTTGCTGTGTTACATTGTTGTTTTTTGTATTACATCTTTGTTTGAACAATGGCACTGCACGGTCGCAAGGCATGCCAGGGGCAAGAACCGACCTGTAGATAACCGGACTGTTTTCCTCGGAATGGGAGCAGACCGCGCGAACAGTTGCGCAATGCGCATTCGGGCCGAGCTGGTTTTGCTCGCCCGGTGGGAATGTTGGCGGCATGACCAACCTGACTGAAACATTGGTGAATTGCCCAATGTAAAGCCGAGCTGATTTTGCTCGGCCCATCAATCATATTGGTGAATTGCCCAATATGGGAAATGAGCTGATTTTGCTCGGAGGAATCAGCAATGTTGGTGTCTTGTCCAGCAATTGCAAGGCCGAGCTGAATTTGCTCGGCCGAAAGGAAATTCTGGCAAAGGAATTTGCTCGGCAAACTAATTATTGTCAACCGAGCAAGGCCGAGCGGATTTTGCTCGGCCAAATTCAAAATGTCATCTTCTTGGCAATACAAGGGATTGCAAGGTTACTTGGAGGCGGACAGTTTGTGCGGTCTCACCGACCTGCCAATTAATTAAAGTGCGGGCAAAAAATTCACACATGAAAGCCGAACAGAAACAACAGGTGTACGAGCAAAAAGTTGGACTTCATTGATAAAAAAAAAAAAAAAAAAAAAAGAGAGTTCAGTACAAAAGGTGGGCGTTGCCCGGTTACATTGCAAAAGGAAAGAAGAACAAAGGAAAACAAGAAAATGCAAAGACATTCAATCAAGATCAAGGTTATGCTCGGTCTCCTCAACCGTCACCTCCGCGCTCAAAGTCGTTTGCTCGGGCGGATTCTCCTCGGCTTCGGTGTCAGTGCCATCCACCGGGACAACCTCCCGATCAAGCGCTGCATTTTCCGCATTTGGGGATGCATCAGATGGAGTTTGATCGGCCGGTTTCTCAGCAGGAGTTTGCTCGGCTTGCTTTTGAGCGGCAGCTTCTTCCTCAGCCTCCTTCCTCGCCTCTGCGATGAGCCGGTTTTGGGTGGCGGTGGCGTAGGCCTGCATGTAATCCGGGATATGCGCGGCAGGGGGATTATTGAACATGTCGGAATCACGACCAAGGCCAACTTTCTCCACGGCGAGCCGCACTGGAAAAAGATGTCCTTGGTAGCCCGGACTTGACGTTCATATGTTTTCTTCCCCTGGGCGTAACCCTGGTCTTCTGCATCCTCCACGGCCTTTTCCTTCTCGGCGTTGTGAGCTTCACGCAGTTTGCGGAGCTCGGCCAGGTACCGCGCCTTGGCTTTCTTCGCGGCTTTATTTTTCCTCCTCAGCCCGGTCGAGCTTCTGGCGCATTTCGTCTCGCTCGGCCTTGACGACCTCTTGCTCGGCCTTAATCATGTCTATCTCGGCCTTCAGCACTTTGTTTTCAGTAATGGCGTCTCGAAGGTTCTGCCGAAGAGCAACCATCCGATCGTGTGCAAGATAGTTCTTTTGTGCGGCCTGCAAACACATAACGGATCATTAGCATCCAAAAGCCGAGCAAAAAACCGAGCAGACAGTAACAAAAAATGTTGAACTTACCAACACAATTGACTTTGCAGCCGAGCGGAGTACCTTGAGGTCCGACAGCTCGTCATGATGCTTCATGTCGGCTGGAAGGATTAGCCCCTTGGTCATGTTGAAACCAAGGGTATAGTCCTTATCAGCGTAGACCGAGTCATCAGGCGAAACTGGTCGGCCTTTGTAGTGAATCTCGGGCGCCCAGACCGGGGGGGTGGCCGGGGCCTTGCCCTTGGATTTGCGGGCGAGTTGTTGGTCGGCCTGGTCGCCGAGCTCGTTGGAAGCCAGCTCGGTGGAATCATCGTCCACGAGGCTTTGGCCGGCTTTCTCTTTCCTTGCCCTTTTTTGGGGCCGACCAGCTTGTTGTTCGCTGGCCAGGGCGAGCACCGCCCCTTCTTGTTGTCCGGCGGGGGTGGAAGATGTTCCCCCGGTCGCTTCTGGGGGTTGGGATTCGCCTTCGTCCCCAGTGATCATGGACTTAATGGCTCGGATTTTAGCCATTTCTTGCTCGGCGGTAGTTGGGACGAGTCTGACCGGTGGCAAAGTTGGATCTGGTTCGGGGGTTGGCTCGCGCAGAAAGTCGGTGACTCCTGCCTTTGCGCGGTGCTTGGTAGTTGTACGTTTGCTCAAAACCGAGCAAGGTTGAAGACTCCCTCTCTGTTGCAGGAATGCGCAGCAAGACTCTGATCGCTTCCTGGTTAGCACGGTAGTAACGCGCAGCCAAATTCTTATCTGCAAAAAGACAAGTGTTAGACCGGTGCAACGAATAATAGTAAAGAGCAGAAAGATAGTAGTACGATCAGCCGGGCTCCTTACCAGCACTACCGAAGTTTTTCTTAATTCGCCAGCCCGGTATTGGCGCCTCGGTGTCCTCATAAGGACCGGATACCCAGAGGAAGTCGTCATCATTGGACTCTTTGTCTGGGTTGCCTTCGATGAGTTTTGCTCGGCCCTTCTTTACCTTGAGGTAATAGCAAAACCCACCCTTATTTGAACTAAGGCTGTATTGGTGAAAAATCTCTGCGAGGCCGAGATTGAGACCGAGCCTTCGGTTCAACTCGGCGACGCCATTTATTATTTTATATGTGTTGTTGGAAACCTGGGTCGGGCAAAGCCCTGTCTGCCTCAAAAATTCGCAGATCAGGGGTTGGACCGGGAAACGAAGTCCGCCCTCTACTATCGATACCACGGTGAAGGGGCACCGTTCTAGATCGCCCCATGGAGTTGCTCCCTTCTTGCCAAGCTCTAAGATGACATCGTCAGGAATATGGTACTCCTCGCGAAACTCTGCCATTGCCCCGGGCGAGCTAACCCTAAAGCAGTATTTGCCCATCTATCTCGGTTTTATTTGCTCTATGGCGTCTCGGTCAAAATTGTGTGGTGGTTGCTCGGACTTTGAGCTCCACGAATGATGATGCTGGAATGGTCGGTCCTATTTGTTCTGCATATTAAAAATGAGGCCAAGGGTTAGCACGGCAGATATTGCGCGGCTCCTACTGGAATAGCTCAGAAAGGTTCCTAAGTGTTTGGCCGGCCCTCCACCCACCTCGGCCCATCAGGATGGCTGATTTAGCCTTCCCCTTTTTTGGTGCTTGTTTCTACTCGGTCTATGAATTTTGATCGGTTGGGTTCTAATTGGGGGTTGTTACTCGGTCAAGCCCAGATCAAAATATGGGCTTCTGGTTTCATGTCTTCAGCCCGGTTAAACCTATCTGCCGATCTAAGGTATATAGCTCGGTTGTGGCCTCCGCGCAAAGCCACAAACAGCTTTTTGCTCGGTTTAATCCCTCCGATCGGATCTAAATGAGCGTTTTGCTCGGTTTGGCCCAGTATTCATCGTGTTCATGGTGTTCTTCCTAAGTTCCTGGCCCATTCATTCTACCTATGGAAAAACGGGGGCACGAGGGCCCCCTCTTCTCTCCATTTCCATTTTCCTAGGGCGTGGAAGACTCAAGCAAGGAAAAACAAACCCCAAAGCACTAACGCAAAGCACAATGGCATGAAAATGAAGAACGAGTGCAAAAACCAGAAAAATGGAAACTGAAAATGCGATAAGGGAGAGAGGAAAGACTTACCAGAGATGGGTGCGAGGATGGATGCAACCTCGAGGGCTCGAATGCAGCGTCGAGAATGAGCGAGGACAACAGCAATGGTAGCAACAGAGATGAGGGGCTTGGACGCTAGGGTTCGTCTGGGAGAGAGGAAGGAGAAGAATAACTGAAGGGGCAAAGTGACCCTTCACTGATGCACAAAAAGGGGGGGAAAAGACACCAAACGGCGCAGCCGTTTGAATTCCGCGCGTGCCAGACAGCTGTCTGCACGACCCAATGAGGTGATGACACGTGGCTCTAAGAAATGCGGCTGTCAGTACGGCTGAAAGACCTTTGACGTGACTGCAGAGATAATGACCGGCCAATTGGGATAGCTCGGCGACTGGAGTGCCCCCAAATTGAGACTGCTCGGCGCAGAAGTGTAACCAATTCAATCACAGCTCGGACACATCGGTAAACCCAATCACGATAGCTCGGATGGGTTTAAGGGGCAATTGTGAGGGAAGATTTGCACGGATTGTACGGCCGAGCAACGATGACGGAAGACTTGACGGAATGCACGGCGCCGGGCTAACCCTCACATCGGCGCGGCCAGCACCTTGGTTCGTACCGTCGGGATATTGGCCGGTCAGACACCAACAGGAGCGACCGAGGTGCGGCTCGCACAAGGAGAACGGAGTCCGAGGTTACAGATGATTATGCCGAGCTAAATGGTGCCCGTGCTAGATTTAAGCCACGGTAGCGCCGGTATGCGCCTAACCGGTCGCTTGAGATGAGCGCAGCCCGCAGGACCGAGAGGGATAAATGGACGGTAGAGGCCGGCATGCCTCGGTGGTCACGGCGAACCGGTCAATCGCGATGAACCGATCGGGGGTAGCTCGGCATTGGCAGTTAGGTTCTTGCCTGGTCCCAAGTCATAGGCCGGCGGTATGTCGCACGGTTACGCGACTTCAAATCTCCCAAGGGTTAGGCCGGTCATGGTACCCCGGTTAAGGGTGCCACCTGGGCCAAATGGTGTGAGGGAGAGGACATCTGCTCTACGAACGCCTCAATACCGTTGGGCAGTTCTGCATGTACGGGAAAGAGGACAAAACCTTTACACGTGTAAGGTGGAGAGAGGCGAGCACTGCCACCTGTCCAGGGAAGGACAGCAGAGGTAGTGCGCGCACAATCCCGGAGCTGCGTGGCCAGCCTAGATATAGAGAGGGAAGGCGAACGTTACTGGTATGCGAACTCACTCTCACAAGCACTTCTCTCTCTTTTCTGATTATCTTCGTCCTCAGTGAACTGACTTGAGCGTCGGAGGGTTTTTCCGGCACACCACCGCCGGGCAGTTCACCATTTTTGTGTTGCAGAGACAGACGCCGTTGACGGAAGCTTGACGTTCAAGGCGTACGGAGAGCTAAGGTTATTTTGCCCCCGTACATTCACTTTGGTTGTTATGCTTCTATAAGGTATTTAAGGATTTAGAAGTTGGAGTTGTTTATGCTCTGATTTTTTAATAATTATCTCTAAATAAGTTATAGCATATGATGATTCATATAAATAGTAATATAAAAGAGATAATGAAAAATTAATAACATGTAACATTGCTAAAAAAAAAAAAAAAAACTTAAATACTTTGATGTTTTTTCAAAAAATAGCATACTTCAATGACAAAAAATTTAAAAAAAAAAAAAAAAAGTCATCGTGTCCAATTTTTTGCCATACATTTGACATAGTAAACATGGCCATTCTCTTGATGTTAATCACTGAATTTCTGTTGATCAACTAATGCAGAGGAAAACTAAAATTACCCAATCTCATAAATTACCTAAATTCGTACATAGCTATAAATTATAAGCACTTGATTCATGTTGTGAGTAGTGATCATGGCTGTGATCTTATGGATACATAAATGACATCTTCCATGCAATTAATCCAACAGGTGACACCTTAACCAGAGGAAGAAAGGATGGTCCAGATTTGAGACCTTCAGTTAAAAGCTATAGACTCCCTGGCACAATTCTTTTACCATTTTGAATATTGATTGTCCATATGAACAAGGGACAACCCATCTTGACTATGTGCTATCATGATGTTGCCACATGCCATCAAAAGGGAAGTTCCAGCACATTAGTGTCTCTCTTGTTCTGTTTCCCTCTGTCTCTAGAAGTGCTTATAAGAGGGAAGGGGAAAAACATACCAACAACACCCAAAAAAAGAATATATACATATAAATAATAAGGCTTTGTTGGATTAGACTACAATAAATAATAAGGATTTTGTGTGAGAAACAATGTAAGTGGTCTGAAATCCCAAACAATTCAAGAAAAAAGGGAATTAGATGCCAGAGTTTAAAAATTAGGCCGCAATATTCCTTGGCCAAATGACTTGATAGTCACCAATGCCACGTAGTCCTAATAATTTAATTAATAATAAGATAATTAGATTTTGTTTGTGTTAAGTATAACATTACTGTAACTAAATGTTGCCTTGACCACATTTTATTGCATATCCAACACAATTTATTATTGCTTACAAGAAAAGACTGTTGTATATGATGAATAAGAGACAGAAGACATTCCCCCTACTACTTGAATCACTCCAAAAGACCAAAACAATCAAAATTGGCATCCCTTATGGAGTCTATAAGAACTACATATTCATGAGATCAAGGGTTTTCAGAAAAGAAATTCAGAACCTTCATGGCTTTAATCCAAGCCAACTCACAACTGCAAAGTTCCCACAACACAACAAATTACGCTTATGGACCATCTTTTTTTTTTGGTCTCTACATCATTAAATTCTTTACAATCCTACATACACAAAATTTTTACTAAAAATTTCAATGTATGGTTCTGATTCATTGCTTCAACATACAGAAGTTAAATTTGAACCGTACATTACTAATTTTGGAAATAAAATTATGAGCATAAATTCTTGGTGTTTGGCTTTTCTGTTAAATTATGTGGGTGGGGGGTAATGCAGAACACAGCAGCACATGAGGATGGATTAGTAGGAGGGCGAGCAGTGGCACTAAGGATATCAGGGACTAAGGTTGCATTTTATAACTGCAGTTTTTATGGTGCTCAACACCCTTTATGATCACAAGGGCCTTCACTATTTCAATAATTGCTTCATCCAAGGCTCTGTTGATTTCATTTTTGGCTATGGCCAGTCCCTTTATGAGGTCAGTCAGTCTATTCCACTACTCTTTTTTCCATAGGAAACTTGATACGCCTTACCCAAACTTACCTAAATCACACATGAAATTGTATCCTAGCTGATCATTAAAACAAGTGAAAATGAAAAATCAAATATTTCTTGCAAATTTGATTTACAAATGGCTTGTACAACTTTTTTATGTTGAAAATGATATACATAACCTCATTTGGAATGCTATTTCAATGTATTTCTCAATAGACACAACCATGCTATCATAAATTCTTTGGTCACTCATTCAATTCACCAAAAAATAGCAGAAAATGCCCCCTCTCTATGGTAGTCCTGACAGTAACAAAGATGGCACTTCTAAATTACCACTGCTTAAACTGTCTAATTGCTCTCAATTACTATATTCAAACTAAAAATATATGCAAAATACAAGATGTTCATAAAGAACCAATACCATGGCAAGCACATGGAAACTAACATGAACATAACATTTAAATACAAAATACAGTCCAAAGAAATCACATATGGGACACTGCCTGTCTCATTAGTTTCGAAAAATTAGGGAAAATATTAATTCTAAACATTAGGGAAAACAAAGATAGAAAAATAGAGAAATTGAGTGAGTGAGTGAGTGTGTGTGTGTGTGTGTGTGTGTGTGTGTGTGTGTGTGTGTGTGTGTGAGAGAGAGAGAGAGAGGACCATACCTAAAAATAGAAAAATAGAGAAATTGAATAAACAAAGTGCACCTTCTTGCTCATGCAATATGGAAAGCAATGTGTTTCTTAAGCAAATCAAGTACAAAAGTAACCGAAATCATTAAACATGATAAAAACTTCATCAACCATAAAAGATATGGGAACGAATATCATCACTTTCTCCTTCAATAAAGTTAATTAATCCAATGAAAAGTTACTAATAACTACGCTCTAATAATTTTCTCTCATGAAATAAGCAAAGAATAAAACATGGAGTGACAAATGATTCTTCTGTTACAATATATTGGTTTTCTAATAGCTTGAGATTCTTTAAAGACCTTCAAAATAAAATGTTCGAGCTGCTTAAGCCCACTCCAATCTTCTGAAGTGACAAACTACTACCATTAACTACAGCTAATCTTCAAGCTTAAACATAGTATTATGCTAACATCAACTAATCCCTTTGTCAATTTAACCAAAAGGGCATTTCTTAGGCAGAGGATGGTCCAAAAGTCAGAGTAACGGAACACTTGCCTTGGCAAGTCTATACAATTGATATGTTAATGATTATTTTGTTATTCATATGCAAAAATGCATATAATTTTAACTATAGGAGTGGTCAAACTTATGATTAATGGGCTAGACAATGAGTGCACCACATACAGCCCAATTTAGCAAACAAAGAAAAACTAAGCACCGAGCCTACACCCACATCAAAGCTATACAACAACACTCCACAATAAGCATGCTTCCATTCAAGATGCTATAACCCATCACAATCCTTGATAGATTTCAATCTATACACCAAGTCCATAACAGAGTAATCAACTTTGATCAACTCACTTAACTCCAATCAATTAAGCTGAGCCTTCCAAGCTCTACAAGTATGATGGATATTGGATAGACAAACACTAGAAAAACAAATGTTCAACTAATTAATTTAGTAGCAATTGAAGAAATTCTTCAAAGACCATATAAAACACAAATAATGAAATACATAAATATGTGTGCTACTTCATAAAATCAAGCACAAATAAAACTGCTATTAAAAAAATAATGAAAACATAAAACTATTGCAAAATTTTGAGAATGAAAACAATACTATGATATGCAAAATTTTAGGTTATATGCAAGTTAATCTATAAAACCCATTTGTGGGAGTAACGGTTACAATTTGCTCTGTAAACTCATTTGAGGGAGTAATAATTTTAGAATTTCGCGACTAATAATTTTACTTTGATTTTCATTGAGTGAGCCAAATTGATCGTAAATCTTCCAAAAAGAAATTAATCAAAATTTTTTTATAATGAAAACAAAATCATGAAACCCCTGAATCAAAAGGGCAAGAGGAAAAAAAAAAAAACCTAGTTCCACAGATATTGGGACAAATTTCACAGCAATTAATTGCAATTTTTTTTTATAATGAAATGATAGAACCCCTAAATCAAAGACAATCACAAATCACCACAAATTGACAAATATATATATATATATATATACACAAACAGTAACAGTGAATTCAATCAAGTTTAGTGAATGTAATAAAAGATAAAGAAGAGATGTAGAACACAAATGAAGGTGAAAAGAAGAAATTCATAGAGTAAATTAAGCAAACACATGTATAAACCATGAAACAAAGGAGAGAGCTTTCACTTGAGGGAGTCGAATTTGGAGATTAAGAGCGAATTTGGAGATCACAGAGGGTCATCAATCTAGAGCATCAGATTCAAGCCTTGAAGATCAAAAATAAAAAATAAATAAATAGAATGAGTGTGAGAAAGAGAGAGAATGTTAGGGTTCATGAGGTCAACAACTTGCTCAGCAAATTCGAGCTCTCTGGAATCCCTGGTTCCTCATATTATAGTGTGCTTCGACATTAATGCTCTGCAAATTCGAGCTCTTGCCGGTGGAGGAGTCGGAATGGGAGTGAGATGAGCAGCGCGAAGATTGAGAGAGAGAGAGAGAGAGAGAGAGAGAGAGAGATTTGAGCGTGAAAATGAGAGACGAGGGAAAAAGAAATTCTAGGCGCCAAGGGATTTAGGAGTCAGCATGGTTCGGATTGCCCTGGATTGAGATAAAATCAGAACTAATCCATTATTTATGAATCTTGAAAAATTAGAACCAATTCAATTCGTTTAATTCGTGGAACTAATTCGAATCAATCTATTTAAATACGGATTGGATCAATTTAGGATCACAGATTCACATAATTAAATAATAAAAAAATATATATAACACTTTAATTTTATAAAAATATAAACATAACATCATATTAGTTTCACAATAGTAACATGTCTTTATATAATAGCGATATACTATTCTAAAATGTAAACAACTATAAGAAAACTGGTTCCATCATAAATATTTAGATCATTACAAATTAAAACTAAAAACTAACAAATAAAACTAACAAAAGAAGATACTATGCGGATTTGGGTTTGTATTTAGGTTTTATATGGAATAAACGAAGATACTATGCGGGAGGATGTATAATAAAAATATAGACTATTTGTATACGGTTCGGATCGATTCCAATCCAGAACTGTGAGGTTCAATCCGGAACCAATTCGTGGACTACGGATTTTTAATTCTTTAATCCAGAATCGAACCACAGATTCAAAAAACCAATCCAAACCTATCGAATTGGACTGGACTGGACTGGATCAGATTATGAATTTTACGGATTCCTTGCTCAGCCTAAAAGGATTTGAGGAAATGGGGAAAATTTGGGGATTTTGGGTCAACTATTTCTAAGAAATAAAAAAAACAATTCATTCAAAACGGTGTAGTATTAACAAATAAATTCTTAGTGCCCAAAATAATTAGGTCACCATAGATGTAGCCCACGTTTTTTGCGACTAAATAGTTATTGTCGCCAAAAAGTTACCTTTGGTGACTAAAATTTTTGTCGCTATATATTAACATCATCGCAAAAACTTTTCCCCTGTTCTAGCGCAGAAATTTCGCCTCCCACCAAACCCAACCATGACCAACCATATTAACTAGTCACCAATAGTTTAGTTTTTGGCGACCAATCAATATATGGTTGCCAATTATGTATATTTAGCAACTAATTTATATTATGTTGCCAAAAATAGTGGCCAATTTTTTTTTGTTTTTTTTTGTTTTGTAGTGAGCCAACTTGTGTTATTCACCCAAAAAAGTGTCAACTTGTGTTTTGTTGAGAGAGAGAGAGAGAGAGAGAGATTAGGGGAAAACTAATAAACACGAAAAGGGGGGGGAAAATTAGCAGTCAATTTTTTTTCATTATCGCCCATATTGTCAAAATTCTCCCTTCAAAATTAGTGACAAAATAATTTCCTCACCAAAATGTCTCAAAATATTAAAAATTATTAGTTCGAAAATATATTTCTCACTAAATGATTTTAAAATATTTAAAATCAAGTTTTTCAAAAAAAATTATGTAAAATTATTGGTGACAAAAATATATTCCTCACTAATAATTTTATAATTGGTGACAAATTTTTTACTCACCAAAAGTCTCAAAATTTTGGTCCCACCAAAAAAAATTAGTGGGAAAACCTTCAGTGATGAAACTTAATTTTTTCTTACCTAAAAAGAAATATTTATTGACGAAAATAAATTCCGTCACTTATTATTTTTATTTTTTTATTATATGTGACAACATTTTATAATTCGTCACGGATTATTCTTATTTAGTGACAAAATTTATTTTCTTCACTACTTTTTGTCACTTAGATTACTTTTGTTGTATAGTTTGATCTGAAATTTCACTTTAGCCCCTATAATTTTAATTTGAAAATTTTGGCCCTACACTTGAGTCTAATTTTAATTTAGTTTTTCCGTCTAAATTGAAAGTTAAAATTAATAATTTTTGACACTTTATCACTTTAAGTCTAGTTCCATTTTGGTCATTCCATCATAAATTGAAGGTTAAAATTAATAATTTTAGGACACTAGTCAATTTTTTAAGGTGTATACACAAACAAAATTAATAAAAATTTAAACGGAAGAATCAATTGAAACTAGACTTAAAGTGTAGGAATTAAATTGTTCAAATTAAAACTATATGGATTAAAGTGAAATTTAAGTCAAATTATATGAGTGAAATGTATAATTAACGTGCATTAATTTTACCCTTCAACTTTGGTTGTTGCTTGTAAGTGATCTAATTGATAATTGGTTGCGTTTTTTGACCATGGATTTGTTCTTCTAAATTCTTCGCAACAATCCCACACTTTTCATATTGTTCTTGATGACTGCCTCAATCAGTTTTTGTGCTTGTGCCTTTTCTCTTGGCTGTATAAAGTTGACTCCTCAACACCCTAACTTTGAGGTCCATTGCTCAACTCCTTTATCATAGTAGGATTAACTATCAATGAAACATGGAAGTCAAAGTATATAATTTAAAATTTTGATAAAAGACAATTTTAATTCTTAAAGTAGGAGTTTATTGTTATTTTAGTCTCTTAAATTTTAATTTTATCATTTTGGTTATTAAAAGTTGTCAATATGAGTCAGATTGGTCCAATTCCAAACGATTGTTTAAATTGTTTATGAAATAATTATAAATTTCAACTAGGGTAGCTAAAGTATATATTTTGTATTATTTTAGTCCCTAAAGTATCAATTTTGTCAATTTCGTCCTTCAATATTATAAGGTTATATTATTTTCTTTATCAATGTTTCAAGGCCAAATTGACAAAATTTAAAACTTTACGGATCAAAGTACACAAAACACATATTTTAACAACCATGTGTGTATTTTATTACTATTCTGTTAACTATTTAGACGGTCCATTTGGAATTGGACCAAATTGACTCAAACTTAAAATTTTAAGGACCAAAGTAAAATTTCAAAGACCAAAGTCACAAAAAATGTATACTTTAAGAACTAAATGTATTTTATCCTTAAAAAAGATTGGACAAACTATGAAAAAGAAATTAGCTTTCACGAGTCTCAGTAGCAAGCCCTTGCCTACAAAGAAAAAATGAAAGTGGGGGAAGAGTTAGCAAGCTAACATTTTTTTTTTTTTTTTTTTTTTTAACAATGAGTTAACAAGTTACTTGATCACATTTATTAAAAAAACATTACTTGGAATTCAAATGTCAATTCTATCATGGAAAATGCTAATCATATTCATTTATGAAACATCACAAGAATGATGTAATAATATTATTTTGGTAAATGAATGCCATCTTTGTTGGTTTTTTGCTTTACGTTGTGTTTGGTTGGGGGATTTGGAGAAAGATTTGAAAAGGGAAATAGAAAACGAAGGTGAAATGTGAATAAAATATCTATATTTCACTTAGTTTCACATACTTTTTTCCCTTCTTTTTTCTAAATCCCTTCAAATCTCCCAACCAAACACAGCATTAAGGTAAATAGTTTATATTGAGCCCCACGTCATTAAAATTATGTATAGAAATTATTGATGAATTTTTTATTTGTATATCATTACCCTTATAACATAAATGTTTTTAATAATATGAAAGAGCATCTATAGATTGCATTATAGTTGTTATTTTTTTATAACTAATAAAATAAACATGTTTCTTTACATATATATATATATATATATATATACTTTTTATGTATGTTGAAATTAATGATTTAGTGCATATTTAAAAAATAATAATAATTACTCTATTTGGTTTTAATTTTCAAAATTCACTTTTCAAAAATTCTATTTTTTCGTTTTACGTATTTTTTATTTTCACTGAATTTTTTTAATATTTTAAGCATTTTTTAAAATTTTTAGATACACCTAACATAATATAATTAAAAAGTATAGTATTTAGTGAATTTTTTTTTTAAAATGCAAAAAAAAAAAAAAAACGAAAATTCAGTACAGTTTTCATATTTTTGTGTATTTATTAATTTTTTAAAATATTTTTTCACAAATATTTTTACTACTTAGATACATCTAAATAAGGTGCATCTAAAAAAGTAAAAAAAAAATTAGTTAAAATTTTAAAAATATTCATTAAAAACAAAAAAATACAAAAAATAAAAAACTTAATTTAAAGAAAAGTAAAACCAAACACACTAAATAATAACTAGTACATACATTCGCACCATCCTAAGTACTTTTCTCAAATACAAACATCACTAATTTGAGAATATACAAAGACCAATTCCAAAGTTTACACGCCACAGTTAGAAGTTGTTCAAATCCAACTCAACTTATGTTGAGAGTTGGCTAACTCCACTCAAACTTGATTGTGATTCAGACTTGTTTTATTAAGCCTAAGCCCGACCCTACTTGTTTATATGATGATAACAGTCTAGATTATTTTAATATCATTAAACGGTTAATAATTTATAAGAATATTTATATACAAGCTTTAAGTTGCTCAGGTTGCCTAGTATCTCTACCCAAGCCAAGGCTGAATTTTTATCCAAATCAGCACCAAATTAAAAAAATATGTTGCTCGAACCATAAAAGGATTTGGACTGTTGAGTCTACCCAAATTACACCTCTAGTCAAAGCCAGATTTCAAAAGTATTATCATCACCTAATAATAGAAATAGGGGTGCCAACTTGAGCAACTTGAGTAAAAAATTTGAGAGGTTCGGTAATATAATTTTAATTTGGTCAAGATTTGGATTAAAATTCGTCAATTCCAAATTAAATTCAATCAAAAGCTTGGTAGAGACTCTACGAACTACATAAAACTAAATTCTATTTTTAAAATATATAATTACATATAATAAACATAAAATATACCTATAAAATACTAATTATTTTTATACAGTTAGATTTAATCATACTGCAATGTAATTAATTCTAATGATTGGTGTGTATAACTCAAATTAATTTTCCTATATGGTCCCTATTTGTAATTGTTTTTTTTTTTAGAAAGTGTAGTATATTGGTTTAGGACAACTCAATGCTCAACTCGAGTTAAAAATTTTATGTTAATTCAAGAAAATCCTTCTACACTTCAAGCTGAATTCGGTCAAGTTGCAGTAGAAATCTGCAAAAGCAGTAAAAACTGTGTAAGATCACAAACTTCTCTAACCAATAACCCAACCACAACAATGACAAAAATTTGAGAGGAAATTTTAGTCCCCAAATTATCACTCAAAAATTAATTCAATCTCTATCCTTTTAATTATATCAATTTTACATTTAAATTATTCGATTTTGAATCAATTTTTGTAGTACAGATTTTTATTGACTCAATTTTCAACTTACTACTAATTGATCAGTGAAAAATCTAGAAATCTTCTAGATGTTGATTTGTGATTATGTATTAATTTTAAGCAGTAAACAACAATCCCAATCAAACAATCAAGACAAATCGACACAACGATTTTACGTGAAAAAACCACAATTGGACACCTCCAATTGTGATAAAAAAAACCATGGGCAAAAGCCACAAAACAATTCACTAAAAAGACATAAAGGAATTACACAGGTATACTCTCAATTATCTAGCGAATCCACGCCCAAATTGAACCAACCCCTATGTGTCTCTTCCAACCCCGTCTTCACCTCAGAATTGTCTTGACGATGAGCCACTCCAGAATCCACCAAAGCTTCAGCCTCAAATTCTTCAGAATCCACCGAAGAACAACTCTCTCTTTTGTATAGAATGAACAAACAAACCTTTGATGTATTCTTCTTCACCCATGAGTTGAATACTCAATTAAACATCAAAGAAAACTAGCAAAATATCCCCAGATATAAACCTTAATATCCAAAAAGAAGATCTGAAGAAGTAATCCTAAAATCTGACAGAAACACGTACTTATAGAAATCTGAAACTGCGAAGCTCGCTCGAGCGAAGACTCTGTCGCTTGCGCGAGGAACCAAAAACGCGTGTTTTCCATAAGTGGCTTCGCTCGAGCCAAACAACCTTTGCTCGAGCGTACATTCATTCTTCTCAGGTTTTTTGCCAGACGTAGCCTTCGCTCGAGCGAGAACTCCTTCGCTCGAGCGAGCAAGGGCGGACATGCAACTTCAATTGCAATTTTGCATTTTGCTTCGGGGGCGCTGCCCCTCGACCCTGCCCGGGCGCTGCCCCGGACCCGCCCAGGGGCGCTTCCCCCTCGACCCCCGCGAGCTGACCGGGCAGCTCGATCCCCGTCATAATCAGCGAAGTGGCAATCTTGAAAGTATTAACATGGAAATCTTGAAAGTATTAACATCACAAACTTTTCTGCAAGGCATAATTTGGGTTGGATTCGCATCTAAAAACTCATAACCTCACTGAAATAAAAAGTACGAAAGCAAATACAACTGAAAGGAGTTTTGTCAACCGGGATTGCCAAAAATAAAAACCTAACAATTAGTCCTGTTGAAATTTATCTAGTGGATAAATTAGCTACTATTGCTATGAAAGAGAGAGAATAAATTAGGAATGTTGGCCTCAATTAGTTTCCCTAGAACTAGCTCAAGGTAATTGGAGGCTTAAAGAGACAATTTTAAATAAGGCTTTTTATATTTTAAAATAATTTTTTGTAAAAATTATTATTTTAAATTTATTTTCCTTATTTTTCAAAATAACAAATTATTAATTAAATATTTAAATTTCATTTTTCTAATATATTTACTAATTGATATTTGAAGATAGTCTTGGGGGGGAGGGGGGAATAAAATTTTAGATAAAGTTTTGATGTCACGTTAGCAAATTCTGTCTGATTTAGACGGAAGGTAAAGGTAGAGGTCAAATTAATCTAAAATCAAATAGTTAAGGTGTAAAATTAATATAATTAAAAGGACAGGAGTTAAATTGAATATTAAGGTCTCGTTTGTCAACTATATATTTTAGTCAAAAAGTCACTATAAGTTGTCACATCACTTTCTCTACTTTTCTGCATATCTTTTCGTAAAAAGTCAAAAAGTTACTAAAATGGCATGTTTTCAAACGAGGCCTAAGTGATAGTTTGAGAGGCAAAATTAAATTTCTTTAAAACTTCAACAAAAGCAAAACAAAGTGTCTAAAGTAGTTTATTTCTAGATTTTCCACACAACCTCTTTTTCTTCTATTTTTCCATATAATATTGTATGTTCAACATTCATGTAGCTAGGTTCTTTCCAAAAACTTTCTCAAACCTAAAGATTAGTTTTTCTTCACTAATTATGACACAAATAACTTAACCTCAGCGTGTGGAACAGACTCAAGTTGACCATCATTTTACCTTAAAAAAAATTACAGGACCTAATTACGAAGACTTCCAAGTTCAAAGTCTATATATGGGAACTAGTAGAAAAATTGTGTATAAATTAGAGCCTTGAACACACATTAGTTATCCGTGAAAGGGGGAAAAAATGAAAAAAGAAGGCAATGGGACCTTTAGAGAAACTACTCTGCCTTTTTTCCTTAGTACTGTTTGTCACACTCCTTTCTTCCACCATTAATGTTGCTTCTGCTTCTACTGAAGAAGCTAATGCTCTATTCACATGGACAGCCAACCAGCAAAGTGCGAACGATTCCTTCATGAGTCCTTCCATCCCATGATAGTGGCTCAACAAATGCAAGTCCTTGCAATTGGTTTGGAGTTTCTTGCAACCTTGATGGAAGTGTCATTAGATTGAACCTTACAAGTTCAAGTGTAAATGGTACGCTCGACAACTTTTCATTTTCATTGTTTTCCAATCTTGCATATATCGAGCTTTGCATCAATAAATTCTTTGGTGTCATCCCACCTCTAATTGGTTTCCTCTCCAAACTCATCTATCTTGATTTGTCCACCAACTAGTTCTTAGGAAGCATCCCACTAGAAATCGGCCTGCTAACAAATTTGAAACTCTCCACTTGTTCAATAATAAGTTAAATGGCTCAATTCCTCAAGAGATAAGCCAGTTAAAGTCTCTAATTAAGCTTGCTTTGTACACCAATAGTCTTTCCAGTCCCATTCCTACTTCTTTAACCAATTTGAGAAACTTGACTCGTCTATATCTCTATGAAAATGATCTTTCTGGTTCTATTCCTCCCAAAATGGGAAACCTAGTCAATCTTGTTGAGCTCTACATGGATGGCAACAATCTCCCAAGGACTATTCCTTCTACATTGGGAAACTTGAGTAACCTAATTATGTTGCAATCGTTCAACAATTCCCAATCTGGTTCCATTCCCCAAGAGATAGGACAATTGAAATCACTACAGAGCCTAACCTTTCAGACCAATAATCTTACTGGCTCAATCCCAACATCTTTAGGTGATTTGAGCTCTCTACCCTGACTATACCTCTAGAATAATCAACTCTCTGATCCAATTCCTAAGGAATTAGGGTACTTGAAGTTCCTCATACATTTGGAATTGAGTTCGAATCAACTTAATGGTCCCATTCCAGCTTCTTTAGGTGATTTTACCAATTTAGAAATTCTAAACCTCCGTTCCAATTGACTATCCAGCCGCATTCCACAGGAATTTGGCAATTTGAAAAAATTGATTGAGCTATTAATGGATGAAAGTCAATTTTTTGGGAATCTCCTAGAGCTTTGCCAAGGTGGTAAACTTCAATACTTCACAATACACCACAATCAGCTCACAAGTAAAATCCCTAAAAGTCTGAGAAACTGCTCAAGCTTAGCCACAGCCCGCTTTGAGGTAAACCAACTCACTGGAAATATATTTGAAGATTTTGGCACTAATCCAAACCTGGGTCTACCTAGATCTGAGTAACAATAATTTTTATGGCAATTTCTAAAAAAATTGGGAAATATTCCCAAATTTGACACTCCTAAAAATAACAAGAAATAACATCACTAGTAGCATTCCACCAAGGTTTGGAAAGTCAACACGACTAGAACGACTTGATTTATCTTCAAATCGTTTAGTTGAAGAGATCCCAAAGGAATTTGGAAAGTTGACATCTTTTGAGTGGCTAACTTTGATTGATAATCAGCTTTCGGGTTAGATACCTCAAGAACTCAGATCACTAACTAAGTTGTCGAAACTTGATCTATCCACAAACAAATTCAGTAGGCCAATACCAGGTATTTTGGAGAACTATCGAAATATGTTTTACTTGAACTTGAGCAACAACATGTTCAACCAAAAAATTCCATTACAGATTGGTAAGTTATTTTAACTAACCACTCATAGGGGAAATACCATTGGAAATCACAAATTTGTAGAGCTTGGAGAAATTGAACCTCTCCCACAATAAACTCTCTGGTCTCATTCCAAAGAGTTTTGAAGATATGTGTGGCATGGCGTGTGTTGATATATCATACAATGAGTTACAAGGTCCTATTCCCATGAGCAACGCTTTCATGAATGCATCAATAGAAGCTCTGCAAGGGAACAAAGATCTGTGTGGAAATGTCATAAGCTTGTAGCCTTGCAAAATTCCTTCTGCATTGCACACACACTCCAGAAGAAAAAAAAAAAGGACACTTGTTCTTATAATTGTGCTCTCTCTTGTTGGAGCACTCTTACTTCTAGGTGCATTCATTGGACTTCTCATTGTTTCTGATCCAAGAAAGAGAAAGTCACAAGTTGAAGAGGGTGACACCTAACCCCCGAGTGAAGATTTTTTATCGATATCAATATTCGATGGAAGAGCAATGTACAATGACATTGTAAAAGCTAGCAAGAATTTTGATGCCATATATTGAATTAGAAAAGGAGGATATGGAACTGTCTACAAAATGAAGTTACAGTCGGTTAATATAGTAGCTGTGAAGAAACTTCA